>CM055275.1:46909966-46978423 GCA_029237695.1 Conchocele bisecta
GATAGTACTACATAGTACTACTGTAACAACATTCTACAAGGGTCTACAGGGTCTTACACTGGTTTTAAGCATTTCCATAGTACTACATAGTACTACAACATTATACAAGGGTCTACAGGGTCTCACACTGATATACAGCATTTCCATAGTACTACATAGTACTACAACATTCTACAATGGTTTACAGGGGCACACACTGAAATACATCATTTCCATAGTACTACATAGTACTACAACATTATACAAGGGTCTACAGGGGCACACACTGGTATACAGCATTTCCATAGTACTACATAGTACTACAACATTATACAATGGTTTACAGGGGCACACACTGGAATACATCATTTCCATAGTACTACAACATTATACAAGGGTCTACAGGGTCTCACACTGGTATACAGCATTTCCATAGTACTACATAGTACTACAACATTATACAAGGGTCTACAGGGTCTCACACTGGTATACAGCATTTCCATAGTACTACATAGTACTACAACATTCTACAATGGTTTACAGGGGCACACACTGGAATACATCATTTCCATAGTACTACATAGTACTAAAACATTATACAAGGGTCTACAGGGGCACACACTGGTATACAGCATTTCCATAGTACTACATAGTACTACAACATTATACAAGGGTCTACAGGGGCACACACTGGTATACAGCATTTCCATAGTACTTCATAGTACTACAACATTATACAAGGGTCTACAGGGTCTCACACTGGTATACAGCATTTCCATAGTACTACATAGTACTACAACATTCTACAAGGGTCTACAGTGTCTCACACTGGTATACAGCATTTCCATAGTACTACATAGTACTACAACATTCTACAATGGTTTTCAGGGGCACACACTGGAATATTGCATTTCCATAGTACTACATAGTACTACAACATTATACAAGGGTCTACAGGTTCTCACACTGGTATACAGCGTTTCCATAGTACTACATAGTACTACAACATTCTACAAGGGTCTACAGGGGCACACACTGGTATACAGCATTTCCATAGTACTACATAGTACTACAACATTCTACAAGGGTCTACAGGGTCTCACACTGGTATACAGCATTTCCATAGTACAACATAGTACTACAACATTATACAAGTGTCTACAGGGGCACACACTGGTATATAGAATTTCGATAGTACTACATAGTACTACCGTAACACAATTCTACAAGGGTCTACAGGGTCTCACACTGGTATACAGCATTTCCATAGTTCTACATAGTACTACAACATTATACAAGGGTCTATAGGGTCTCACACTGGTATACAGCATTTCCATAGTACAACATAGTACTACAATATTCTACAAGGGTATACAGGGGCACACACTTGTATACAGCGTTTCCATAGTACTACATAGTACTACAACATTCTACAAGGGTCTACAGGGGCACACACTGGTATACAGCATTTCCATAGTACTACATAGTACTACAACATTCTACAAGGGTCTACAGGGTCTCACACTGGTATACAGCATTTCCATAGTACAACATAGTACTACAACATTATACAAGGGCATACAGGGTCTCACACTGGTATACATCATTTCCATAGTACAACATAGTACTACCACATTATACAAGGGTCTACAGGGTCTCACACTTGTATACAGCATTTCCATAGTACTACATAGTACTACAACATTATACAAGGGTCTACAGGGGCACACACTGGTACACAGCATTTCCATAGTACTACATAGTACTACAACATTTTACAAGGGTCTACAGGGGCACACACTGGTATACAGCATTTCCATAGTACTACATAGTACTACAACATTCTACAAGGGTCTACAGGGGCACACACTGGAATACATCATTTCCATAGTGCAACATTCTACAAAGGTCTAAAGAGGCAACCACTGGTATACAGCATCTAAATAGTACTACAACGTCAACGTCCTACAAGGGACTACAAGGGCACACACTGGTATAGAGCATATATATAGTACTGCAACATCCTAACAGGGACTACAGTGGCACACACTGGTATACAGCATATATATAGTAGTACAACGTCCTGAGAGGGTATACAGGGGCACACCCTGGTATACAGCATCTACATAGTACTACACGGTTCTACAATGGTCTACAATGGCACACACTGGTATACAAACATCTACATAGTACTACACGATTCTACAATGGTCTACAGGGGTACACACTGGTATACAACATCTACATAGTACTACACGATTCTACAATGAATCTACAGGGGCACACACTGGTATACTGCATATACATAGTACTACATAGTAACTACAAGGTTATACAAGGGTTTACAGGGGTGCACCCTGTATACAGCATCTACATAGTATTATGTAGTACTACAAGGTTCTGCAATGGTCTACAGGGACACACAACTGGTATACAACATCTACATAGTACAACATAGTACTACAACATTATACAAGTGTCTACAGGGGCACACACTGGTATATAGAATTTCGATAGTATACTACATACCGTAACAAAATTATACATGGTCTACAGGGCACACACTGGTACACACATTTCCAATAGTACTTACATATACTACAACATTTACAAGTACACAGGTATTACAGGGCACAACTACTTGTATACGCAATTTTCATAGTACTACATTAGTACTACAACATTCTACAAGGTCTACAGGGGCACACTCTGTTATACATTCAATTTCCATAGGGTGGCACATTTCACATAGTATCTAGGGAGGGGCAACCAACTCTAAAGTACTACACATCTAAATATAATTACACGTCTAACGCGGGACAGCATTTCCATAGTACAACATAAGTACTACAACATTATACAAGGGCACAGGGTCTCACACTGGTTAATCAATTCCATTAGTACAACATAGTTACAACCACTTTATACAAGGGTCTAGGGTCCTCAACTTGGTATACAGCATTTCCATAGTACTACATAGTACTAAACAACATTCTACAAGGGTCTACCAGGGGGCACACATGGTACAACAGCATTTCCATTAGTACTACATTATACACAAACATTTTAAAGGGTCTACAGGGGCAACACTGGTATACCAGCTTCCATAGTAACACATAGTAACTAAACAATTCTACAAGGGTCTACAGGGGCCACACCAACTGGAATACATCATTTCCATAGTGCAACAATTCTACAAAGGTCTAAAGAGGCAAACCACTGGTATACAGCATCTAAAATAGTATACAACGTCAAAGTCCTACCAAGGGACTACAAGGGGCCACACACTGGTATAGAGCATATATATAGTACTGCAACATCCTAACAGGGACTACAGTGGCACACACTGGTATACAGCATATATATAGTAGTACAACGTCCTGAGAGGGTATACAGGGGCACACCCTGGTATACAGCATCTACATAGTACTACACGGTTCTACAATGGTCTACAATGGCACACACTGGTATACAACATCTACATAGTACTACACGATTCTACAATGGTCTACAGGGGTACACACTGGTATACAACATCTACATAGTACTACACGATTCTACAATGATCTACAGGGGCACACACTGGTATACTGCATATACATAGTACTACATAGTACTACAAGGTTATACAAGGGTTTACAGGGGTGCACCCTGGTATACAGCATCTACATAGTATTATGTAGTACTACAAGGTTCTACAATGGTCTACAGGGACACACACTGGTATACAACATCTACATAATACTACTTAGTACTACACGATTCTACAATGGTCGACGGGGGCCCACACTGGTATACAGCAGCTACATAGTACTACATAGTACTACAAGGTTATACAAGTGTCCTCAGGGGTACACACTGGTATACATCATCTACATATTACTACATAGTACTACACGGTTCTACAAGGGTCTACAAGGGCACACACTGGTATACAGCATCTACATAGTACTACATAGTACTACACGGTTCTAGAATGGTCTACAGGGGCACACACCGGTAGACAATATCTACATAGTACTACAAGGTTATACAAGGGTATGCAGGGGCACACACTGGTATACAACATCTACATAGTACTACATAGTACTACACGGTTCTAGAATGGTATACAGGGGCACACACCGGTAGACAGTATCTACATAGTACTACAAGGTTATACAAGGGTATGCAGGGGCACACACTGGTATACATAGCATATACATAGTACTACAATACATGTACTACATACAAGTACTACAAGTTATACATGGTTATACAGGGTACACACTGGTATACAGTCATCTACATAGTACTACATATACTACACGTTTCTACAATGGTCTACAGGGTACAGACACTGGTATACAACATCTACATAGGACTGCATAGTACTACACATTCTACAATGGTCTACAGGGGCACACACCGGTATGCAGCATCTACATAGTACTACATAGTACTACACGGTACTACGAGGGTCTACAAGGGCACACACTGGTATACAACATCTACATAGTACAACATAGTACTACACGGTTCTACAAGGTTCTACAGCGGTACACACTGGTATGCAACATCTGCATAGTACTGCATAGTACTACACGGTTCTACAAGGGCATACAGGGGTACACACTGGTATACAGCATACATAGTCTACGTAGTACTACACGGTTCTACAATGTTCTACAGGGGCACACACCGGTATTACTGCACTACATACACTACATAATACTACACGGTCTACAAGGGTCTACAAGGGCACACACTGGTATACAACATCTACTAGTACTACATAGTACTACACGGTTCTACAACTTACAGCGGTACACACTGGTATACAGCATATACATAATACTACGTAGTACTACACGATTATACAATGGTCTACGGGGGCACACACTGGTATACAGCATCTACATAGTACTACATAGTACTACAAGGTTCTACAATGGTCTACAGGGGTACACATGGTATACAGCATATCATAGTACTACGTAGTACTACACGATTATACAATGGTCTACGGGGTCACACACTGGTATACAACATCTACATAGTACTACATAGTACTACAAGGTTCTACAAGGGTTTACAGCGGTACACACTCGTATACAACATATACATAGTACTACGTAGTACTACACGATTATACAATGGTCTACGGGGGCACACACTGGTATACAGCATCTACATAATACTGCATAGTACTACACGGTTCTACACGGGTTTACAGGGGTACACACTGGTATACAGCATCTACATGATACTACATAATAATACTAGGTTATAAAAGGGTCTACAAGGGCACACACTGGTATACAACATATACATAGTACATGTACTACATAGTACTACACGGTTCTACAATGGTCTAAAGGGGCACACACGGTCCTACAGCATCAACATAATACGACATAGTACTACAAGGTTATACAAGTGTATTTCAGGGGTACTCACTGGTATACAACCATCTACATAGTACACAAGGTTATACAAGGGCAAACACTGGTATACAGTATCTACATATTACTACATATAACTACAAGCTTCTACAAGGGTCTACAAGTGTAAACACTGGTATACAGCATCTACATAGTACTACATATTACTACACTGTTCTACAGTGGGCTACATGGGTACACACTGGTATACAGCATCTACATAATACTACATATTACTACACTGTTATACAGTGGCCTACAGGGGTACACACTGGTATACAGCATCTACATAGTACTACGTAGTACAACACGGTTCTACAATGGTATACAGGGGCTAACACCGGTATACAGCATCTACCTAGTACTACATAGTACTACAAGGTTACACAAGTGTCTACAGGGGTACACACTGGTATACATCATCTACATATTACTACATAGTACTACACGGTTCTACAAGGGTCTACAAGGGCACACACTGGTATACAGCATCTACATAGTACTACATAGTACTACACGGTTCTAGAATGGTCTACAGGGGCACACACCGGTAGACAGTAACTACATAGTACTACAAGGTTATACAAGGGTATGCAGGGGCACACACTGGTATACAGCATATACATAGTACTACATAGTACTACAAGGTTATACAAGGTTATACAGGGTACACACTGGTATACAGCATCTACATAGTACTACATAATACTACACGTTTCTACAATGGTCTACAGGGACAGACACTGGTATACAACATCTACATAGGACTGCATAGTACTACACAGTTCTACAATGGTCTACAGGGGCTCACACCGGTATACAGCATCTACCTAGTACTACATAGTACTACAAGGTTACACAAGTGTCTACAGGGGTACACACTGGTATACATCATCTACATATTACTACATAGTACTACACGGTTCTACAAGTCTACAAGGGGCACACACTGGTATACAGCACTACATAGTACTAACATAGTACTACACGGTTCTAGAATGGTCTACACGGGCACACACCGGTAGACAGTATCTACATAGTACTACAAGGTTATACAAGGGTATGCAGGGGCACACACTGGTATACAACATCTACATAGTACTACATAGTACTACACGGTTCTAGAATGGTCTACAGGGGCACACACCGGTAGACAGTATCTACATAGTACTACAAGGTTAGACAAGGGTATGCAGGAGCACACACTGGTATACAGCATATACATAGTACTACATAATACTACAAGGTTATACAAGGTTATACAGGGTACACACTGGTATACAGCATCTACATAGTACTACATAATACTACACGTTTCTACAATGGTCTACAGGGACAGACACTGGTATACAACATCTACATAGGACTGCATAGTACTACACAGTTCTACAATGGTCTACAGGGGCACACACCGGTATGCAGCATCTACATAGTACTACATAGTACTACACGGTACTACGAGGGTCTACAAGGGCACACACTGGTATACAACATCTACATAGTACTACATAGTACTACACGGTTCTACAAGGTTCTACAGCGGTACACACTGGTATGCAACATCTACATAATACTGCATAGTACTACACGGTTCTACAAGGGCATACAGGGGTACACACTGGTATACAGCATATACATAGTACTACGTAGTACTACACGGTTCTGCAATGTTCTACAGGGGCACACACCGGTATACTGCATCTACATACTACTACATAATACTACATGGTTCTACAAGGGTTTACAAGGGCACACACTGGTATACAACATCTACATAGTACTACATAGTACTACACGGTTCTACAAGGGTCTACAGCGGTACACACTGGTACACAGCATATACATAGTACTACGTAGTACTACACGATTATACAATGGTCTACGGGGGCACACACTGGCATACAGCATCTACATAGTACTACATAGTACTACAAGGTTCTACAATGGTCTACGGGGGTACACACTGGTATACAGCATATACATAGTACTACGTAGTACTACACGATTATACAATGGTCTACGGGGGCACACACTGGTATACAACTTCTACATAGTACTACATAGTACTACGAGGTTCTACAAGGGTTTACAGCGGTACACACTCGTATACAACATATACATAGTACTACGTAGTACTGCACGATTATACAATGGTCTACGGGGGCACACACTGGTATACAGCATCTACATAATACTGCATAGTACTACACGGTTCTACAAGGGTTTACAGGGGTACACACTGGTATACAGCATCTACATGATACTACATAATAATACTAGCTTATAAAAGGGTCTACAAGGGCACACACTGGTATACAACATATACATAGTACATGTACTACATAGTACTACACGGTTCTACAATGGTCTACAGGGGCACACTCCGGTATACAGCATCAACATAATACGACATAGTACTACAAGGTTATACAAGTGTATTCAGGGGTACTCACTGGTATACAACATCTACATAGTACTACAAGGTTATACAAGGGCACACACTGGTATACAGTATCTACATATTACTACATATTACTACAAGCTTCTACAAGGGTCTACAAGTGTAAGCACTGGTATACAGCATCTACATAGTACTACATATTACTACACTGTTCTACAGTGGGCTACATGGGTACACACTGGTATACAGCATCTACATAATACTACATATTACTACACTGTTATACAGTGGCCTACAGGGGTACACACTGGTATACAGCATCTACATAGTACTACGTAGTACAACACGGTTCTACAATGGTATACAGGGGCTAACACCGGTATACAGCATCTACCTAGTACTACATAGTACTACAAGGTTACAGAAGTGTCTTACAGGGGTACACACTGGTATATCATCATCTACATATTACTACATAGTACTACACGGTTCTACAAGGGTCTACAAGGGCACACACTGGTATACAGCATCTACATAGTACTACGTAGTACAACGGTTATACAATGGTATACAGGGGCTCACACGGTATACAAGGTATACAGGGGCTACCAACCGGTATAGTACTACTAGTACATGTACTAAGGTTACACAAGGGTCTACAGTGGTACACACTGGTATATAGCATATACATAGTACTACATAGTACTACACGGTTCTACAAGGGTCTACAGGGGTACACAGTGACATACAACATCTACATAGCACTACGTAGTACTACAAGGTTATACAATGGTATACAGGGGTACACACTGGAATACAACATCTACATAGTACTACATAGTACTACACTGTACTACAAGGTTATACAAGGGTATACAGGGGTACACACTGGTATACAGCATCTACATAGTATTACATAGTACTGCACGGTTATACAATGGTATACAGAGGTACACACTGGTATACAGCAACTACATAGTACTACATAGTACTAAAAGGTTATATAATGGTCTACGGGGGCACACACAGGCATATAGCAATCTGCATAGTACTACATAGTACTGCAAGGTTATACAAGGGTCTACAGGGGCACGCACTGGTATACAGCATCTACATAGTACTACATAGTACTACACGGTTCTACAAGGGTCTACAGGGTTACACACTGGTATACAACATCTACATAGCACTACATAGTACTACAAGGTTATACAAGGGTATACAGGGGTACTCACTGGTATACAGCATATACATAGTACTACATAGTACTATACGGTTCTACAAGGGTCTACAGGGGCACTCAATGACATGCAGCATCAACATAGTACTACATAGTACTACACGGTTCTACAATCGTCTACAGGGGTACACACTGGTATGTAGTATCTACATAGTACTACATAGTACTACAAGGTTCTATAATGGTATAATGGGGGCACACACTGGTATACAGCATCTACATAGTACTACATAGTACTAAAATGGTATACAGGGGTACACACTGGTATACAGCATCTACATAGTAATGCATAGTACTACAAGGTTATACAATAGTCTACATGGGTACACACTGGCATACAGCATCTACTTAGTACTAGATAGTACTACACGGTTCTACAAGGGTCTACAAGGTCACACACTGGTATAAAACATCTACATAGTACTACACAGTACTACTCGGTTCTACAATGGTCTACAGAGGCACACAACGGTATACAGCATCTACATAGTACTACATAGTACTACAAGGTTATACAAGGGTATACATGGGCACTCACTGGTATACAGCATCTACATAGTACTACAAGGTTTTATAAGGTCACACACTGGTATACAACATCTATATAGTACTACATATTACTACACGTTTCTACAAGGGCCTACAAGGGTAATCACTAGTATACAGCATCTACATACATGTAATACTACATATTACTACACTGTTCTGCAGTGGGCTACAGGGGCACACACTGGAATACAGCATTTTCATTTTACAACATTATACAAAGGTCTAAAGAGGCACACACTGGTATACATCATCTATATAGTACTAGAACGTCAACGTCCTACAAGGGTCTACAGGGGCACACACTGGTATACAGCATCTACATAATACTACATATTATAACAAGCTTATACAAGGGCCTACAAGGGTAAACACTAGACTAAGTATACACCATCTACATAGTACTATATAGTACTAAAGGGTTATACATGGGTCTACGTGGGCACGAACCGGTATTCAGCATCTGCATAGTAGTATACAGTACTACAATGTTCTACAAGGGCATACAGGGGCATACACTGGTATACAACATCTACATAATAGTACTACAACGTTCTACATGGGTCTACCGGGGCACACAATGGGACACAACATCTTCATAGTACCACATAGTACTACAATGTTATAAAAGGATATACAGGGGAGCACACTGGTATATAGCATATGTGTAGTACTATATAGTACTACAAGGTTATACAAGGGTATACAGGGTCACACACTGGTATACAGCATCTACATAGTACTACATAGTACTACATGTACAAGGTTATACAAGGGTCTACATGGGTACACACTGGTATACATCATTTACATGGTACTACTTAGTACTACACGGTTCTACATTGGTATACAGGGGCACACACTGGTATACAGTGCGATGGTTCAAATGGTGGTCACAATATGTGGAGAAATAAAAACTTTAACAGTGCGACGGTTCAAATCATATATGACCGAAAATATTCACCCTGGAACAAAGCAATGAATTTGGCAACCACTAATGTCTATTGGTTACTCGGGTTACCTGCTTTATATATTTAGTAAATACAAATAATGGCCCCACTATACTCTACATCACACGTGTTAGATCTACACTGATTGAGTAGATCTTCATCTACACTGATTGGGTGTTCTTTGGTTTCTTACCCATGTACGCTTTTGATTTAGACCTTCCAAACCCCGTAAAATGTGCCGTCTTCAACATGTTCAAGGACCAGACACTACATGGTTTTAATTCACTTGCTACTTGCAGCCCTTTAATTCATTAAACGATTTATATCGTCACATATGGACCAATTTTTATAATTCAAATTGTTTTCCTAGACAGGAGGGATAGTACATCACTAGTATGACACCGGTAGGTTTTCTTAATTACATGTAAATCCAGTCGAGCTCCCGATTTGTTAGATCAGATCAGTTTCTGAATTATGTATATTTGAGGATGGTCAGAGTTATCTATGGCCTACATTTGACAATTTTCATCATTGTTCAAAATTTTCTTTTACACCAGCATAGAACAGTCACATAATTATTTGTTATTTAAATTTAGATCCACATGCTAGTCTGGGGACAACGTACTGATGATAATCAGTGTACATCATAATGAAACTACACACACTTATCAGGGTCTAGACTCTACTTTGTCATTGAGTTATGTTTCATGCACTTTAGTTAATTTGTTCTGCAGTTGGTAGTTTTGTCCTAAAACTTCAGGTTATTTTGTACATTTTGGCAAGCTGCCATGGTAACAGGACCTTGCTTAGGGGATGTGAGATTCATGTCTCTCTTGCTGGTTGTATTATGTCACTTCTTGAGAAAATGGATTAGGCTACATTAAAGGTACATGCCCACTCAGTAGGCACATACTGTTATTGATAGGAATTAAATAAGTGTATGATGTTGTTACTATTCCTCCAGTTCTAAAAATTACGACTGACCTCTATACAGATATATATGGGCATTAGTATTCATTTTATATCTGACGTAAATGTCCACACAGATATCAGGGGCGATAATTAATTTCCTTAATATGTTAACGGACATTACTATTTACTCTCTGTATTTATGTTTCGATGTGCAATGATCATACTTTATAATCTGCCGAAAATCTTATTTGTTCAGGTGATGCATTTAATTAGTATAAATTATTAAAAATATCATGCCTCATAATAGCCTGATACCACCACGAGTCACTATCAGTAAAATAAATATTACTAAATTATTTTATATGCATAGCGGGCACTTGTATTTTTTAGAACTGGTGAAATAGCGACACAATTATACACGTTTTTGATTCCTATGAATAACGGTTTGTGCCTACTCAGTAGGCATGTACCTTTAAGTTACAATGTGTAGACTACAAGCTGAAATCAATTAGCCTCAGTCTATCTTCCGAGCTTATTCTACACATATTATGTATGGGGAGTTCCTGGTGATTTTTAACATACAACGTTGATCTTAAAATTATCAGGCTGAAGATGTACGCTAGCTCATCATACTCATCAAGAGCAATGCTGGTGAAAATGAAGTACAGTTTTGTTATAATGTATCTCAAATCCTAAATGTCCAGTTTGCAGTTTGGTCCACTCATACTGAATTCTAAATTCATATTGCAGATCATTACAGGTAATGAGCACTTTTAAACATGTAAACTTTGCATCACACAGATAAAAATAACTGATTGATTGCATTGAAATTGCTGGTCTGTACAAGAAGGACACGTATAAAATACGTTGCATGGTGTAGATCTTGAACATAAATATGCTATTCTGTACAAGACGGACACATATAAAACATGCTTCATAAATATATCTTGAACAGCGCTATGCTTGTCTGTACAAGACGGACACATAGAAAAACATGTTTCATGATGTATATCTTGAAAAGCACAACACAATACAGTCACATATAAAACATGTTTCATCACGTATATCTTGAAAACGCTATGCTGGTCTGTACAGGACGGACACATACATTTACTTATATAACATGTTACATGATGTATATCTTGAACAGCCGAATGCTGGTCTGTACATGATAACACAAATATAGCATGTTACATGACGTATATCTTGAAAACGCTATGCTGTCATTACAAGACAGACACAGTAAAAGCGCGAATTTGTCCGCACGGACGAATACGCCCGCGGACCTATTCGTGTGCCTTTCAGGCGTGAATATGTCCGCTGGAAACGAATAGGCCCGCTGTCATTTTGGGGGTCACCTCAAGGTATTCGGTTCGGCATGCGCGTCTCACTAGCTTATACATTGACTATCAGTTGGCGAATGCGCGCCTCTATACATTGCACCATGTAAGCGATGTAGAACCAGCCATCATATTCTCACCTATTCGAAAACGGCTAAAATAATGATTAGCAAGACATACAGAACTAGTAGCGTGAGAACTCTGTTACAGGTTTTGCCGTGATTGGCTGGTGAACATTTGTCCCAGTGTCTCCTTTGAATTTAAAGGCACACAATGAAAATGTATTCGATACACCTGATATAACAATAACTGGCATCGTTAACCGAAGATAAGATAATCCCCTCGATGGCAGCCTTGATTAAAAAATATCAAGACCTCAGTGACCTTGACATTGGGCGATCGGATGTGGGTCACATGCAAAACAAGGCAACATTTCTAGACACATAGTGTGGCCAAATATTATCAATATAACTAATGTACAGGTTTTAGTAGCTACACGTTCATATGAACCTTTCATAAGTATATGGCAACGTATAAAGTAAGAAAGAGTATTACAGTTGTTTCTGTCAAAATGTTCCGGGTTTATACGTGTACAAAGTGTTGTGCGTTGCGTATCCGTGGAGTTTCCGTTAGCTGCGTTTCAAACCGTGTGTCGTCTACGTGTAATACGTTTTCGGCCATGCGTTGCGTTTCCCCACTCTTGCGCATGCGCGAAAGTCGAACAAACCGTGTTCAACCCATTGAGTTTCAAAAGCGTGTAATCCGTGTACAACGGTTGTAAACGTATACAACGGTTGTAAACAACGCATTGAGTTTCAAAAGCGTTTAATCCGTGTACAACGGTTGTAAACGTATACAACGGTTGTAAACGTATACAACGCTAAGGTAAACCGTTTAAACGATTTAACGCTTTCTTTGACGAACGGTTACACGCATCTACATGTACACAGCACCGTACAGATGAAACCGTGTTATACGTATAACACGTTTCCACGGGTTTTAACGCATTACACGTTTTGGTATGCCAACCGTGTATCGCGTAGAATGCTCATGCTCAGATCGTTCTTCGTGTGTGTATATATACTTCTAGACTCATTGCAGGGCTTCTAAAATTTTCAGTTTTCCGGTTCTGGACCGATTTGTGAACTCTCAGACCGATTGAGATTTGAAAACTAGTCTTAAAAATCGGTCCGAGAAAAATTGCCAGTCGGCTGCTATTTCGCTATAGCCCTTGTAAATTTACCGGTTTTGACCACCAATTAATTTATGACACATATCCGCGGGCCATATCCGTGTTAAACCAGTGTGCAGCTCGCTGTGTATTCAGTTTCACCAAATATCGATTAATTTTAACACACGCGTGGGACAGGTGTATAGCGGATTAGTGACTGAAATAGACTGGCTTCAGCGTAAAGATACGAGAGTTCCTAGACTCGCCATTTCTGATGATGTTAAAATAAAATAAAGAAACCATGTACTGTGTTTATCTGTGTTCGTAATATTTAACCCCAAGTAACTGACACGGACTATCGGCCCGGGCTATTCCATATTAAGCTAGGAACTGTTATATTACGCTGTATTAGGGGTCATTTTTGTGTATATAAAATGTACATAGGAATGCCGCAGATCCTGATGAGCCGGCTCACGTGATCTACAATTCGCAAACATTTTGATAAACGACAAGGTACATCTGTCGTGTTAAAAGCGTGACTCATTAGGCATCAGGGATTAGGGATCAATTGAAGTGCTAAATCACACCGCCGATGTACTTTGAACTCGATCTGAGGGTATGTATTCGCGATATTTTAAAAGTGACGAAACAAGGACGCCGGCCGAACAGGTATTTGCGTTAAAATGTTGTACACGTTTCAACGCTTTCATATAGCTACACGCTTCCAGGTAAAGCGTTGTACACGTTTCAACCCTTTCACCTCGCTACATATGTACACGCCAAAGCGTGTTATACGCCTTGAAGTTAAACGTATTACACGCTTTAAAACTAAACTGTTTGACAATGTGTATTACACGTGTACGAACCGTATTATACGTTTAAACAACGTATACAACGCTTTTAAACTAAACGGCTTGACAATGTGTATTACACGTGTACGAACCGTATTATACGTTTAAACAACGTATACAACGCTACAGCAAACCGTTGCGTTCGCGTTGCGTTCGCGTTGAGTTTGTAAGTGTTGTCTACGGTGGAACAAAAACGGAGACTGAACTGTACATGTAAAATGGTCATTGTAAATTCAGTGGGTGGGTAATAGTTAAAACTAGTTTGTTTTACCATTGCATCATCTGTTGTAGACACTATGCAAAGTACAGTTACCATACAATTAATAGATACCGAGAGATTTGCATAATGAGACACATAGCGTAATGTTACGTTCACTAAGTAAATGCAAAGTGGACGGACAAACGGACGAACACATCATATAATGCAGGCATCAGATAATCAGCATATATGCAATTATCATGTCCAATGAACACTACTAGGTACCACTGACACAGAGAAAATAAATAAAAGGGCCATGATGGCCCTAATTCGCTCACCTGACTCCATGAACACCGGAGGAGAATGTGACATTAAGTTAATATGTGTTTTAAAAATATTGTGCTATTTTTAGATGGCGGTCATCTTCGATTGAGCGATGGCTCTCATGTTACCAAATCTGAAAATGCTTTACCCAAGGATCTCCACTTACTATGAAGTTTGACCTGCATCGGCCATGTGGTTCCTGAGAAAAAGACGTTCAAAATCTCGCATAAATGGACCTTTTGGAGGCCATCATGGATGACATAATCATCCGATTCCGACAACAGAGCAATCGCCTCATCGATACCATCAATTTGATATATGACATGAGCATATTCATTTAAAAATAAAATTTGACCCCACGGGCTACGCCAATTTTTTAACCCGGGGTCACCATTTTGCCATCTTTGAAAGAGCATTCTGCGTCAATCATTCCTACCAAGTTTCGTCGAAATCCGGCTGGTGGTTCATGAGAAGACGACATTTTAAGAATTTGTGCTATTTTTAGACGGCGGCCATCTTGGATTTGCGACGACCTCAGTTTTAACAAATCTGAAAAGGCTTCACCCATGGACCATAATTGTGAAGTTTGGCCACCATGGGCCAAGCGGTTCGTGTGAAGAAGAATTTTGAAATCTCTAATAAAATAATGACCTTTTGACCTTTCGGCGACCATCTTCGATGAGAAGACAATCCAATTTCGATAAAAATGTACCAGAGCGATCGCCTCTTTCATAACTTCGATTTGATATAGACGTGACCATATTCAGTCAAAAATTAAATTTGACACAAATTTGACCCCACGGGCCACGCCCATTTTTGAACCCAGGGTCAACATTCTAACAAATTTGAAAGAGCATTGTACATCGATCATTCCTACCAAGTTTCGTCGAAATCTGGTTAGCGGTTCAGAAGAAGAAGATGTTTTAAGAATTTGTGCTAGTTTTAGACGGCGGCCTTCTTGGTTCAGCGACGACCTCCCTTTAACAAATCTGAAAAGGCTTCACACATGGACCATAACTGTGAAGTGTTTAAATCTTTAATAAAAGAACGACCTTTTGACCTTTTTGGTGGCCATCTTGGATGACATGACCATCCAATTTCGTCAAAAAATGTACCAGAGCGATCGCCTCTTTGATACCATCGATTTTATATAGACATTACCATATTCGGTCAAAAATAAAATTTGGCCCCGCGTGCCACACCCATTTTTGACCCCGAGGTCACCATTTTAACAACATTGAAAGAGCATTATACATTGATCATTCTTACCAATTTTCGTCGAAATCCGGCTAGCGTTTCACGAGAAGAGGATTTGTTAATAATTTATGCTATTTTTAGACCGGGGCCATCTTGGATTAGCGATGAACTCTATTTTAACAAATCTGAAAAGGCTTCACCCATGGACCATAACTTTTATGTTTGGCTAACATGGGCCAAGCGGTAGATGTGAAGAAGAATTTTGAAATCTCTCATAAAATAACGAACTTTTGACCTTTCGGCGGCCATCTTGGATGAAATAACCATCCGATTTCGACACAAAATGAACCAGAGTTATCGCCTCGTTGATACCTTCGATTTGTTATATAACATGACCATATTCGGTCCAAATTAAAATTTGACCCCAATTTGACCCCACGTGCCACGCCAATTTTCAACCGCGGGGTCTACATTTTAACAAATTTGAAAGAGCATTGTACATCTATCATTCCTACCAAGTGTTATCGAAATCCGGTTGGCGGTTATTTGGAAGAAGATTTTTTAAAAATGTGTGCCGTTGTTAGACGGCGGCCATCTTGGATTACGTAATGACGTCATTTTAACAACTTTGTAATCCCCCTACCTACGGACCATGACCATGACGTTTGGTGACTATAGGCCCAATGGTTACCGAGGAGAAGACGTTTGAAAATGTTCACGGACGACGGACAACGATGGACGACGGACGACGACGGACAACGGACACATTGCGGTAACAATAGCTGACATGAGCTTCGCTCAGGTGAGCTAAAAATACGAGTTCCCGGTATACAGACATAATCATTTAGTAATATTGATTTTCCTGATGGTGACTGGAGGTGGTATCAGGCTATTTTCATGCGCAAATGAGACATGATATTGTTCAATTAATAATATACTAATTAAATGCGAAACCTGACAAAAATATTATTTTTACCAGATTGTAAAGAATGATAATTGCACATCGAAAAATAAATACAGAGAATAAATAGCAAAGTCCGTTAACATTTTAAGGAAACACGGTTGTCGCCCCTGATATCAGTGTGGATATTTACGTCTGATACACAATTTATTTTGCCAAAAAGTCTCTCAAATGAATATGTGTCTGATATAAAGAACAGTTTGTGCCTACTGAGTGGGCATGTGCCTTTAATGTTTGAAAATACTGGCAAGCCGTCTCATCTGGATCTACAGGGTTTGCAAATGTTTGCTTGGTGGTATGTAGGATTTAAATGTTTGCAGTGCGTGTCACGTGGCATGGAAAATAGGTTCTCGGACTGATTGTAGCAATTTGATCATTAGAACAATAGACTAGGAAGCGGTTAAACAATAAAACTTTGGTCTCAACCAAGGGATATATGGGGTTCTCGAAAGGGCGTATGTTCCGAAAAGTAATTTGAAATTTCATGTTTTCTATACCTTAGTGAGTAATTCCACGAAACTTTACAGTTAAATGCCGATGTAAATTAAACGATTTACTTCGAATTATGTTTCTAGTTTAGTTATTAATTCATTACATATGTGTGATTTGTGCTAAAGTCGCATTTTCTGTCGAAAGGTCTCGCGTATATTTTAAGACATACTTATGCTCATATGGATTAGGAACATATTTATGAAAATAAAAGCGATTGAGAAACTGTTAACTTAAATACGCTTTTCACATCCTTTTAGATCCAAAAAAGAAGCGGAGCAATTTAGATTCTTAATGTGCGGCAAATCACACATTTCGTTTTTGTGCAGTTATCGTCCGCGCGAACAATACAATACAATATTCCTTTAATCACCCAGTTCATACATATGGCAACATGAGGTACATAGTTTCAACAAATGTGAACAAGGCTTCAGGAAATAGCATGTACATGAATCATGGGCACTGCTTACAGTACATCATGACGAGACAGAATGCATGTTACCGTTGTTCCGAACAGTGTAGATCCCGGTCAGATCGAGATTGTGTGCAATCCGACAGGGATTTAGACTTCCCAATACATATATCATTTAACTAACTAGTTCCTATAGTGACTGACTATCGGCAAGATGTGTTATATGTCGTCATGCTGCACCACATACAAGTACCTCCAACGAGTAAGATGAATGTATTATGTTTGTACATGAATTATATTTTTAGTGAATATTTATTGTATGATGTATTATATCTGACCACAATTAAGTTAAACACTTTAAGGTAATGTGAACACATAAGTGTGAGAGCGCTAGTCGTACATCAACGTAAGTATCTGTATAAGTGTATATAGCTTTTTCAAATCGTTGACATTTTTAGTACTCATTAGTGTTTCGAATTTGTATGTGTTTGCATTATTAAAGTAATAACGTTTAATATAATGTTTTCTTAAGTGTTTCAAATTATTGCTGCCTCACAGATGGTGGTACAGATTATGCATTTTCTTTCATTCAATGGTATTCTTTTCCATCGTCCTGTTTCTACTAGTAGCTTGTGATTTCTTGTTCTAAATATTATATATATTTTTCTACACTTATTTGGAAGAATAGCCAAGTATTCTTCAAATCCAAATGATGTTTTATATTCTATAATTTAAACAAGTTGATGATTCAGGAACACTTTTTTTAATATATAGGTCTTTCAACATTTGTTTAACAGTTGATTTCAACCATATTTTATTCGAGAATGTATGTGAATCAAAAATTCCGTTTGACCCACATTTTATCAAAATATCTTTAACTGCCGTAATCCATTTACATTTTCGTTCTTGTTATTTGTCGTATTTCTGTAAAATATCTACATATATTGGAACTACACCAGTTTCGCCATATACCTTAACATTTGGTGTGCTTTTTTTCACATTCAATATTATCTTTAGGTATCTTAACAGGACCCTTTCTACTACTTCTATGTTTCCAAATCCCCAAAGCTCACTTGCATATGTTAGTATTGGTTTGACGAGTTTGTCAAATAATTATATTTGCATATATATAGGTAAATTTAATGACTTTGACCTTTTTATTAGACTGTACATTGCTCTAGTACGTTGTTCTGCTATATGTTTTTTCGTTGATGTAAATGAACCGTTTTTATTTATGAAAAGTCCAAGATATTTATATTCGGTGACTATATCAAGGATATTATTTTGGTAGAAACATTCGTGATTATTGTTTCTCCGGTTATTAGAAAACACTACTATCTTCGTTTGACTACTAGTATTAACAATTAGTCTCCATTCATGACAATATCGTTAATATTCACTTATTGCATTTTGCAAATCTTCTGCTGATTCGCTTAATAATACAGTATCATCTGCGTATAGCAGTACGAATAATTTAAAATAAAGAAATAAATCTTCTTCTAGTTCATGCTGTCTACATTCTATACCTCTTACATTTTTTGCTTTCAAGAAAATCTTCTAAATCATCTAAGTACAATGAGAATAAAAATGGTGACAAGTTTTCCCCTTGCCAGGACGGCTTTATTACATTTTCCGTTATTGTTGTATTTATTCAGCTTATGCCATAAGCCAGATCTCCATAACGTATCAAATGCCTGTTTTAGACCAATAAATGCTCAAACTAACTTATGTTTGTGATACCGTAATATATCTAATAAACTATACAGTACGAACATATTATCAGTAGTCGGAAATTCTAAATCCTGTTTAACATTCATTTATTAAATTACTGTTGTCTACATAAGTTTGCAGTCTGTTATTAATTACTGCGGTAAAACCTTTCCCCATACAGCTAGCAAGTGTTATTGGCCTGGCTTCGATGCATCGCCCTTGTGTTTATAAATTGGATTTATCATGCCGACTGTCCATGCGTCTGGTACCCGTCCTGAGTCTAGGTATTCGCCAGTAATGGGAACGTGGACTTTATGTGTTCGTTTACAATTTTATCTACGCCATTTGCTTTATTATTGTTAAGTGATTTGCATATGTTTTCCAATTCTAAAAGCGAGATAGGTCTGTTTATTTCTTCATTAATAGCCTCTACAATTTCAGTTTCATGTTCGGTATTAATTTCCGCATTAGTATTTATATTTTCGTCAGCAATTTGACTTTCTAAGCCGTTTTAGTAGGTAAGTCTGTTTTTGTTTACATTCGTTGTTGTAGTTTCGTATAGTTTCTTTATAATATTTACACGCCCGCTTTAGTTGTTATTTGTTAGTTGGGTTTTTTTTCAATTTATATAAGAGTTTTTCATTATAAAATTTACGTCTAGCTGTATTACATTGATAACCAAACCAATGAAAATGTGGTTCTTTGTTATCTTTTAACCTACGTGTTTTATGACCAAATGTCATTGTTGCACACTTTGTGAATAATGTATTTAGTGTTGATACAGCATTGTCAATGTCCTCCTGTTCTATAAGTGGTTTTGTTTCTAGTCCTATTAAATAGTTATGTATATCATCTAGAGTATATATGTTTATCAAAGTTGTCCTTAAATTCACCCGATTTGTTACTATTCCATGAATTTATTTTAACACTAGAAATGGACGCTTGTCGACAAGCGCATGTGTATCCCCCTCCCCAGATACACAAGTAGTTTGAAAAAAGGGTGTTCGAGTTATGCTCCGGAGACAAAATCAGTGACGGAAAAACAAAGGGAGATAACTAAAAAATTAGTTATGCAAGAGTTGTCATTCTTGCGTGACACACCTTTAGTGTCGTGGTCTATGCATATGTGAAGTTTCATGAAAATATTGCAAAGGGTGTTCGAGTTATGCTCCGGACACGAAATCAGTGCACGAAACAACAAAGGGAGATAACTAAGAAATTAATGACGCAAGAGTTGTCATTCTTACGTGCGACACACCTTTGGGTCGTCTTCTATGCATGTGTGAAGTTTAATAAACTAGAAAATGTGTTCATAGAACACGGATGTGCCACATATCGCTTTGATAATAAATGAGGCCAAATTCCAAGTCAAAATTTTCTTTTACCTGAGCTTTAAAGTTTTTGAAGCACCAAGTATGTGACATTGACCCTGGGCTTGGCGGGGGCAGGACGAACGTGGATTTGGCACAGGGCGGTAGAGGACCATTAGAGCAATGCATATATGAAATATGAAGCTGATCCGTGAAAGAAAACATAAATAATAAGATATTTAAGTCTGTGATCTAAACCCTAGGCTTCGCGGGGGCAGGACGAACGTGGATTTTGCACAGGGTGGTGGAGGACCATTAGAGCAATGTGTATATGAAATATGAAGGAGGTCTGTCGAAGGATGAAGAAATTATGAGACATTTACCCGAGAGTTAAAGTTTTGTGACGGACGGACGGACGGACGGACGGGACGACGGGAGGACGGGACGCACGTTCCTATGAATGAATACTTGTTGGATTTTTACTCTATACAAATACCCAACAAGAGTACCCAACACTATCCTAACCCTACCCAATAAGATCCCCGTACGCTTACAACAAGTACCCATTCGTGTGTGCGGACGGACAAAGGTAACACTAAATGCCCCCTCCACTATCGTGGTGGGGCATAACAATATTCCAAAGGGTGTTCGAGTTATGCTCTGGATACAAAATCGGAGCACGAAACAACAAAGGGAGATAAGTAAACAAGAATTCCGCGGAATCAAATGCCTCGCCTTGTCACGCCTTGACCTCGAGCCTGGGCCCGAAAGCAATTTTCACTGGCCCGAACATATTATACAATTATTGACTAGTGAGCCATAGAATATCAGATTATATTCTATGGCTCACTAGTCAATAATTGTTTTATTATATGATAATAGTCTGTATATAGCACTTACGACCTTATGCTACTAGACAAAAATTGAAAAAAAATTTGAAAAAAAAAATGAAAACAAAAAATGGAAAAAAAAAGATTAAACATTAAAAATAATAATGCTTGCTACTGGAGCCCAGAACTTTTTTTTTAATAGTCCTGTATTTATCTACATATATCTGCACAGGTCCACATCATGCCACAATATTTTCAACACAGTCTACGGAAATGTAATATACAATGCAGTTATTTACCTGTATAAATTACCTGTGGTCAGATAGTGGTCAAAATGGACATTTGCACATGATGGCACATGCACAGGTGAATGGTTCTCCCAGTCTCTATTGTTCAACCGGAGAAGGCTATTGTTCTCTCTACAGGTAAGGTGTACTAACACGAGAAAACGGGTCTTCATGCATTCTTGTCCAGTTTGTAGAGTGCGCAAAACTAAAAAGGGAGATAACTCAAATATTACCTACGCACGAGTTGTCATTCTTGTGCGCGACGCACATCCGGGTCGTGGTGTATGCATGTGTGAAGTTTCATGAAAATATTCCAAAGGGTGGTCGAGTTATGCTCAATCAGTGTGCAAAACAAAAAAGGGAGATAACTAAAAAATGAGCTATGCAAGAGTTGTCATTCTTGTGCGCGACATACCTTCGTGACGTGGTCTATGCATGTGTGAAGTTTCATGAAAATATTTCAAAGGGTGGTTGAGTTAATGCTCAATCAGTGTGCGAAACAAAAAAGGGAGATAACTCAAAAATTAGCTATGCAAGAGTTGTCATTCTTGTGCGCGACACACCTTCTAGTCGTGGTCTATGCATGTGTGAAGTTTCATGAAAATATTCCAAAGGGTGGTCGAGTTATGCTCCGGAAACGAAATCAGTGCGCAAAAAAAAAGGGAGATAACTCAAAAATTAGCTATGCAATAGTTGTCATTCTTGCGCGCGACACACCTTCGGGTCATGGTCTATGCATGTGTGAAGTTTCATGAAAATATTCCAAAGGGTGTTCGAGTTATGCTCCGGACAAGAAGTGTCTGCGGCTGACGCGGACGCGGCCCGCTGTCAAACCCATAGTATCCCCCGACGGAGTCCGGGGGATACAATTATCACAAGTATTTGCGCCAATCAACGGTGTCCGGAAGATTGACGTTTGACGGAGGCAGTAATGTAGCGCCGTTGGTCGTATTTCGGGCGGCGTAGCCGTTAAGCTGTTTCATGAACAGGTCGTCCGTCTACAATCAAGTTCGGCTAAGTGCGTGTCACGTGGCAAGGACAATAGGTTTTGATTAAAATATATGGTTCGATAACATCCAGCCAAACAATTATGGCATAATTTTTACAATGACTGATAAATCGAATCTTATGTAGTTATATAACCAGTGTATGACCTGTTCAGACTGCGCGTTCGTCACAGTCTCAACATGTCATACACTGGTGAGTGTTCGCAACGAAATCAATATCTTATCAATATCCGCCGCTTGATTGTCAATTAAACTAATTAATAAGCGCCTGATGACGAAGATCTAGACTGGTTCCATATTATGTTGTTGCGATCGGTTCGCGGTCTAATTGTAACAATTTAATCATTAGGTAACAATAGACTATGAAGTAATTAAAGAAAAAACTTTGGGTTCAACCAAGGGATATATGGGCTTCTCGAAAGAGCGTATTTTCCGAAAAGTCATTTGAAATTTCATGTTTTATATACCTTAATGAGTAATTCCACGAAACTTCACAGCATGCCGATGTAAATACACGTTCACTTCGAATTATATTTCTAGTTTACATTAGTTATGTTTTCATTACCTATGTGTGATTTGCGCTAAGCTCGCATTTTCTGTCGAACAGTCACGCGTATGTTTTAAGACATATGCTCATATGGGTTAGGAACACATTTATGATAAAGCGATTGAGAACAATGTTCACTGAAATACGCTTTTCACATCCTTTTAGATCCATAAAAGAAGTGGAGCAATTTAGATTCTTAAACTTGTGCGGCTAATCACACCTTTCGTATTTGCGTAGTTATCGTCCGCGCAAACTGACAGGCGTAGTACTATGCTGATTGAACTTCAAGAAACTAACTTGTTGCTGTGGTAGATTGAAATATTTATAACCATATTCATTTATTCTCGGATTTAATTTATGATGATAGGTTGATGTGGAATTTGATTAATTGACAACTATGAGTGGATTATTACGTCTGACATTTGGATTGGCGTGCTGTCTACTGTCGATGCATTTTGGATATACACAAGAAGGTACGATGTTTATAATAAATATCACATAGCTATAGTTACTAGCAACCATTTCATATTTAAATATTTCACATTGATAAATCTATGTTCATTTGTAGACTATTCCAGAAAAGGACTGTGTTTCTTTAAAGGAATTAAATAAGTGCATAAATGTTTCACTTTTCCACCAGTTCTAAAAAATACTAGTTCCCGCTATACGTATATAATCATTTAGTAATAGTGAGTTTACTGATAGTGACTTGCGGTGGTAGCAGGCTATCTTCATATGCAAATGAGACATGATATTTTTTAATTATACTAATTAAATGCGAAACCGGAAAAGATAATATTTTCAACAGATTATAAAGTATGATCATTGCACATGAAACAATAAATTCAGATAATAAATAGCAATGTCCTTTAATATGTTAAGGAAACACGGTTATCGGCCCTGATATCAGTGTGAAAATTCAAGTTAAGTCTGATATAACATTTATTTTTCCAGAAAGTGTCTCATATGATGTATCTGATATAAAGAACAGTTTGTGCCTACTGAGTGGGCATGTACCTTTAATATTTGAAAATACTGACAAGCACTGTAGATCCAGATGCGACGGCTTCTGGATTTACAGTATTTGCAAATGTTTGCGTTATGGTATGTCCTGTTGAAATGTTTAAGATATTATTATAATATATCTTTAAACTAGTTTACCAACATTGCAAAGTATACTTTTCTAGCCAAGTAGACTTTGAGGAAGAAATTTAAATTTTAGGATAAATTTATTAATTTTTATTATACTGAATGTATTACATTATCACAGCCATTTTGGATGTGATAATGTAATAAATTTAGTATAATAATTATGCATACTTTTAATCATCAAATATATGCAGTGGTTAGTTATACATGTATATGACATAATGCATTTCTAAAAAAATAAATGATTTTATCCCGTCAACGCAATGCCTATGTGCCGTGAAACACGGTGCCGTGAAACATATTTGATATCCTGTCAATACGACCTAATCACAATTCATACGCGTCATTCGTGTTGGTGACTACTTTTGCCATTAAACTTCTCGAGTTGACTGAATAGTCTGATGGAAATGGAAATGTTCACAGTGTAAGGGTTAAATTTGGCAAATAAAAACGTTATCGCAGGAAAATAAAATTAATTCATTTTCCAAATCAATTTCCATTACGACCCTCAATTTCCAATTGCGTTTGCTCTCTAACCATTCCGTGCGTCATTCAGACATGGCTGACGTCATATTTATAAGTACGTCAATAAGTCACATACGTCATTAAAATAAAAATGGCTGCCCCCAGTGATTCCAGTCAGGTAAGGAAATAAACGAAACAAAATGGTGTTTGTGTTATTGTTGATTTTTATTCTGGACAGATCGCAATCGTTGCAGAATCTCCCCCAAATGAAAATGGAGGGGTCTGGTGAATTTTGAGAGTGTATTTCGTTGTAAAGAAGCTGTAATTTCACATTTTCGGTGACAAAATATAAAATATCAACAGAACATTCATCTGTTGAACCTGCATGAAGTACACGTTTTAATGGTTAATTCGGGATGCATGGTCGCCATAAATAGGATTAAATCGTAAATTCGCCATCTTTTTTTTTCATTTCCCTGATTCACGAACGATGAAAAGAACACAAACAAAATCTTTATAGCATTTTAAGATTATTCTGGAAATATTTCGATGAGTACAGTTCCTAAAGTCTAAAATAAGTATTTATCAATTTACTGTCATGACTGCTGATTAAGGGATTTTACAACCATACTTTAACGAACTATGTTCTGAGCGCCAAGGATTGTTTGATGTAATTCGGTTCTACATGTAACTTATCTCGCTGTTGAAGGCTAAATTAACTAAATTAAGAAGTTGATTCAAATGCTGTTTTATAATGTTGACGGGCTAAATCGAATAGTAGGTTAGTGCTCGGCACGGAAACAAGATGTGCTCGGCAAGCCTCGCCCATCCAGTTTCCTATGCCTCGCCAGATATTTGTTTCCCATTCACGGCACTAACCTACTAACAGAGAATAGTAGGTTAGTGCCGTGAATGGGAACAAATATCTGGCAAGGCTCAGGAAATGGGATGGGCGAGGTTCTGCCGACACCTACAAATCGTCAACACCTACAAATGGCTGTACAATGCAAAACTTGTATTGACTGGATATCAAAAATGTTTCACGGCACCGTGTTTCACGGCACATTCGCACTGTGTTGACGGGATAATTCTCTATATACCATTTATGTGAGTATTACGGTTATTCGTAATCCTATTACGTTTAACCTACTATTCTCTATACTCCCTCAAAGTATAATTTACGAGATAAGTATACTTTGCAAGTTTGATGAAATAGGCTACAGATTGCATCAAATAATATTTGCTACAAGTTACAATGTGTAGAATGACTATTATTTTGCTAATTTAAAAGGAAATATCGTAACACATACTAGGCAAACATTCATTATTTTGTGAACAATTTGAAGTGTACTAATACATGCTTACATACAATATATACATACATTTATATGTGATATGCACTATACTTGTATATATACATGTACACACTTCACGAAAATGCCTGTAATGTCCAAGAAGAGAAATACCGTCGAACGTTCGGAATTTTACGGGGTGAATCGATTAAATTTGTCTTCAATTAAATACATGTTAAATAATTCCTGACAGAATCACCCTTAAACGACAGATATGCTAATGTTCCGACCAATCCAATGGTCACAAAAAGATTTTCAGATTCGTCCATTTATGCAAAGAGGGTGTTTTTGTTCTAAGAAATATTAAAATTACTTTAAAAAAGTACAGATCCTGATGAGACGACTCGTTACGAGCCGGCTCATCTGGATCTGCACTTTTTGTATAAACCGCTATAGCAGGATTTCGGGTTCAAAGGGTTAAAAGTTGACATCTGGGCAAGATTACAGCAGACGGTTGTGTATGCGCCGATTGCCACATAGATACGTTGCCATTACAGTAAAACCTCGCTAAACCGGACACAAAGTCTATGCATTTTAATTTTATGCGTTTAATATCATCTATCGGTGATGATAATGCCTGTTGAAATGCACAAAGAACATCAACATGACTTGGCATAGTCATATGTATGATTTACAGTGGAACCTCTCTAAACCGGACACCCTGGGTACCAGGGTGTCAGGTTTAGAGAGGTTCCACTGTATTGGGATTAAAACTAAATAAAATGCATGTACACATTAACGTAGACGGGATTCCTGTACACATGTGACTGAATATGTCAGCGGGCAATTGCTATGGGAGGCAGATCCATGTTTAGATATAAAACATATCAGATACCGATTTAGATAATATTTAACCATTTCAACCCTGGATCACAGGTTGAAGTAACGGACATGTGACAGGAGAAATGGGGTTTATGGGATTTGCGACCAGTGTAGTTACTTATTTATTCAATGGTGCTTAACTGCATGTCAACAGATAAGGTCATTTTATGACAGCGTTAATGGGGTCGAATCCCATATTTCACAATGGCATGATTGTACAGATGGGAGGAAAATCCCAAAATCAGAACTGAATATTTACAGGAAAACTATATATTCAGCCCTGAAATTGGAATAACGTGATCTGGTGCCAGATCCTCGTTATCACAATAAATTCAAACAATAAATAAATAGTTTTGTTATAAAATATATTCCATGTGTCACTTATGCATAAGCCACACAAACATATGGTCGTGACTCGCGAAATTGGGCTTATATGAGATTGGTATAGTTAATGTATTTGTATTGTAAAGCACAATTACTTATACTTGTGATATATTTTATAATAAAACTATTTAATATGTTTGAATGTATCGTGACGGCATCATTGGGTTTCAGATATGCAATGAAATATCATCGGAATATATTGACCCATACAGTCCAACCCCTCTAGACCGGACACACATACAAGTTAGTTCTAATTAATTGTAATCAGGTTCATTGCCATTTATCTCCGCTGAGTATGTCTGTTCATGATCGCAAATCACCCATGCGTGTCTGTCTATTTTAGAGTGGAACCTCTCTAAGCCGGACACCCTGGGGACCTCCCAGGGTGTCCAGTTTAGAGAGGTACCACTGTAGTAGTAAACATATTTTGTGGGTGGTTGGTCGGGCGAACACGACGTTGTAACTTAACGGTAGGGATTCCTCCTTATAGGAATCACGATTTGCCTAGTTTGGCCCTCAGGTACGTATTTATTGTTTTCTCTTTTATTACCTGGGAGTTGAATTGGGTTATTGCCTATTATAAAAGTCGTACGATTATCACTGATCCTACTGCTTTTGGGATGGGGCCAAGTGATTCTGGTGTGGCGAGAACCTGGCATCAGATCAGGATTATTCTGATTTCAGTGCTGAATAAATAGTTCGTTAGCTCACCTGAGCGAAGCTCATGTTACCGCAATGTGTCCGTCGTCCGTCGTCGTCCGTCGTCCGTGAACATTTTCAAACGTCTATAAATACATTAACTATACATAAAAGTATCAATCAGTGAGACACACAATCAGTTTGGTGTTACTCTGTTAACAGGGAATAAAACAATTTTTAACTTATTTGTTTTCTTTCTTTCTGCTTATATTGAAGGGTGGGAATTGGCTCTAACCCGGACATATAAGTCCAAAAAGACCGAATTTTGAAGTGTTGTATGTGATATATGTTAGTGCAGGGCGGACAGATGTGTATAAATGTGTGCCCAAATGGGACACTGCTTACATGTAGGTACAATACGGTCCTGTAATTCCACGCAGTGTCCCGGTGCACGGGAGGCGGGAAGAAGAGAGGGGGGAACTTGGTAGAACCCGGCACCAGTGATGCAGAGCAAAACGGGTCGCAGACAAACTAGACAAGGATTTCTCTACATGTATATCTCTGTTATAGACTATTCAATTAGAGGTAAATAATAGAGGTAAAAAATAGTGGAAAATGATGCAGATCCTCCTTATGATGTGTGCACATGTTGGTGTTCTGGGGCCCATTTCACTAAACTTCGTACGACTAAATGTTCGTAAGTGAATATTTAGGATCGTCTGGAAATTTAAATTGATATATTTACATTTATGGAGCACAGCCTATGCTCATTAAATATAAATCCAATAACTCTTTATGCGAAAACATTGTTAATGTGAACTTTACAGCCTATCATAATTTTGCGCGTATGAACATTTTAGAGTACGAAGTTTAGTGAAACGGCCCCCTGGTCTGTATGATTGAAACGGTTAAGGCAACTGCTCTTAGTGATTTCAGCAAGGTACACGTCTTGCTGTACAACAATTGCATCAAACGGGCATTTGCAGTGTAATATCACAGCACATTAACACTCATAATGCGCTTAGCCTAGTGTAATAAACATCGGCCGCAACAAACACAGGTGAATAACGTTTGTCAGGTATGGTAAAGATGTTTAAACAAAACTCGTAATAGTCTATATATATCCAATGTCAGCCCTTAAATAATTTGATATATATGGTATCAGAATGAGCAAAATGTTGAATATGTAAAAATTAGTTTAGCAAATATGCAGATAAGACAATATCACTGAATATCCAGTATGTGCTGATTGTACATAATTACAAATAAATGAATAATATAATTGCAAAGAATGTAGACAAACTGATTTGGCAAGACAAATACGTTGGCTATATGTCATTGAAATACCGACATGTGTCTATTGTGTCACGCTGGCAACTAGTTAACGGGGGCGCGTTTCAATAAACTTCCTACGACTAAAATGTTCGTAAGTGCAACATTATGATAGTCTGTAAATTTCACATTAACAATTTGTTCTTGTAAACCAATATTGGATTTACATTTATTGAACATAGACTGCATATGCAGCCTATGCTCAATAAATGTAAATCCATCAATTGAAATTTCCAGACGAAGATTTTAGTCTTACGAAGTTTAGTGAAACGGGCCTCAGGTGCGGCTAGCAAATATTTAACGTATTGCATGTAACACGCTTTGCATTGGGCTAACATAAGTGAATGAGTCAGTTGACGTAGGGTGGTACAGTGGCGCCTTCTGATCGTTACCTATTTCTTATATATATATCGTCTGCATATCGTATACGTATAAGTTTGGTATATTTAAAGGTACATGCCCACTCAGTAGGCACACAATGTTATTATACCAGATATCATTTTCGGGTAAAATAAAGATGCATTCACCATTTCCCCACGTATTGATAGGCATTATTATACATTTTATATCAGAAGTAGACTTCGGCACTGATATCAGGGGCGATAACCGTGTTACCTTAACATGTTAACGGACATTACAATTTATTATTTGTGTTTATCTTTTTGATGTGCAATGATCATACTTTTTTTAGACGACTGATTTAATTTGTATAAATAATTGAACAAATGTTTGCCTCATTTGCATATGAAAATAGCCTGATACCACCGCTCGTATCAGTACAATAAAATATATATTTGTGTATGTATAGCGGGTACTCGTAATGTTTCGAACTGGTGGAATAGTGACACAAGTATACACTTATTGAATTCCTATAAAGTACAGTTGTGTCTATTGAGTGGGCATGTACCTTTAATGAACATATCGTATGATCGTATAATATGTGTACGTATCTACTGTATTATCGTATTATATCGTTCGCTTACATTATACAAACATGCTATACGAACATAAAACAAATATGCGATATTCGTACGTATATACGATACATATACGGATATCGTATGAGCATACAGGACCCGTATAGAGACCTCTTATACGTACCCCTATTGTGCACAAAAAAGCAAGCAGTCTGAAAATGCCATAGCAAATTCCCGCATGCTGTTAATCCCTTAAGTGTTGTCACACACGACCATGATGGTTGTGTATGTTCATTCATTCGGCTTATATTTAAGGGTGGGAATAAATGTGCTGTGCTATTATCATTTCACAGTAAATAGAGAATAGTAGGTTAGTGCCGTGAATGGGAAAACATATCTGGCAAGGCTTAGGAAACGGGATGGGCGAGGCTCTGCCGAGCACATCCCGTTTCCGTGCCGCGCCAGATATTTTTTCCCATTCACGGCACTAACCTACTATTCTATTTATCCCGTCAACACCTACAAATGGCTGTAAAATGCAAAAATCAAAAATGTTTCACGACACCGTGTTTCACGGCACATACGCACTGTGTTGACGGGATAAAACTAATTACTACTGTCAGTTTCACGAAACCTGCCAACATTTTACGGATATATAAACAATGCAAAAACAATATATTTTTCGATAATGTTAAATTTTATAAAAAATGAGAGTGCGCCTTCTTTTTATTTCGTCAAATTTAGTCAAATATTGATTTTATTAACAAAAATGTTTGCGTCTATGGGAATGTAACATGGGGGAAAAGGAGGAAGATGAGCTGTGGTAGGAGTCAAAAAAAGAAAAAGTTTGGAAATCGACTCCGAACGCTGGCTAGATATCTTCAAAATGAAAACAGAAGTTAAATTTTGAAAATCGGTCCACTATTTCTGAAATTAGAAAAATTTCCCCATATTAAATCCACATAGACGTCTTCACTCTGTGAAGATGTCTATGGGGATTTAACATTGGGGAAAATAATCGCAATACAATAAATTTTCTACCAAATATTACGAAATAAAAAGAAGGCTCACTCTTACCTTGATAAACGTTAATATCATCGAAAGAAATATTGTTTTTCGCATTGTTTATATAGTCGTAAAAGTTGGGAAGGTTTCGTGAAACAGACAGTAGATACATTGCAAATATTGCTTTACTGGTACGTGTATAGCGATAAGTCGTGCATAAACAAATTGTCTCCCCTGTTTATCTCAGTTTCCGATTGCTTGTATCCCGGCTGCCTCACGTGCAATGGCAATGGCACGTGCACCATGTGCACACACGATTTCTGGGACGACAAGTGCGACAAAGATTGCGGAAGATGTGAGGAACCGGAAGCAGGGGACGTTTTCTGCAACATGGTGACTCGCATGTGTACTTCCTGAAAGTGTGTCCCAGGAATGACGGGACTGACCTGTACGGTGCTGTGTCCAGTAGGATGCCGGGACGTGAATGGTGCGAATATCTGCGACTACTTCACGGGCCGTTGCGCAGATGGATGTGACGGTACGCTGTATGGCTTCCACTGTAATGATCAGTGCAGCGGCACCTGCCTCCATTCTGATTGCGTGGACAATGCAAGCAACTGCGTACAAGGATGCGCATTCGGCTTCTACGGCTTTCCAAAGTGTGATATACAGTGTAGTCAGAATTGTGTTGATAGGGCGTGTGATTACAACAGCGGATATTGTACATCTGAATGCGTTAACAAATATTTTGGCGACAAGTGCGATCAGGAATGCGATTCCACGTGCATAAACGGCGCGTGTGATCGTGCACGTGGCGACTGTCTCGATTGTATCCAGGCAACAAGCAATCCTTTTTATTTCTGTATGGAGGCAGGTAAAGAACATTGATTTCATTTATTCAAATATAGCTTATTCAACTACCACTTTGAACATGTTGAAGTCCCGGATTTATTTTACGAGACATCTGGAAATCCGACAATGAAACGAGTTACTTTCTCGGATTTGCAGATATCGAGATAAATAAATCCAGTATATCAATTTGCTAATGTAATAAAGTGTATATTACATGCTCTTCGAAAAAATGTGAAATTTGCTCTTAGACCAGCTTATAACATTGTCAAAATTGACAATTTTCACGATAGAATAGGAATTGTATCTTCGCTGCAAATGACGTCTCGCGAATATATATGAGGAAATATTTCCTTCAAGGAAATAAATTCCTCCAGAATTACGGTAAATCCCTGGGTAGCATTTAATCTATAAAGAATACCGGGCTGGTGTATGTTCATATCAAGTTTATAAGCGACTCTAGGAAGCGCTTAGGAATTCCTTGGCTCATCTACGAATTTCTACCGTTTCATAAAATAGACGGATAAGACGTAAACACTGAAATTTAGAAACATTTTGTCTGTTTCACGAAACCTGTCCAAATGTTATGACCATACAAACAATGCAAAAACAATATTAATTTCCATATTATTTTATTTTTTATCAAAATTTAAGCACGAGCCTTCTTTGTATTTCGTGAAAATTGGTCAATTATTGATGTTATTGCGAAAAAAAAGGATTCCCATGTTAAATCCCCATCTAGATATCATCACTTATGTGATTTAACATAGGGAAATTGTCCTTATTTCAGATATAGTGGACCGATTTTCAAAATGTAACTTTTGTTTTATTGGTTAGATAATTTCCAAGCAATCTAGCCATGTTTCGGAGACAATTTCCAAAATTTCTCTCTTTTTTCACCCATCTGTCCATGTTAAATGCCCATATACAAATTAATTGTTTGTAATAAAATCAATATTTGACCAAATTTCGCGAAATAAAAAGGAGCCTCATTCATAAATTTTGATAAAATGTAATATTATCTAAAGAACTTTTTTTTTTCTTCATATGGGCGTAAAACTTGGGCAGCTGCTTTCGTGACACAGACAGTAGGCTAGGCTAGGAAACTTGTAGAAAGTACGAGGCTCCCCATTTGTTTTTACATTTCGATAACTATCGAAACACATTCACGATTTGTAATACATGTATGCATGTATAGAAACATATACTAAGCAAAAAAAGAAACTCTACTGTTAGTTTCTATCTCGTTGATTTATTTGACGTTTCCTAATATAATGTATTATATATCTATGTCATTGTATTACAAATTGCCTTTAATATATAAATGCCTAAGCTATCCAAACTTACAAAAGAACCAGAAATCCATTAATATTTAAAAAACAAAAAAAAAATTAAATTTAAATACATTTTTTCACGCACTGTGAGTTAATGGATAGTATCAACCATTACCTGCTGTGTGAAGTTAGTACTGCAATCGCAGATCGCAAATCATCATTCAAATCGAATGTCGAATGTGAATTATTTAACTGAACTTTATTTACCGAGCCCCAACCCACAACTCATCACTGAATGTTCACCACATTGGCCCAATGGATCATGAGAAGAAGATTTTTGAAATTCTAGACGGACGACTACGGATGGATGACATAGAAAGTGGTAACACAAGCTCACTTTAGTTACACATAGCTATTTCTGTACACATATAAATATTTATTTATTCATGGAAATCCCCTGTGTTTCGTTTACTACTGTATGCTATATATATGTATCGTATTAAGTTGATGGCATGCTAATATGGTATGCTTTATTTCCTATTTGACAGAGTGTTGCAAAACTTACTAAACATAATTCAAGTCCCTTTAATAAGTTGGTGTGCTTCCAATAATTGACACCAATACTGGATACCTAAACGAATTGATGCAATACTTAAAGACGGACTGACACATGGAGGGACGAAATTACGAAACATAATACCTCTCGCCATATTTTGTATCCCAAGGATGTATGTATGTATGTATGTATATCAGGAGGGGGAGGGGAGTGTTGCGAGGGAGTGCCAATGAAAAAGTATGAGGTAGATTGAAAAATAATATATATTTTGAATGATCATGTCTTTTTTCTTCAACAGGCGTTTATTGAAAGTCACCACCGCCCTCAAACAAGTCTATTACAGAATATTATAAACACTGAGATAGTCATAAAACGTTATTCATCGCGTTATACTATGGTATGTAGATGAATATATATATATTAAAAAAATCCATTCGGAAAGTACAAAAGTGTTAAAATATGCCGGACGCAATTTCTTTTAAGGTTGGCATGTGCAAAGACTGTACATCGCTCACATGGAGACACAATGGAAAAAGTTGCGAAACAGAAAGTACTGTCAAATGCACTATGTTGCATTTAGCAGATCACAAAAAAGCTGAACATATGTATATTCTAGGAGAAATTAATGAATAGAAAATTATTTTTACTCCTGACTTGAAATCTGAAATCACGAGACTTAGAACTGATTGACAGCTGAACCTTTGTTTCTCTCCAATGTATACCATTGGACAAGCTGTGTTCAATGTTTGTTTTCATAACACCCAATATTTACATCTGCACATATATGATTTTAGAGCAGATCCCACTTGTTCTACTGTTGATATACCAATGTGTGTAGAAACAAGACTTGGTACAACTGACACAATACACATGCTGCTGTATCCGGAGTTGAGACATTTCGAAATTACGTCAATGAACAAAACTCACCATATGTCAGTGTGATATAGTTGAAAGATAATTTGAAAAATCACTTCGCAAATCGGCTGAATTACAAATGTGTATAAATTATAGTGCTGAATCTACAGTTTGTGCAGGATGCTTGTGTATATTCACGCCCAAAGGAGTATATCATCACATTTCTAGAAGCGTTACGGCATCTGTCAAAACAATTGGAAACAAATATCCCCATTGTTATTATGGGTGATTTCAATGTCAATATTCAAGATACTAACAAAAAGAGTAAAACACCTGTTCAATATATGCAGTCATGCGGACTTCAACAACTGATGACATAATACATTACTGATCGACGGACCACAATTGATTTCATATTCACCAGTATCAGCGGAGTCATTCAGTATGGAACACTGGAAGCTTCTGCATCTATCACAAGCCAATCAGACTAGCGTTTAAGATAACAAATAATTTACCAACTATGTCAAGTGAGCAGCATTAGGAACCATTTTTCAATACCTAGTACCTTAATGGACTCTTGGATGTCAATGTATGGAGCTACAAATTTATTTCACTTGTGCGTTCAAATTATCAGAATTGTACATTCTTCAGAAAGGATATCGTGTCATCTTTGATTTAGTTTAGTTTAAACATAGTTTATTGCATATAAGTACAATGGGCTTGGACTACAAGTTCTCACAACATTAGTTACAGCCCTTATCCAAGTATTTCAACAATACATAAATTTAACAGCAATGGCGATAAGTATACAGGTATATGTACATGGGTACAGACCAATAATCATGCGGTATATATATATATATTTGCACAATGTACGAAAAGAAAAATCGGATAAAAAGAGGGAGCAAAGAAAGTGAGAGAGGAGATTGGGAGAAATAATGAAATAGTTATGTGTCACAATGTACATATACAATAAACCTAATTAATCGATAGATGTGTACTGCAGTTGACTTCAGTGTTTGTTGTTATCAGGTGGTACTGGATGATTTTGGAAATTGAAAGCATCCGATAGAGCTTGCGTCTCAGGCATCCACCAAGTATGTTACTCAAATATTTTCGTATTTTTTAATATATTCTTGTACAGCTTTAAAAATAACAGTTTTGCACTCATTCTTTTCTTCAGGTATGCCATGCAAAAATATATATGCGCGTTTAGACGATACAATTGTCGCAGTGAATGGCTTAAAATTAGACGTTGCGCATGATATGTAATACATTCAAAGAAGTAATGTCCTGCATCCTCTACAACTTCACTACATTCGCAGTAGGGAGTTTCTCTGATATGGTTATTGCAAATATCAAAATTAAGACTGCTACATTTATTTCGAATTATTGCATTCATAACTGAAAACAATCGATCTCCCTCTCAAATAGTATGGTGGTATATTATATTGAGTATATAGTTGTTGGGCGCATGATGTTTTGAAGTGTCTAAGACTATCTACATTTCTCAGCAACGGGTAATTTTCATTCCAGAGTTGTACCGAAGATGGTATAAACGATTGTGTGTATACGTCCAGTCGTGTAGTGGAGACATTTAAATCAAATTGATTTTTAAGATTGTAACGAGATATAGTATTAACAGTGGGTGTAATCAGGTGAGAAATATAACTAGGTACTTGATTATTGTTAGCTTTGTACATGATCGAAAGCTTTTGAATACTACGCCGAACAGATACAAGTTGCCATCCAACTTCTTACCTTAAGTTGTCGAGTGATACTGACCGTGTTAATCCTGTTACTATTCTAGCGGCTTCATTCTTAAATTTTTCCAACGAATCCTTTTCATATTCTGTACACCCATCCCAGACTGATGAAGCATATTTCAGTATAGGTCTCATATAAGATATATATATTTGTTTTAAAGACTGTCTGCTTATCTTAAATGTTAGGTAACGCATTATTCCCAATACTCTCGTAGTCGAATTAATTATATGTTGTATATGTGTATGCCAAGATGATTATGATCGTCAACAAAGGTTATGGACGTGTTCTGAAAGATTAAGGTTAAGGGTCGATCAAGTTGTCTTAACGTTGGAAGCACCGCGTCAGTCTTGTTCGGATTGAAACTAACCAACCATTGTTTAGCCCAATCAGAAATCATTAGCCGGTCATGATTTATTATGCCTTCTAGATCATGAACATTTGTTGAGGAAAAGGACAGAGAACTGTCGTAAGCAAATAATCGAACAATACTTAATAGATTGTCAGTTATGTCGTTGACATATATTATAAATAGTAATTGGCCGAGTACCGAACCTTGTGGTACGCCAGCAGTAATTACTTTGGTATATGAGGTTGTGGACCGTATTGATACGGACTGTTTCCTATTCGACAAGTAGTTTTCGATCCAGTGTCAAATATAACCATTTAATCCATTTTGCCTTAGCTTAAATATTAACCCCTTATGCCATACTCTATCGAAGGCTTTAGAAATATCACAAAACATCATACATGTAGATTGTCGTTCATCAAATGCCTGACATATTTGATGGTGAGTGTCTATAAGTTGATATACCGTTGAGTGGCCTTGTTAAAAACCAGATTGCCTGTTATATATCAATTGTTGTGAGTGCAAGTGATTAAAAATATGTTTAAACATGATTCTCTCCATTACCTTACCTAGACAGCTTAATAACGATATCGGGCGATAATTTGAAGGCGTCTGTGGACACCCCATTTTAAAAAGAGGAATTACTCTTGTTAATTTCCACGCCATCGTTAATTTACATTTATTGACAGATCTATTGAAGAGGATCGCCAAAGGTTTTGAGAAAGATGTAATAGTTCCTTTTAACATTCTATGACTAATTAGATCCTATTCACAAGCTGTATTAGTTTGAAAAATTTGTATTATATCTCTAACCTCAGATTCATTTATATTAATCGTATAAAGAACGTGGTTAGTTTTTATTTCAAACGGTGGTAAAGTAGAGTTATTATCATCAACAGTTGATATTGAAACGAAGAAGTTGTTAAGACAGTGTGCTTTGTCGGCATCAGATAAATATAAGTTTTCGCTGTAACAGTTACCGTCATTGGTTTTTAAAGGAGGAATAGTACCACTTGACTTGCTGTCTTTCACAAAGTGTCGGACTAGCTTCCAGAAATATATTTTGTTATTCGAAAATGATTCTGTTAGATTAAACTCTATGTCATTATAAAATGCTTCTCTGACATGATTTTTTCATATTATTAACTTTATTCCAAGTTGTTTTGATCTTTGATCACAATTTGTTCATTTTAAAATTAATTGACAAATAGTGGAGATGCTGATGGCCCAGCTCATTACGAACCGGTTCTGTATCTTCAGTGTTTGCATATATATGTCATTATATATGTATGTGGTGTAGACAGGGTGAATTATCTGATGTTTTACGATCAAAACCAACTTCCAACATTTAGACAGGCTTGAAACGCAATGCATGCACATTGTCGGCGTCATCATTCAATGTTACGTTTTCGTGTTACGATAGTTGCTTCAACACCTTATCAGCTAGAGTCATCAAACTTTGTACATACCTTTATTATGATATGTAGATGAATATACGACTATCAAAAAAAATTCTCGGGCCGCAGGGTCAATGTCAAGGAGGAACTAGTCGAGACAATTCATTCCGGGGAATTGTTGTATCTGTATAGCGGGTACTCGTATCTTTTAGAACTTGTTGAATAGTGACACAATTATACACTTACTTACTTCCTATAACGAACATGTTGTGCCTACTGAGTGGGCATATACATTTAAAGTGCACACATATGCTTGTTTATCATCATCTCTGTGTTCATTATATAGTCCGCCCATATAGTCAAGTAACTTAAATTTGTCAATACAATTATTTGAATAATTTATTATGTTATTATGTTGGTTTAACATTTGTGTACGCCCGTTTGAAAAAAACGGAACATAGTATGTATTCACCTTGTACGGGCTGGCGGGCGTCCGGCGGATGGGCACAGCTTGTCCATGCATAACAAGAGTTCTACTTGAAATATTGTAACCAAATTCAGCATGCATTGCATGTACATGTTTATAACGGCAACAGGAAGAAGCCTATGCATTTTGAAAATAAATTGATGACTTATATCCCCTTGGCACTAGTATCCTTGTCAGCGAAATAACTCAAGTTCGGTATACATTACATGTTTATCACGGCAAGACGTAGAAGCATATTCATTTTCAAAAAATACTGATGACTTATCTTCCCTTGGCGGCCATTTTTAATTTTCGCACTCTGTACCGTTGTCCACACTCGGGTTCTACTTGACGGATGATAACCAAATTATGTATATATGTTTATATCGTCAAGATGAAAAACCTTATTGGTTTTCAGTGAGTTATATCCCCTTGTTGGATGGCATTGCCACGACAGACATATATTGTGACATTTGGCACTCTTGTTTAGTACACAGGCCCGTACGCAGAGGTGGTGCGACGGGTGCGTATGCACCCCCCCCCCCCATATGCACCCCCCCCCCACCCCCACCATTAACCCTTTCAACACCACATGCCTGTGGTATTGGTCTCATCAGGATCTGCACTTTTTGCAAGTAATTTTCATAATTGTGAGAAAAAAAACAACACATGTTCATAAATGGACTGGTCTGAAAATCATTTTGTGATGATTGTATTGGGTTCCAAAATTAAATATCAAAATCCATTCCAGTAACTTAGGGGTGAAAATATTTAATCTGCCGCGGTATCCGTGGATGTGCATACAAATGTTTAGCCCTTCGCACCGCGTACGTGCCTGGTACATGTACCTAAAGTTTTCTAAAACTATTGGTCAGATTCATTTGAAACTCCATACATAGCATTGTTATTTATCATCTATATTTTAATTTTCTCATCTTATTTCTGCTGCTTCTGTGTGATTTCCCATTGGCTATTAAAGTATGGCCCGTTGGATTATTAATTTAGGGCCATTTCTAAAAAAGTCCATTAAATCAGTGTGCGAACGGTAACTCTTGTACTCTACTCCCGTACCGTCGTCTGACCAGCCGATGTTGGAAAAGTGAAAATGAATGGGTTTAACGTCCCACCAACAGCTAGCGTCATATATAGACGGGACCACAGTTTAAAGTCTCATCCGACAGACCAGTGGATTGAAATACTATGATAGTATTTTGGATGCCCAATACGAGGATTGAACCCACAACCTTCGGATTGGAAGTTAGGTGTTCTAACCCCTAGACCGCAATCCCATTAATTAATGCCTGTATTACAATAAATAAAATACCATATCATGCAATGCAATAAAATACAATAATATAACATACAATCCTGTTGTAGTGTAATGTATTGAATTACCTATATTAACACCGCCGATTTCTATGGGATCAGCAGTGCGAACAGGCATGCACGAGCGACACATGTCTCTTTGACAACTGCAGTCGCTATGCCGACGTGTGTAACGGCTGTAACGTGGGCGACTGGGGCCTGCAATGCGAGAAGACGTGTGCTCAGTGTAAGGTGGACACTGGGTGTGCCCAGATGAACGGGGCGTGTGACCAGGGCTGTAGGTAATAAACATGTAAGGGCATTTATACCCTCTTTCACGAAAACTGTCTAAATTATTCAGTTATGTAAACAGTGCAAATGTTTTACAATACCGTAAAATAGGTAGGCGCGGTAAGGCCCTGGGGCCGTTTCACTAAACTTCGTAGAACTAAAATGTTCGTAAGTGCAAAATTAGGATCGTCTGGAAATTTCAATTGATGGACTTACATCTATTCTCAATACATGTAAATACGATAATTGTTTACAAGCAAACAGTGTTAATGTGTTAGTGTTTGTTAATTAATCATAATGTTGCACTTACGAACATGTTAGTCGTGCGAAGTTTAGTGAAACGGGCCCATGGAATGGCATCCGATTTTGGCAAAATGTTATTGTATCACAAATGGATAACGTGTACCCGTGTTGTTAAATACAGCATCTCATCTCTTTAAAACTATAATTGGGATATGTTGTTTAACGTCAACTCACATGTCTTAACGTCAAATTGACGTCACAGCCCTTTGAAATTTGCCATTGGGTTGTATCATTAAAAACGATATTATCCGGGAAGTTAATATGTCAAATCCAAATTTTCAACATAGCTTCCTGACATGTTGATGTACACTACAGTGACTACACTGCATAAACAATGAGAAAAAACATAATTTTCTTCAGTTCTTATAGCATTATTTTTGTTTAATTTATTTACATGATACAATCATGCTATAGCCATGCGGAAATTACGAGCACATACACAGTTACAAAGGTTTGAGCTTTTTAATTAGCTGAAATAGCCATCAATGAAAAGTATGTTGTTTATACTAAATCATATTAATTCTAATTTATTTGTTATCGTCATTGTATGACATGAACTTGATAATTTATGATGAAATAAAAGGAAACACGAATTAATGCAGAAGTGTTTGCACTCAGTATGTCGTTTTATTAGTTGATATATTCGACTTCGAGATTACAAAGTGAAAGCGGAAAATCCCATGACAAAAACTAACCCAAGTCAAAAGTTACAGAGGTAACTGCATAATATTATCTTCATAATTTTAAATAATCAATTTACTTTTTCACATATTGGATTTTTAAGGAATTAAATGCGAGGGAACGCTAGCGACCGCAGCATTTAGTTCCTTAAACATCCAATATATGAACAATAACATGTTTATAGTTCAGCCAAATTTTATTATGCGTCTCCCATCCGAGTACTGATTTTCCATTTTAAACAATTAATGTTTAAATCAGGTAATATGGAGCTTATTGTGGTTGAATCGTGCAATATGTGAAATAAGTGTAGCTCGATACTCACCAGCGATTGGCTTAGAAAGTGGGGCGAACTATAAATGTAATTATTTGCAGAGACGGATATTGGGGAAGTTTATGTGACAGTTCGTGTGACTCGCAGTGTGGAACGTGTGATCGACGGACGGGCGACTGCCTCGTCTGCATAGCGAACCACTGGGGGACAACATGCGGGGACGAGTGTCGCAGTAACTGCAGTCCCACCGTCCAGGTATTAATACGCCAGCATGGGGATGTAAAGTGGCGAAACTAGTCCGGTAAAAAAGAATCCTAAATAAATCGTAGGCCACATACACGGTCTGCTTACAAAACGCAATCAATGGTTGTATATTTCTGCTTGACAGCCAACTGTCGACGTATTAAAGCTGGGGTCCCACACCAGGTTATACTATAGGGAGACATATAGTTTTGTATATTCTGTAGATATGTCATGTTCTGGTAAAATAAACCTTCATTCACCATTACCCTACGTATTGATTGGCATTATTATACATTTTATATCAGACGTAAATTTCCACACTGATATCAGAGGCGATACAAGTATATTTGTTTTAAATGTTAACGGACATTACTATTTAGTATCTGTATTTATGTAATGATGTGCAATGATCATACTTTATAATTTGTCGAAAATAGTATACACGTATCTAATTCCTAGATAAAGAACAGTTCGTTCCTATTGAGTTGACATATACATTTAACCCTTTCAACACTACACACCTGAACAATAGTGGTATTGACAAACAGTTTAGATCCATATGAGCCGGCTCGTGACGAGCCGTCTCATCTGGTCCTAAACGTTTTGCAAGTAATTTTCATATATTTGAGAACAAACACACCACATTTTCATAAATGGACTACATTCATTTTGTGACGATTTGATTGCTGCAAAATTAACATATCAAAGTCCGATAGTGTTACTTAGGGGAGGAAGGGTACACAAACAATACACAAGCCGGGACATAAAGTGCCAAACGCAGTTCGGTTAATAGTAATTCCGATGACATTTAGTCCACAGTTGAGAGATATGTACATGTGGAGCCAGCACAAAATGGGTGCATATTTTACATGTATATGGAAAACTATTTATTGTCTGTTCCACGAAGTGCTGCCCAAAATGTATTGCTATAAAAACACTCCAAACTGCTTATTGTTTTATATAAAACAATGTAAAACTATTTTTTAGAAATGAGCCTACTTTTTATTTCAAGAAAATCCGTCTAATAACAAAGTTATTTCGAATAAACAGTCATGGATGGGCTTTTGCCTTATAAATTCATTTTAAGGAATTTTAGTTGTTGACAATAAAACAAGAAACTACTATTGCAATAATCACTTCCGGTAAACAACAACAACAACTATTATTGCGAACTGAACACAAATTCTTAATAAATTTGTTTATTAACATCATTTTCTGGCATATAACTTAAACAATTTGCATTAAAATATACCAATTAATCATTTAATCTTCATATATTTTAGCGAATATCATTCATCCATAAGGTTCCAAGTCGATCTGATACTATTGCTAATACGTTCTAATGTATTGTAAATTGTGAATGCTAACGAACTTGATTCGATTAAACTCGTGACCTTCACCAACCAATCAGCATTTAGTAAACCAAGTTGTCCGCCGGAAATTCGTTCGGCAAAGAAACTGGCTCACAGGAAGTGACTGTATACTTCCGCCGGAAATGACGTATATATGGTGTTCCCAAGTCATACCATTAGATAATGTAGATTTACACCGGTGTCGATGTGCCAGGATATGTGCAATTAATTTTGCGTGGTAGGAACAGCGTGCCAACCTCAGCTTGGCGTTGTCAATAGATACGAAAGCTGTAGCAGATGATGATTTTTTTTTTTTTTTGCTTATATTTAACGGCGGCACTGGCTCTATGACCTTGCATGCCGTCTCCCAAGAATGGGAGAAAGAACGGAGGTAGAGATTTTTTGAGAGAAGCCGGTAATTCGTATTTACAGAGCAACTACGAATTATCGGTACCCATTCACAGCTGGGTGAACTGGAACAGTGTGGATAAAGTGTCTTGCTCAAGGACACAACGCAGCGCCTCCGGTGAGGCACGAACCCACGACCTTTAGATCAGCAGTCTGACGCTCTAACCACCAGGCCACTGCGCTCCACTAACAGATGATGATGACATCATGTTGTATTTTGACCAAATTCTCGGCATTTTCTTCTGGAATTCTTTTACGAACACCGAGAAATGGAGGCTCGATTCCTTTATTTTTCTACCTGGCAATATTTGCTCTCATAAATACAAGGTTAGTGTCTTTTTTTTAATGATGAAATCCAGCAAGCAGTTCGATGCTAGACAAATGTTGAAAATCTGACCGCACGTGACATTTTAACATTGCAACCCTGCATTCAATTCTTGATTTATGGCTATTACTTCATTATATGACCGAAATTAAAAAATAAAAAGATGGCTCTTTGCTAAATTTTGCTGAAAAATGATTTTATGCCAAAAAATAAGAGTTTTAGGGTGTTTAAATAGGTGTAAAAGTTGGTCAGGTTAACGTGAAACAGACAATAGTGTGTTCTAACGTTCAGGGAGGAAAAGACAACGTGCATTGTGAGAAAGACACCGGTTACTGCGACCCCGTTTAAACACTAAACATGTGTTTAAATGAATGTTAAAATAAATTAGATTTGTATCTACCAACTTGAAATATATTGTGTTGTTTTTTACTACACATCCTCCTGCGTTAATTTTGCCCAGATTACTGACGTTTAATGGTTGAATATTAAGGAAATATATTTAGTGTGTTCTAACCTCCTGGCCAGGGCATTGTTTATTGTGAACGACAGTGGTCATTGCGACCCCCGTTTAAACCTATAGTTTAATGAATGTAGATACACATCGACGGGTGGGTGGCAGGTGGGAGCACGCGATGGGTAATTTAACGATCAGGGTTCATGCTTACCGGAATCCAGACTGGAGACCTGTTTTGACCCTTACATACGCCTTTGGCATTTTGTATGTGACAGTTGAATCTGGTTATACCCCTTATGTGAGTATTACGATATTCGTAATCCTATTTTAGGGGAAGTGGCCAAGTGACTTGGTTTGGTATGGACCTATCACCAGCTGATGTTATTCTAATTTCAGGGCTGAATATATTTGTTCTCGATGTAAATATTCCGTTCTGATTTTGGGATTTTTCCCCCAATGCATCAGGTTAAAATGGGATCGAACCCGTTTACCCGGCCTTACATGACCGTAGCTGTTGATAGGCCGCTAAGCACTAATCAACAAACAAACAAAACAAAACGACAAACTGGCTGTATATTAAGAGAAACTATTGCATGTTTACTAACCTTCAGGGCGGCCAGAGCAACGTTTATTGTGAGAAGGACACCGGATACTGCGATCCCCGGGCCTGCAAGCCAGGGTACTGGGGCCAATCGTGCAAGCAGACCTGCCCCGACAACTGTAGGCCGTCAAGTTCCGGAGATAAAATATGCACCAACGACAATGGGTACTGTTCGGATGGGTGCGTGGACTCGTACTACGGTCCGAATTGCTTTGACACGTGCAGCTTGCACTGCATCAGCCCTATGGATTGCAGCATCAATGACGGGACCTGCGTCGGAGGCTGCGAAAATGGGTATTACGGGTCGCTGTGCAAGACGGAGTGTAATAGCACGTGCACCAATGGCAAATGCGATGATCTCGGAACATGCGTCGACTGTCGCGTGTTTCCTATTGGTCCACTCTGCCGGGTTCAAGGTGCGTATCATTTGTGTTGGACCAATTACTACATGTAGATCATTTTATCAGGCAACGAGTATATTGTGTATTGGTCCAATACGTACTGACTGATAACGTGTAAATGTCGTAGTGTTGACCTGATACGAATATAAGCAACATAAGCACTCCGATACTTGAAACACGAATATGCTGCTGCATGTTAACCGCCTGCTACACACGTCAATCGTTTAGTCAAGCATTTTGATTTGTCCACATGTATGTATATATGAGACACGCCGTGTGATTTTGTACCTTCGGACATCCGTGCGTAATTTAATGAAATACGTTTCAAAAAATTACAATATTTTTTTCATAAATAAAGTTAAAAGTTGACAAAATGTTCAGAGTACATACTATATAATATTACGCATGTACTCTGGAAATGTGTTAACCTTTCGACACCATTTGAGGGAAATATTGTAAATTTTGTAACCGTATTTTTTGAAATTACGCAGATGTCCGAAGGTACAAAATCACACAAAGTGTCTCCTATGTGTCTGTCGTGTGCATGTTGCTGTTGAGAACTGGGGATGAGGATAGTTGCTACGTGTCAATGTTGACCCAGACCATAGCACGATCCTTTCTACTGTGTCTTCCACGTTTTGCTGCCGACGAACTTTTGGCCATTAAACACAATAAATCTAAAGGATATTTAAATGAAACTACGTTTCCATCAATAACAAAAAAGTCACCCAACCCCAAGCAAATTATTTGATGAAACCAAATAGTGAAGTTATTGTGAAAGAAATACAATATCCCTATGGGAATTTAGCATAGGGTCTAACAATAGATAGTTAATTTATCAACAGTGAGAATACACTACTATTTATGGACACGTACGTTTGTTTACAGACACCCCCGAACAATATCGGAGACAACCGAGAAACCACGGACTTATCATATCTCATATCAGCAAAATGGATTTCCCCCAATCGGGATACATTTACGCATTTTCTGCGTATGTTTTTTCCCCGAGCCAGAAGGTGTGCTCCCCGCTGTCGGCCTCGAGCTTGTATTTACGGATGTGCGCAATGATCCTCTCCCAGATAGTTCGGCTGAGACCAGTATATATCCAGATCAGCCTGTGCATCCGCACAGTCTGATCAGGATCTGCACTGTTTGTCATCCCAGCAATAAAACACCCGTCATACAGGCGGTCGTGTAAAACTGGGCTTGTACAATTCAAATTACAAAGTTACTACATAACCGCTTGCGTTAATCTTTCCAAGGTTAAAAACGTTTCTGAACATATATTGGCAATTTCAACTCTCTGCTTAAATACACAACCGCCTGAGTTAATATTGGCCAGAGTATCAGTCAGCAGAAATAAGTAATTTTTAGGACTACTAACTTGAAATTCAAATTAATTGACTTAATTATGCTATAACTGCAGCTGTATTCAAATTGATTTATGCTAGGTTCGCAAGTTAATGGTACATGCCCACTCAGTAGGCACAAAATGTTCTTTATAGGAAATAAATAAGTGTATAATTGTGTCACTATTTCACCAGTTCTAAAGATTACGAGTGGCCGCTATACAGGTATAATAATTCAGTAATACTTGTTTTTCTGATAGTGACACGCGTTGGTACATGTAGCAGGCTATTTTCATATGCAAATGAGGCATGATATCTTTTAATTATTTATACTAATTAAATGCGTCACATGAAATAATATTTTTGACAGATAATAAAGTATGATAATTGCACATCAACAAATAAATACAGAGTATAAATAGTAATGTATGTTAACATTTTAAGGAAACACGCTTATCAGTTTGAAAATTTACGTCTCATATAATATGTGTAATGATTCAAATCAATGTTTATTTTGCCAGAAATTGTCTCAGATGATATATTTGATATAAAGAACATTTGTGCCTACTGAGTGGGCATGTACCTTTAAGTTGTGTGTAGGTCTGCAAATATAAGTAATGTTTAGGACTGCTAATTTGAAATTCAAGTTAATTCATTTAATTATGCTATAAATTCAGCTGTATTCACATTTTGTTCTTCTCGCTCGATATGATATGAGATATTGATAAGTTAAATTGTTTTGGCCGTCAGCAAAAATAATTAATGTTAACAATGCTTGGAAATCATGTTAATTCACGGATTTAATTATTCACCTGTATTCCAATTTAATTATGCTCGGTCGGTATGATATGAGATTTTGCATGTTCATTTTTGTGTCGATCCGCAAACATAAGTAATTTTTATGAATGTTAACTTGAAATTCAATTAATTAACATGATACATTCAGCTGTATTTATTATGCTCGGTCGGTATTTTGCAAGTTATCTTTTACAGCATAAATAATTATGAGATTTTGTTCCAACTTGCCGGAATTAGGATGCACACGAAAATCGGTTTGCTTTTGCATTAAGTAGAAACATTCGTTAATATTGCACGGAAGTACAGTAAAGTTTTTAAATATAAACATGATACATGAATGGAATATTTGGTAAGCTACTTTTGTTATTGTTTTATGCCAATTAAGGAAACTGTTCTGAATTATAAGTATTTTAACAGATGTTAACTGTTAGCGGCTTCGGGTCATGTAGTCTCTCATCAATACATATCATTTCTAGCAAGCTTCCGATGAAACAGAGATCAAATGTGGAGTAACTATTTTTTGTTTACAATGACAATTAACATATGGATGTCTATCGGTATTATATCACATTATTTTAACTAAAATCATCACCGAATATCATTACATGACAAATATTCGTTTCGTCTGGGTTTCATCCTGTTGTATTACCCGGAACGGAGCCGATAACCGATAACAGGACACGATTACCGCAAACCACGTTTATTTAACCCCAAAACGCAAACCGCAATTCAACTGTAACCATGGTAACCGAACTGCAATTTGGCACAAGATGGAATGCAATTAAATAACCACATAACCGCGGTATTTCTGACTCTAAGTAGAATCACCAGTATAAGGCGATTATAAAATAAATGCTAGAGTATCATCCCCGCCCGCCCAGAGAATTAAGGCCCGTCCCGATTTTTTTTATTGGCAATAAATAATAAAAAAAGCATATTTGTTTTATTGTCAATACGTGCTGGTTGGTTGGGAGCATGCGATGGGTAATTACATATTTTCAGAGAGAAATACATTGATGAATTGTCATTTGTTATTAAGTTAGAGAGTACAGCCATTATTTTCATTCGCATCATGCAAAGAGTTAAAACAAACAAGGTCGATGGTCGATATTTCCGATATCCTGAAAATATACAAACCAAATAATAAAATTCACACCGGCCCCGCGGTTATGCGGTTATTTAATCGCATTCCATATTGTGTATTTGCAGCCTATTGCGCTGTTGTACTGCCGATGCGCGTTATGAATATAGATAGCGGAAGTAGTCGGTATTTTCACCGGAAGTTGTTTATTTCATCGATGAGAACATATTACTTTTATTTACATCGTATTTCATGGGTAGGTTTATAATAAATTAGTGTTTTTTCGTGTTGTTTTGTCCGGAGCATAACTCGACCACTCTTGGAAATATGTTCATGAAACTCTGAGCATGCATACACTACGCTCAAATGGTGTGTCACGTATACGAATGACAACTCTTGTTTTGCTAATTTTCGAATTCTCCCTTTGTTTCGTTTGACCAATGATTTCTTGTCCGGAAAATACCTCGAATATCCTTATGAAACTGTTCATGAAACTTGACACCACGACCCAAAGGTGTGCCACATATAAGACAGATGATTCCTGTCTCATTGATCGAGTTATCTCGCTTTCATTCTTTTACGCACTGATTTCTCCTCCGAGCATAACTCAAATACCATTTGGAACATCTTCATACCACTTATATAAGTACCGGTGAATGGTCGATCGACTCTTCAATGTCTGACAGCGATGCTTTATCACGCCTAACGTAGTTTTATCGTAAATATAGATCCCATGCAAGTCTCAGATCACGGCAATTAAATAACTTTAAGTAACAATTGGCATGAAGTGTTATGCAGGGGTTTTCCCCGCGTAAATGATGTTCAACGCTACAGTGCATATCTATTGTATGCAGGATAACTAATCAATTGCAGGTTGGGGAATGAGACAGTCTAGCGTGGCGATATCGTCTCACGCTCTGCACAGTCTCGCCAGATACACTCTATAGCACCGCTTGACTGTTGCAGTCCGAAACCTGCCATAGATTATATTGATCACAGGTGATGGCGGCCAGACGTCGTCCGTGTTGGTGCTAATATTAGTATTGGCTGGTGTCGGAATATTATTGGCTTGCATCGTCGTGCTCGTCCGCTTTATCTGTTTTAAGAAGTCAAGTAAGTACCATTACCATTTATTATTTTAGTATTTAATTAATGTTATTGCATGTGGTATTTATCCGAAATATGGTGTTGTTATTACTTGTATTTATTTATTAAGGCCCACTTAATTTTGTGTTTTCTCTGAAATGTGTCATACTTTTATGAACTACGATGCTTGTTAATCAACCGGTTATTTATTTCTACGTGTCAGCTCCATCGAATGCAATTGGCACCTATATATGAAATATGTTAAGCCTCTACATCCAATTGAAATAATGTATATACATTAATCGTCTTGCAGAATGTGTGGGTATTGCATACTACCAAATGTGTTGGTCGAATGTGACATGACATGACATATGACATAATAAAGGAATACAGCTTCTTTTCACAACGTGTCCTGAGAACGTGAAAAGAACGCAACGTGTGTATTTCAAGCGAATGAACAGTTGAGATGTAAAATGAATTGCTACTATACGTGTAGCTGGTATGCATACTTAGCTTGATGGCTAACTTTAAGCAGACCAACTGTTGTTCATAATATATTAAACGCAACTGCACATGGTTTTATTACTTATAGTTACAGTGCATTTTCGGATAGTTTCAAAGATTTAAATAATCATATACGGCCTAAAAGTTAGGAATCTTATTGTTTTACGTCGTTGTGTCGCAATTCATGGAACAGCGACTTTGCCGGTCAATAGCGCGACGTTATTGACAACAATGATGAACGTCACGTAATCTAAAGACGTCAAAACAAACTTTAACGAATCAACAACCTCGCGTGACGTCACGTGGGGCTAATGTAATGTACTGGGATGTGAAGGCAATACGTTGAATTGGCGTTTCAATTATGGATTCAAGTAGAGTGTAAATATGTGTTCATGTTTCGAGGCGCAGCAGGCAAACACACACTCGCCATAATACTGGCAAGTACTATATGTGAGTTCAAATGATACCAACTCCTCTTGAGAGGCGCCATGACCCCGTCCTGCTCCCCATCACTCGTACCGGGCGATGGGCGATTTCGTAGCTTTCGTACATTACTAGGGAAGCGTCGCTCGCTCGAGGACGTCGACAAAATCTCTTCGCAGAAAATCCTTTTAGGCACATCAAATCTCAGTATTTATATCGTCGCTACTTACAGTAATATTGTCGAGAGCAACAAACAGATGTAAGTGGTTGCAAATTGGCAAGCTCGAGAGGTGTCCGCGCATGGGAGTCTTCGACCACTGCAAAAATCATCGCTCGTGGTTACGAAAGGTATCCACGAAACCTCGCATGTGTAGGAATTGTAGAATCGGAACTCTGAGTTCGAAAAGAAGTACGCGTATCTGCGAGAATAGATCCGAAATTTCGAGGTAACATTTCTCAATTAGAGATACGCTATCACTAATTATACTGGTCGATGTATGACACGACAATTGCGAAGCGAATATTATCAATTAGAGATGCGCTATCATTAGGTATACTGTCAATATTATGGAGACCGTAAAATAGATACGAGCGAAGGCAAAACGTTTTGGGAGTTCGACTCGAGGACTTCGTATTCAGAGAGCGATACGCCAGGCGATATGTAAGGTGAGGGCAATTATCTCCGCGGATAGGTTTATCAGCGCGGTTAAAACCGGCAGGCTGCCAACAGACCCGAAAAGCTAGCCGAAAAAACTAGAAGAAGAAACTACATCTAGCCTGCACGCCACAGCTTACGCGCAGAGGGTTGAAAATAATTCGCGCGTACGCACTGAACCTCTTCAAAATAACCTACCGTCGCATTCTCGAACGCCTTCGCGGAGATCGACGGAAGAAAATAAGAAACCTCGCGACTATTGTTGAGCCAGGTCCTCGAATTCTCGACGAGAGGGATGAAGCTCGAGAGGTAGCGGAGAAAGGAAGGAAGACGATGGTCTGGACCTTCCATCGCGAGGTAAATGAAACGATTCGAGAATAGAATAATAGAAAAGATCCGATCGAAAGCTAATACCGTCTTCTAGGTAGGTACCGATATTATTACTAGTATTGCCTTCGGAATATAAAAACCAAAGAGACGATACTCTTCCATAAAAATCCACCGTGGAGTCCTTGGTTTAATAACTTCGCCGCGGCCGAGAAGTGGATTCTCGAACGAGAGATCGCTCGAATGGAGGTCGAACTAGTGGAGCAACCGAGTACGAAATGGACCTTTGTCCCCTGGATTTCGGTGCAGATAAAAGTGGTAATCGACCTAGTCAGAAACTAGTTATGGAAGTCGGCTTCCGGATTGGCTAAGACAAAAGAAGGGAATGAACGCGGTTGACACGTTTGACGATAATTTACGTCTGTTTAGATGCATCGCCATCCATCAAGGCGAGAGGCCTGATCGACGTAGCGCGAAGGCTCGAGATCTCGACAAACAATTCCTCCTCCAAGCTCAACATTCGAGTGTACGAGCCAACCGAGAATGGAGCCTGGTATCTTCGAGCGCCCGCCCACTACGGCGAGGTCGGGGTGAAAGGTATGACCGTAGGAATGTTCGAGGAATCATTCGTTCCTGATTAATAATATCGGCAAGCTGACGAACGAACATATCTGCGGCGAGTGTCGAAAACGATTCACAAATTCAATTCCATCAATATACACCGTCAAGCCGATACTTGCACTAGCGGTAAAACCGCGGTGATATGCCAGGGTAATTGGATCGAGAGACCTCAGTCGTCGTACGAGAAGGTGTTCTATACTCGGGGCTCGGCGAGCGCGATGTCGATACGCTGGCTCGAACAAGAGGCACAAAACGGGGGAATCACATTCATCACGCGAAATGCGGGCACGAGGGTGAGAGATGGATCGAGAAGAATCCCGTCGGTCTTCCAATTTCACGGTTGCTATTGGCACGGGAGACCGAGTAATTGTAATAGAAGCCAATCAATCCTTGTCGCTCTATAGAAAAACGAAAGCGGAAGACGCGAAGATCAGAGCCGCCGGCTACGGGTTAGTGGTAATGTTGGAGTGCGAGTGGAACGGGAACAATGAAGGAGAGCCACAAGCTTTCGCCGAAGCGACTCTGTACCCGCACCAGATCGTCTATGATTTCGAAGCGTATTTGGATAAGACCAAAGCTGCGTATCCGACTACGGATCTGACCTTCGAAGTCGAGCACGTACCCATTTCGGTATCGATATGTGACACCGCCACTGCCAAAGATATAACTCACATTTGCGAACGCATTTGGAGAAGTTCGTCAACGAGCTGAAAAGGAGTGCCAAAACTATTAGAGAAAAGGTTCGAGCCACGTATCTACCGGACGACATAAGGCTACTACCGAAACCACAACAAAACAAGATTATGTCTTGGATAGACCAGGTACCAATGGTGGGATTCACCTGTAGTAGATACGATCTGAATCTTATCAAACAATACTGGGTCGAGAAGCTGGCGGCGACGGTCACGAAGGTAATGGTGTGAAAACGAGCGAACACTACGATGTTCATATTCACGCCGGAGTTCAGTATTTACGACCGGGAACGAGCTACGATAGATGGGTTAAAGCTTACGCTTGCAAAATGGAAAAGTCTCATTTTCCATACGAGTGGTTCGACAGCGCGGACAAAGTATATTATCCAGGATTACCCGATTACTCGATTATCCAAGCTCCACGGCGGGAAACAGCCTACAAAATGTCACGTGACAATGTTTTCACTCAAAACGTCTTAGCGACCAACTGGACACTGCACAACCGACCCACAATTTACCTCTCCCACAAGAACACAAAAACAATAACAGGACCACCCAAGGTGCACCCATCTCACATGCCAACAAAGAGAGTGAAAACCCGACTCCAATTGCGCCACCCGGACATTCAGAGTATTCAACCGATGATCTGTATCACGAATTAGAACCGTTTACTGTATACACTTTCAAACAATTATTCACATCTACTATTTGTTTGGTGACTTACATTCAAGAACCAAATGACTTAGTGACTATATACGTGTAGATGATTAAATATTTTAACATAATAATCTACCGGAAATGACCGAGGAATTTCATCTAGAGATGTCACATTTCGAACAAAGTGAAAATGTGACGTTAGATCGTAAATTCGAAGATACTTCTAATAATAATTACGGTTATAACTTGTTGGAATTTTGAAAATCGAACAGGATATACATATTAAATTGACGTACTAAACACAGTAGCGCTGGGTCTAGTACGTGTAAAGGCGTGAGTACTGTTGATTATTGTATGTGTACTGCGAACATAGTTAAACATATAAATAGCCGAATATTGTCCCCTATTATCGGATATACATACTCCGGTTACACTTGAAATAAACATCAAATCAAATATTCTTTCTAGCACTAATAACAATGATATCAATACTTGTGATAATGTTAAAATAAATGTATGGAATAGTGACAAATAAGCGGATTTACGGACAACTTTCAAGTCAATAATAACATATGGAAGCGAGCTTTGAGGATTTGGAAACATAGATGTAATAGGAAGGGTCCAATTAAAACACCTAAACGTAATATTAAATATAAAAAACAACAGACAAAAGTGCCCTCTGATCGGGATCTACACTATTCGGAACAACGGTAACATGTTCGTCATGATGCACTGTAAGCACTACTCATAGTCAGCAGTACAGTTTAAATGTGTGTATTTATTGCTGTAGTGCTGAAGGTTGCGACTATTTCCGCACAAGCAAACGTGTCTTAGCGCACACGAATATGTCCGCTGACATACTTGCTCGTTGTGGGAACCATATACAACTCCGAATGCTGGCCCATGTTACGAGGCGCATCAGACGCACGGGTTCGCCGTCAAACGACATTGCCTCGCAAGATAAGTATACCTTCTCGTTTGATCTGCTCCATAAGTATCAAAGCATATTAATGAGGTACGCGTATGTAATACATGAAGTTTGTTTACGAATCTGTATGTACATCTCTATATGAGACATTCCATGTGATTTTGTACCAGTTCAGGTAAACATAGTTTATTGCATAATATTATATGTACAATGGGATTGGGCTACAAGTTCTCACAACATTGGTTACAACCCTTACCCAATGATTTGTACCTTCGGACATCTGCTAAATTTCATGAAATACGTTTACAAAAGTTACAATATTTTCCGTAAATGCTGTCAAAAGTTGACCAGATTTCAGAGTACATGCGGAATATACTTATGCACGTACTCTGACAATTCGTCAACTTTTTGACTTTATTTATGAAAAATATTGTAAATTTTCTAAACGTATTTAATGAAACTACGCAAATTTCCGAAGGTACAAGGTCACATGGCGTGTCTCAATTATCATTGCGCTATTTGATATACATCAGTCTTTCATATTTATTTATTAAGTACATGTTCATGTTTGGAGCCGCATCGTTCATATACAGTCGCAGGAATACGCCTGTCTGTGTCCATCATGCCGCGGAAAATGAGCAGCAACGTAAATTGCATAACTCAGGTTAAATATTGCGTGTGCAAGGTCTGCAATGTTCTATTAATTAATTTACTATCATTTAGTTATTATACGTAGACCGGAAGACTACCCCATATAGCCCATTACTAGCTGATACGCTCAGCGGTGAGCTTTATGTAGCGCATGGGTACTATCGTCTTAAACAGGCTTACAGTTTATTATGATTGTGCCGATGCTTGCTACGTTGACACAGGTCTGGTTGAGTTCCGAGACAATATGTTAGCTAACAAAATAAAAACACATAGCAGATAGCGTAATGTAAATTGGTTTTAACCCACCAATTAGGAGGATTGCCAGCTATTCGTTCCAAGCGGGTGTTATTGCCGTCACATCTGCTTGTATCGTTGTTTGTGATATGTTTTATATATGTTAACTAAGATGTTGGTATTACTTTTGTGTTTATGTTTCTTTTGGGACCATACGTCAGTGTCTGCTTCCTATGCATCAGGTAACGAGCTTTGTATTGGCCGAATACGTAGTGACTGATATCATACCGTCGTATGAGACATTGACCTGATACGAATATCTGGGTTACAACTTATTGAGAACTGACGTTTCATTGGTTGAACCTCATCACATGACGTTACCGAATGACACCAGCGCAATGACGCAACGTAGACAGGTCCTCGTTCTTTTCAAAGAAATGTATTTTATAGTTGTTCATCGGCTAGCATAAATGTTACCTGATAAAAGTAAAAGCATGCTATTGTGTTTTTTTGTAACGCGTTTTTCAGGCTGGGCTCTGAAACGGTAGGAATTTCGACGTGTTTCCTAGCCTTTCCTGACAAACTGTATATCGAAGGATACTAGCCTGATATTATCTTTTTACTCTACCGTAGCTTGACATCATGACCATTTCCGAAAGAACATGTACATCAGAAAGCAGCAAAACCATTATTAATATAAATCGCGGTTAACTTTAGTCTAAAATATATTGATTATTATATATTGACAGATAACAGATTTTCGTACAGTGCATAGCCTAGAAACGCATATCCGGGTCACAACTACAGTGCAGTCTCCGTTTTTGTTCCACCGTAGACAACACTTGCAAACTCAACGCGAACGCAACGCGAACGCAACGGTTTGCTGTAGCGTTGTATACGTTGTTTAAACGTATAATACGGTTCGTACACGTGTAATACACATTGTCAAACAGTTTAGTTTTAAAGCGTTGTATACGTTGTTTAAACGTATAATACGGTTCGTACACGTGTAACACACATTGTCAAACCGTTTAGTTTTAAAGCGTGTAATACGTTTAGCTTCAAGGCGTATAACACGCTTTGGCGTATACATATGTAGCGTGGTGAAAGAGTTGAAACGTGTACAACGCTTTACCTGGAAGCGTGTAGCTATATGAAAGCGTTGAAACCTGTACAAACGGTTACACGTTTTAACACAAATACCGTTCTGTCGGCCCCGATCTCTTCGAGGCGTCCTTGTTTCGTCCCTTTTAAAATATCGCGAATACATACCCTCATATCGAGTTCAAAGTACATCGGCGGTGTGATTTAGCACTTCAATTGATCCCAAATCCCTGATGACTAATGAGTCACGCTTTTAACACGACAGATGTACCTTGTCGTTTATCAAAATGTTTGAGAATTGTAGATCACGTAAGCCGTCTCATCAGGATCTGCGGCATTCCTATGTACATTTTATATACACAAAAATGACGCCTAATACAGCGTAATGTAACAGTTCCTAACTTAATATGGAATAGCCCGGGCCGATAGTCCGTGTCAGTTAATTGGGGTTAAATATTACGAACACAGATAAACACAGTGAATGGTTTCTTTATTTTATTTTTAACATCATCAGAAATGGCGAGTCTAGGAACTCTCGTATTATCTTTACGCTGAAGCCAGTCTATTTCAGTCACTAATCCGCTATACACCTGTCCCACGCGTGTGTTAAGATTAATCGATATTTGGAGAAACTGAATACACAGCGAGCTGCACACTGGTTTAACACGGATATGGCCCGCGGATATGTGTCATAAATTACTTGGTGGTCAAAACCGGTAAATTTACAAGGTTTATAGCGAAATAGCAGCCGACTGGCAATTTTTCTCGGACCGATTTTTAAGACTAGTTTTCAAATCTCAATCGGTCTGAGAGTTCAAAAATCGGTCCAGAACCGGAAAACTGAAAATGTTAGAAGCCCTGCAGTGAGTCTAGAAGTATATATAAACACACGAAGAACGATCAGAGCATGCGCATTCTACGCGATACAAGGTTGGCATACCAAAACGTGTAATGCGTTAAAACCCGTGGAAACGTGTTATACGTATAACACGGTGGTTTCATCTGTACGGTGCTGTGTACATGTAGATGCGTGTAACCGTTCGTCAAAGAAAGCGTTAAATCGTTTAAACGGTTTACCTTAGCGTTGTATACGCTTACAACCGTTGTATACGTTTACAACCGTTGTACACGGATTACACGCTTTTGAAACTCAATACGTTTTTACAAACCGTTGTATACGTTTACAACCGTTGTACACGGATTACACGCTTTTGAAACTCAATGCGTTGAACACGGTTTGTTCGACTTTCGCGCATGCGCAAGAGTGGGGAAATGCAACGCATGGCCGAAAACGTATTACACGTAGACGACACACGGTTTGAAACGCAACTAACGGAAACTCCACGGATACGCAACGCACAACACTTTGTACACGTATAAACCCGGAACATTTTGACAGAAACAACTGTACATGCTTCACCACATGACATCAGTGAAATGATGTCAATGTAATAGCGCAACGTAGCACATTCAGTGTTCTATTCAGCGAAAACTTGTTATATTTGCCAATCCTGTAGCATAAAACGTTACCTGTTAAATAGAACAACATGCTTAGTATAGTCGTGTTTGATATATAACGGATCTCAAACGAGTTCCTATTTGATAGGATATTTATGAGACGATTCACGCATATTTCATGCACCTAGCTTCTGGCGAGTTTCACAAATACGGGAGCACATTCGAAAAATTTCAGTAATTTTAATGAGTCATTGACGCTTCTAATGACGTATCAAGCGTGATGACGTCAGCGTCAAAACATCATTGCCTTGTCGGGCCATTACGCACATCATTTGGAACGTCTCCATTGTATTCATTTGACATAACGTTGGCGCAAAATACGAACACATAATTAGGGTGATGCGGCCAGCCAACCAAATTTGCTCTAGTTGTTATTACACGTGTGTCATATCACATTTATGAAATGTGTTACATCACTGAATAACAATGTTTTCATGTCATAAAGTGTTTTTCGCTAGTGTCCTCTGATATGAACTTTTTCAGGCTTGTCATGGAAACGGTAGAACTTTCTCGTCGACAATGGCAGTACCTCCGCGTTTTGTGATAAACTTAACATAAAACTACGTTGACTGTAGCCGATTTCACTAAAATTGCAAAGTATGCTTATCTTGCGAAGTACCCTCTGAGGTAGAAATTTTCAATTTAAGGATAAATTTGTTAATTGTTATTATACAGAAATTATTACATTCACAGCCATTTTGGATGTGATAATTTAATAAATTTTAATAAGAATAATTTTGCATACTTTTATTCATCGAATATATGCAGTCGTTAGCTTTAAATGAAATAATGCATTTCGGGAAAAATAAATGATTAGTCCCTCAAGGTTCACTTTGCTAGATAAGTATGCTTTGTAAATTTGATGAAATCGGCTGCTAGTATTCTCTATGTATGTGGTATTCTAGGATGGTTACGAACTATGTTTCCAGGGGCGAGGGCGTTGGCGAGGGCGCTATATGCCACAGATGCAGTTGACCACAACACGCAGAATGAAAGGTAATAGAGGGCGCTGGCAACACTTGATTATGTGTGCAGTCTAATATCTGATATACTAGTGCATTCATATTCATGTAGCAATCTAATAATCTATTGTCTGTTCCACGTTTTGCTGCCGACGACAAATTTGCTATTAAACACGTTAAATATAAACGATATTTTATTGTAATTACTTTTTTCATCAATGACAAAAGCTGTCACCCTGCCAAATTATGTTATTTGATGTAATTCCATCAAATATTTATTGTATTGCTTTGGGAATTTAAGAAGGAGGAAGAGAGTCGAAAACGAAAACAAAACAACGGAAATTAACTCCCAAGCTTGACTAGACAGCTTGGAAATTATGTAACTAAGAAAACAAGTTACATTGTGAAAATCTGAAATTATTTAAAAATAAATCTATGTCCGTATAATAATATCCTATATAAAATTATGATTTCCCTATGAAACACTATTTGATGGAATGTCGTCAACTAAACACAATTGTGATATGTTTCCTAACCAAAAGTTTGTCGGCAGCATAACGTGGAGCAGTCAGTAGATCAGTTGTTAGAATCACGGCGCGGGTTTCAATGTCGACAGTCCACGTAGAATCAGCTGATAGGTCATGGCCAATTAAGCACAATACATCTGAAAAATGTCATGCAATTTTATTTATGTTCGCAATAATACAAACAGTCAATTCTCCTATTCTCCTTACTGGACCAAATTCCGCCAATTATTGACTTTATTGTGAAGGAAATAAGTTCCTGTTGGAATTCAACATAATGTCATAAATTCAGAAGATATAGCTGAGAAATGATCCAACTAACAAAACAAATTACGGTCCCATAACATACAGCTATTTCGTGTTCATTCTGGGAACATACACAACTATTGCCCGAGGTGCTGTGATGATCTTCGGCCTTCACCATTAGTGCGTTGGGTCGTCTACTTCACCGAGGGGCACTATGATTGACTGTTCCCCGATGGACCATGCATTAACTGTTTTATTACCTACTTAATCTGTACCATACTGTATATGGTATATGTATAATTAACGTGAATGTTGGGTGTGCGCATCGATATACAGATATAAATCGTGTAATAGCAATGTCACATGGGTGAAATTACAAGTGTTACTATTCCACTGGCACGCGAAACTATTGCGCAGGCACGTGAAACTATTTTCCAGACACGTCAAACGCCTTGGAATAGTATAAAAATATGTAATATAAATTATAAATTTATATAGCGGGCTGGGTATTATTAAAACTGTTTTTCGTAATGACTTTACCAAAGCACGGATGAATGTAACAGTTTCATTATTTAGATAAAATAGTTAAATTTGATAATACTATTCAGATTTCAGATGCGCAGTAGTCAGATTGAAAATGTAGAATTGCTTAAAATCCATAGAGATATTCTACTTGGACCAGACAGTAGCATAGGTATGGAATCAACATAATATTGCTGATGCAATGTAGCACTGAGTGCGAGTCGGTATTCGAATACAATTTCGATATACACATATGTACACAAAGGCTGATGATTATTCATGATATACACATGTGTACCAAATGCCTCATATATATCCATGAAGCGCACACGAACCTCTTTTATACATTGGCAACTCCAAACGGTTTCAGCTGGGAATGTTAATGTAATGTTAATGTAACTACTTGATACAACGATGGGCCTCAATCACTACAGATAGCTTGCTGTTACATATTAACAACTTAAGGACATATGTGCAGTGGTGTTCTCAGTGATGACCACATAGAACACCACTGCAAATATGTTCGTACGTTGTCCTCTACACCTCTGCAACTGCATTCATTTGAGGACTGCAAATTGTTCACCAATGTCTAGCTACTGAATAAGTACACGTACTCAAGTTGTCTCCCATCCTGTCAACTGCATCGGAGACGCTGCCAATTGTTCACCAATGACTAGCTATAATTGAATAAGTACACGTACTCAAGTTGTCTCCCATCCTGTCAACTGCATCGGAGACGCTGCCAATTGTTCACCAATGACTAGCTATAATTTAATAAATACACGTACTTAACATGCTGAAGTTATCCCCATCCCTTCTACTGTACTGTGGATGTAGTACATTGTTTTATTTTTGGTCTCAAGACGCTATCATTATTTCACCTATATCTAGCTATTGAATATGTTTTTTTTGCTCTGATACATGTTATCGCTCCAAATAAAATACAATAGTAAATATAACTGTGGACGTACACTACTCCTGCGCAAATATTGCCAAACATTGTCAACTTAGTTTTATAACAAATATAGAGAATAGTAGGTTAGTGCCGTGAATGGGAAAATATCTGGCAAGGCTTAGGAAACGGGATGGGCGAGGCCAGATATTTTTCCCATTCGTTGCACTAACATACTATTCTATTTATCCCGTCAACATAACCGCAGCCGCATCTCTAAATCGTATTGACAGGATATCAAAAATGTTTCACGGCACCGTGTTTCACGGCACATACACACTGTGTTGACGGGATAAAATTAAATATTGTGCTTGAAATCAAACCAGGCTCAGACAATTAAATTGCTTAATTGCCAGATTGTATGATTGTTCATGTATACTGTTACAGCGCCACATGAAGTGCCAGACACATCAAGATATGACGAACTTGCACCTCAAGACTACCTCACCATATACCATGAATACAGTATGGCAAAGATATATGCAGAGCTAACAGAATACTTTTTACACTATTTATCAACACGCACATTGCAAGTGATACATTCCTCACTATATTATAATATGTATGCACCACATATTTTAAATTATTATAAATGTTCTAGTGGATGGATTTCTCCCGCTTAATTCTTAAGCTTGTATTGCATTTATTTCTTGTAAGCAATACACTTTTTAAAACAGGATTAAGTTGAGACTTAGTATGTGGTATGTGGCTTCCTTATGATGTGAAGATGTGCAAAGTGAATTTCGAGTTAGGACTTGACTCCCGGGTCACGGATAATCTCCCCCTTTTGTCATTAGAAGTTCGCATCATTTTATTTCTATTAAGATGTCAACATTTTAAACCAAAATAGTTGGATAATTTATATTTGGTATGTGGCTTCATAATGTTGACAACATTGTTATGCAGATAAGCGCAGTGAATTTCGATTTTTATTTGACCAACTTATCTCCATATTGGACTTTTAAGTTAAGTGAAGTTGGTGTTAGCTTATTTTGAACAAATAGTAGACACTATGCCCATCATATAATTGTCGTTGCCAATTATTTGCCTTGCAATCTATAACACGTGGTATATTATACCATCTAATATCAGTACATTAAGTTCTGCAGGAACATGGGAAACACCATTCCGACGATAACGGTTGGCAATTCCAGGTGTCAATTCTTAGTTTAAAGGTACATGCCCACTCAGTAGGCACAAAATGTTCTGTACATGAATTAAATAAGTTTATAATTCTATCACAAAGTAAGAGAGATGCTCAACATGTCGATTAACATTCTTCAACCTAACATCCACTAAGTATGAAAAGGTTATATGAATCAATTGTAATTACCAAAGCGTTGTATGGGAACGAACTCTGGAATTAATTAACATGTGTACACATTTATCAACCCTGGAGCGGGCACGTAAACAGTGCATTAATGACACTTAGCTGCATTGGCGTTTTTTCGATTGAATCGATCATTTCTCGGACTTAAACGGTGGACGATAATAGATAATTTGAGTGCAGATAGGCTGCAGGTCATGTACATGAACGTCCCCAGCATCCATACGAATAGTTAAAGTAGGACAGATTGGCCTTATTGGATAGGATTCGGTTAAATTATATAGTATCACTATTTGGTGTGTTCTAACCTCTAAGATAGGCCTAGGCCCTATGTGAGACATGGTTTTCTGTAGAATGGGAAGTTATTTTGTTCGTTTCAAATCTTACGGGTTTATATTTGTGTGACTTGTATGAATAAGGTACTGTACTATTGTATATGCATGATACGTTGTGACGGTGTTCCATTTCATAAGTCGTATATACGTGCTACATCCAACGTGCTGTATATCCATATATTTAATGATTAACCGGCTATTGTGTTTCGATATAGTACTGACTTAGCCAATCTTAGGCTGATTTGAAACATTGGTCAACGAATAGCGGCCTTATCACCGTGAATTCTTGATGCACGAGTAACGCTGGCAATTTTGCCAACTTCTAACGATTTACATAGAATCCCGACTAGGAACATTGTCAACCAGGTGCCAGGTGCCGTCGACATCCAGCGACGAAGCGGAGTTTGTCAATGCCGTCATGTCACAAAGGGTTATCCCGCATGTAGTGAGCGGTAATTGGGCGAAAGCCACATGTAAACGCCAGTTATCGTGTGATGACGGATATAACAACTCAAAGAGGCTGAGGGAGAGGGAACCATCAATTTGAGAGCTTGCTCAACTAATCTTAAAAGCTCCATGAATGATAGAATGAATCAGCTTGAAGGGCGGTTGATGGACAAGCTACGTGAAAGCATTTTAGTTGAACTCTCTGAAGTTAGGGACATTCTGTCAGAACGGATCAACACATTAAAAGACATAATGTCAGTCATGGAAGACACATTCAACATCCATCCCGGTGATTCCACACATCCTATACATGTACAAACAGAAACGTCGAATCGGTTGATTGTTATAAATTTGACAACACGTCCCATTGAAAAAGTTGTCAAGAAGGTAAACACTCTGTTTAAAGAGGTTCTTAATTTCACCCTAATAACAAAGTATTCGGCGGAACGTAAAATAAGACACATGGATCAGCCGGTTGTTGTGATTGTGGAATGCCGCTCTTATAGGTACACATTTAAGAAACAAGATCAAGGAAGTAACAAAACATATTCAAAAAGCTAAACACGAATATAAAAAAGTCCATAATACATAAAATTAATGAAGACAATATACCAGCTAAAAACTGGTTTAAAATGACTAAATCCTTAATGACCAGTGCTAATTCGAGTAATCAGATTCCGACACTAATTCCACCACTGTTTCCGTATATAAAGACAACGCAAACTTGTTGAATTAAAAAAATTGTAAACAATCATACGTAGATGATAAAAACAAAAACCCACCGCATTTAGCAACACATACAAATACCTCACTACCAATTATAGTTTTATCAAATCGGGAAGTAAAAGATGCAATTTTGCAAATGGACGCCTCGAAGGCGACACGAGTCTTTATGTTATAGTTGAGGAACCAACCACTTCATCGCGTATTCTAACGACGACCTTGACAAAATACATAGCTGGTCGACGATTTGGCTTGTAGACTTTAACCCAAATAAATCAGAGGCTATGTTGATATCCCAGAAAACAGAATAGACGACTTCATCCTCCCCTTCTCATGAAAAATTACGTAATAAAGGAAGTTGACACTCATAAACACCTAGTTATCGTATTTTCCAATACTGGTAAATAGCAACCTCACATTTCATCGCGGTCATTAGTCGCGCCGGGCAACGTATTGGATTGCTTCGTTGTATAACATTTACAGTAAATAGAAAGTCTCTAGGAAAAGCATAATTTTCCATCATTCGCCCCTTGCTCGAATATAGCGATAGTACTTGCGATACTTATCCAATATAACTACAACATGAACTAGAATGCATACGTATTGAGGCCGCATGAATTGTTACTGGGGCCACTAAGCTATGAAGTATAGAAAAGCTTTACACAGAAACCCAATGGGAAAGCCTCGCACAGCGAAGAAGAAAACACAAATTAATTTTATTCAACAAAATGAAACACAATCTGACACCACCTTATCTGAGTAATTTAATCCCGGAACAAACACAAACCCGATACAGGCTAAGAAACGACGGAGATATTCCATTAATACACACACGTACTAAACTGTATCAAGATTCATTTTTCCATCTACCATAAAATAATGAAATTCCCTATCCTCGAATGCAAGAAACAGCCCAACCCTGAAAGCGTATAAGAATGAACTAAATGTTAACTTGCGTAAACCACTACCCTACTACTACACTGCTACTAATCGACAAGGCCAAATTCTGCTGACTCGTATCCGGCTAGATTGTAGCGCGCTTAACTACGACTTATTTTTACTGATTGTGACTCGCGGTAGTATCAGTCTATTTCCATATGCAAATGAGGCATGATCTTTTTTAATTATTTATGCGTCACCTGTAAAAAATAATATTTTCGACAGATAATAAAATATGATCATTGCACATCAAAAAATAAATACAGATAATAAATAGTAATGTCTGATAACATTTGAAGGAAATACGGTTATCGCCCCTGATAGATGTGTGGAAAGTTATGTTCGATATAAAAAGAATAATAATGCCAATCAATACGTGGGTTAGTGGTGAATTAACGTTTACTTTGCCAGAAAATGGCTCCAATGATGTCTCCGATATAAAGAACATGTTGTGCCTACTGAGTGGGTATGCACCTTTAACCCGGCCTAAAATGACCTTAGCTGCTGACAGACTGTTAACAAATAAATAAATAAATCATTTATTAAATGTGATTTCATTTAATTGAAGTCTCAGATTGCAAACAAAAATTATTATTTATTGTGATCTCATTTACTGTGTCTCATTGTATGAACGTTTATACATCAACAAATCTTTTTTTTCTGACTTAATAAAATCTGTATGTTCAGTATTATTTTATTTTCTAGTATGTAATTTCATCAATGAAGGAAAAACTGTCCCATTGATTATAATACTTTTTAGCTGAGATTTTGTCTTCGAATCCAGTATTAGTTATTTCGATTGTATGTTATTTCATGCAATCATCATTGATCATTGACTGTGTTTGATTGTCTGAAAGTGCATACATTCGCAAATCTAACTGACTAAATAAAAGCTGTAGATTCCAGTTTTATTGATTTTTATCGTATGCAATTTCATTCAATCATCATTGGTGGCAAAGTTCACAAATCATTGATGATTGTATGCAATTTCATCCATTCGCAAATATTTGTTAACTGACATTTAGTCTTCGAATCAAGTATGTATAATTAATTAATTTCGATCGTACATGTACGTAATTTCATACAATCATCAATGCTGGAAAATATGTCTCATTGGCTGTGTTTGATTGTATCTAATTCCATACATTCGCAAATCTTTGTTTTCTAAGACTTATTTAAAGCTGTATATAGTTCAGTATTATTTTCTTTGACCGTAAGTAATTTCTTTACAATCACCAATGATGGGGAAAATGTCAGAATGTATCAATTTACTGTCACATTGGTTGTATGAAAAGTCATGCGTTCGCAAACTATTTTTTTTCCATGTGACTTAATAAAAGCTGCATAGGTCCAGTATTATTTTTTTTTTCGATCGTATGTAATTTCATACAATCACCAATAATGGAAAATATCATTGATTGTATGAAATTTCATACGTTCGCAAAAAAAAAATTATTTTCTGAGACTTAATACTAGCTGTATAGTCCAGTATTATTTATTTCGATCGTATGTAATTCCATGCGATAATCTAAGGAAAAAACGATCAATGAGTTTGATTGTATGAAATTGTATACGTCCGTAAATGTTTGTGTTCATTGTATGAAACTGTGTATAATTTATTAAAATATTTACAAACTTGACATGACTTGTTGTGCATATGCTCAGTAATGGTAATCATTTAAACCAAAACCAGGTACATTGTTGGTCTGATTTGAGAATATGATCTTTAAAAAATGTATGATAGTCAAACAATCCTAAAACAAATGTACCAATGATTTTTATTTCTGGAAAGCGTTATTTAAGGTTATTTGATTTTTAAGAGGATATGTGCCACTCGGTCGGCCGGCCAAACGATATTGCACGACCTTACGATGTGGGACACACACGTGCAATAGCCACATACACATCACATAACATATATAATGAAAACCATGACCTATTTGAGATACGTCATGTGAGTTTTGTACCTATAAGAGTTGTACCTCTTCAGGAACAACAATTGTGATATTAAACGTAAATACTATCAAAAACATAATAATTCTCAAAATTATTTTTTCTCTGAATAGTTCGTCAACTTTCGAAATCAGTTACATGTACTGTAAATAATTTAAACATGTGATCCGGTACAAGCTTCCATGACTTGACTCATTTGAAGGCTTATAAATAAATAGAAAATAAATTGAAAACTACAAAACAAAGACTCAAAGTCAGAAGGAAAATGTAGGTTCTTGCACCACAACATAATGTACTATATGTTTCACGAAACCAGTCCAACTTGTACGGGTATATCCACAATGTAAATGCAATGCATGTAATGTTTCGATAATATTAAGTTTGAGCAACATTTAACAATAAGCCTTCTTTTACATTTCGTGAAAAGTGGTAAAATATTGATTGTACTACGAGCAATGATTTCTCTATGGAAATTTAACATAGGGAAAAGAGGTGATGGAGCTACCTGAAGAGTAAAAAAAAAAAATAACACTCTTGGAAATGATCTATTTAAGAACACACTGTTACTTTAGGAAAATGGGTTAATTGACATTGGTGTGG
>CM055275.1:46978923-47099383 GCA_029237695.1 Conchocele bisecta
TAGTACTATCGAAATTCTGTATACCACTGTCGACCCCTATAGTCGCATTGTAGAACATTTGTAGTACTATGTAGTAATAAGTAAAGTGTGCCCCTGTACACCATTGTAGATCATTGTAGTACTGTGTAGTACTATGTAGATGCTGTATACCAGCGTGTACCTATGTAGACCCTTGTATAACCTTGTAGTACTATGTAGATGCTGTATACCAGTGTGTACCCCTGTAGACCCTTTTCTAACCTTGTTGTACTATGTAGATGCTGTATACCAGTGTGTACCCCTGTAGACCATTGTAGAACATTATACTGTAGATCTTTGTATAACATTGTACTGTAGACCCTTGTAGAACATTGTAGTACTATGTAGTATTATGCTGATGTTGTATAACAGTGTGTACCCCTGTAGACCCTTGTAGAACCGTGTAGTACTACGTAGTACTATGTAGATGTTTTATACCAGTGTGTGCCCATGTAGACCCTTGTAGAACCGTGCAGTACTACGTAGTACTATATAGATGTTGCATACCAGTGTGTGCCCTTGTAGACCCTTGTAGAACCGTGTAGTACTACGTAGTACTATGTAGATGTGGTATACCAGTGTGTGCCCCTTAGACCCTTGTAGAACTTTGTATATACTATGTAGTACTATGTAGATGTTGTATACCAGTGTGTGTCCTTGTAGACCCTTGTAGAACCGTGTAGTACTACATAGTACAATGTAGATGTTGTATACCAGTGTGTGCCCCTTTATACCCTTGTAGAACATTGTAGTACTATGTAGTACTATGTAGATGATGTATGCCATTGTTACTCCTGTATACCCTTGTGGAACCTTGTAGTGCCGTGTTGTACTATGTAGTATTATGTAGATGTTGCATACTATTGTGTATCCATGTGTACTGTCCCAGTAATTGTTACTGTAGACAGTTGTAGTAATGCTTTGAATGCATGTTTACTAGTACACAAAGACGCCCATCAGGGAAAGTTGAATGATTTCGTGACATATTTACAGCTTATGTATGGAATGTGATAGCAGATTGGGCTATACATGTCATAAATGTGGCTGTGACTGAAGAAATGGGGTTGAAGAAATACTGCTTGTTATAAGAATGACGGGTACATCAATCATGAAATCGCGCATAGTGCAGATCATGATCAGACTCTGCGGATGTACATGCTGATCTCGATCTGCACTGGTCGCAATACCCATTTCTCCAGTCACAGCCACAAATAAGCACACTGATCAGGCTATATTAGTATACTGAGCGACACAAGAAAGTGTGACGTCTAGTCATGCTGGATTAAATTGATTAACATCGTTTCGTTGGTCATTATTCGACACTCTACACAAGCGCTTGCGTTAATCTTGTCCAGATAATCAAACATTTCCGAACGCATATTGGCAATGCTTAAATGCAATCAAGTAATTTGACTGTGTGAGTCAGAGCTGTAGCACCGATCAGGCTCAGCCAATCAAGCTGCTTGATTCAAGCACAGCATTCCAGTATTTTGAAATAATAAAATTGACACATTTTGGCAAGATTAGCGCAGGCAGTAGTGCATCCTAGGTTATCGTTTTACCTCGTGGTCTTATTCGGTAATCTTGAAGCTTTGCACAGCATACATTTCTTTATGGAATAATTCGACAGTAACTATGCACAGGTTGGAATTGGTCAAACTCTACTTGGTCAAAAATGCTTTCCATCAAAACTTTCTATGTTATTCCAGACTGTAGTTTATTATATATATATATATATATATATATAGTATGAAAATTACAACAAAATCCATGTTTCCAATATATATACCGCCACTATATATAACCAGAATATTGTCAGCAAATGACCATACTGAGATATGCACATTATATACTAATCACGCGGACAAACTCGCCAAACTAGCACGTGAACAACCTAATTTCGAAGTGAATATCCAATATGACTGTCAATGTGATGATAATGGCTACAGTGTCAGATTTGCTAAAGGGATACTGTCAGAAAAGCAAAAATCCAACACTACCATAATCCAGAATATAAACCGTAGACATCAAGTCACAGTTAAATTGACGTCAAATGTGGACAGTGCAGTCCCAGCTCGACTGACTACTCGGTGACATGTTGGTGCCGGAATAAATTAGAACCATTCGAAACACACGTGTCAAAATGTCACCCAGCGAGCCTTGTACCGACTACGACCATCGGACCAAATATTCTACATGTACACCGATCATAGTCTAATTCCCGTATTAATCCATATCAAGCTGAACTCTAGTTGAGGGAGCAATCATTTATTTTTCCGAAATGCATTATTTCATGCAGAACTAACGATTGCATATATTTGATGATTAAAACTATGCAGAATTATTATACTGAATTTATTACATTATCACAGCCAAATTGGCTGTGATAATGTAATAAATTCAGTATAATAAAAATTAATAAATTTATGATAAAATTGAAAATTTCTCCCTCAAAGTATACTTTGCTAGTAAAGTATACTTTGCAATGTTGATGAAATAGGCTACAGATCTAAACAGTGCCGTACAGAAAAATGTGATGCTCAAAACCATAAAACCCCTCTTTCCAAAGCATCGCTAATAAATGCCGCCATTTCGCGCACTGTGCAAAAAGGTGATATATATACAGTATCGGCTCACACTAAGATTTGCAATAAACGTACTCAGCGAAGATAATACCGCAGACTCGGAACACATGCAACATGGAGCTTATACAATATACTATACAGTTATTGACGTCGCCTCGGTCAATATGACTTTTCTGCCAGTGAATATCAGATCATATTCTATGGCTCACTAGTCAATAATTGTTTTTTTTTATATGATACTACATGTAGCATCATCGATCAATAATTATGATACTTGTTTTTATAATTTACACTCCATATTCTGTACCTATTTACTGTTTGTTCCACGTTTTGCTGCCGACGGACTTTTGGCTATTAAACATTAAATCTAAACAATATTTACATATAAGTTCTTTTTCATCAATAACAAAAATATCCCCCTTCCCAAAATCGAAGGGATGTCTCAAGGACAGGCACATACATTGTTAAACACTGTAAATATAGTACAGAGGGCATATGAAACATATTCGGACAGTGTTTTTTTTTGTGTGCGGGTCCCGTTACCATTTTTGTAAAACTCAATGCCTATACATGTATGTTGTGAATTCGAGAACAGGGGTATTATCCTACACGCTGGAGTATGACCGCTATACTAACTCGTTCGACCAAGAAATCAATGTTGATTTACTATAGGAATGAATGGCCTTTTTGTGGAATTTATCGGGGTATAAACTTGGAAAAGTCGCGAGAATACTGGACGAAGGCCGGAAGGCCTCGTCCAGTATTCCCGAGACTTTTCCAAGTTTATATCCCCGATAAATTCCACAAAAAGGCCATTTATTCCTTATAATTCCAGCATTTGAAATAAATTAATCAAGAAAATGTGTTTATTTTCCGTGTTCTTAAGAATTATTTTAACTGCACCTCACGGTTACGGAAAATAGTTCGGCGTGGGAGTTTACTGGGATATAAATTTTGGACAGAGACTTGCTACGGACCAATTAAATGTTAAGGAATTGTGTAAATATTTTTGTGCTGGAATTATCACATAATGAACCAATAGTTTTACTTATTGTTTACCCTAGTTTTCCGACCAAGGAAACAATAGCATTTCGTCTCATTTAGTTGCATATTGCGACGCTTTCGCCAATATCTATTAAATTAATCATTAAATTGAACTGATTTTACTCATTCTTGTCATCAGTTCACGAGACGTAAAGCATGTTACCGCCCCCACACGCGTTCACTTCGTGTCACACTGTCAATCACATGCTAGTATATCAATTCGAAATGACGTTTTGAGGCGGAGCTTCGCGACTGAGCTGGGTAAACAATAAATACATCATACTTCACATATTGAATTGTTAATAAACTAATTTCTTGCTCGCTAGCGCTCGCTCGAATTGAATTTATTACAAATTCAATATATGAACTATAACTATTACAAGGCGGAACGTGGTCGATATAAATGGGCTGAGACTAACCGCTATGTGTAAATCCACTGACCATGTTATTGTTAATGGGCATATACTTGGGGACTTATTGGGAAACTTCACATTTTGCTCAACACGCGGTACGAGTGTGACCGATTATTTATTAACACGTGTAAATGAGCATAAATCAATCACGGATTTCAGGGTGTAAGATGTTAGGTGTAACGAATTTTCGGATCACGCTGCGATGTATTTTACATTTCAGCGTAAACATAGTACGAGTAATATTAACAATCAATTCACCTGGTTAAATAAACATGTTCTTACATGTCACACATGATTATTCATAAAAACGAAGCGAATCAAGCGTACATTATGGCCAAGAGATATTGCGAATTAATTTCTGGAGGTGGGTCGTAGTGACAACGACTGTCTCGCGATTCAGAGCGTGTGTCCAAGAACATGATTTGATTGGTCAAGGGAAATTGTGACATCATTGTGATGTTACTGACGTCATTTCTCAATATATGGTAAGCACGAGAGTGGTGTAAACTACGGCTGCTGAATGGTGTATTTCGCCGTTATATTTCTCTAAACTACTGGCTGAAATGTAAGAAAAGTAGATACATGTACATTAACCGATTTGCTATTTGAAAATGCTCAAACTATTTTCACAAAAAGAAATCTAATAAATACAAATAGTAACCAGTTTACTAAGCCACTGTGGTTTAATAACGAGAGTTATACTACAAAGAAGGAATTTAAAATGCGAGAAATGTATTTAATATAAATAAAACGGCAAGTAACAGAGTCATTTACAAAAACAAGACCCAAATACAATATTGTGAGAAAGAAAAATAAATTACATTTTAAAATTAACGAAGACGCCGATTAGAAAATATTGCCAAATCACAGCCCCGAAATTTTTTGAAAACTTTGAAACAAACGAAGAAAATTACAGTAAACATATCAAGGTCGATGAATTGGTTGATCATATTAATGTATTATTAGGAGATCCTGACAATGAAGGAATACAAAATAATGCAGAGTTTCAAACTATACTTAACAATGAGCTTGACTCGGAAATAACATAAGCAGAATTAAAACGAGCAATGTTAAAAAAAAGCACATCAAAAGCAACTGGGTCAGATCAGTTATCCACAGGGATCATTAAAGCCGCATATGATGTTATCTCACCTTATTAACCGTGTGGTCAGCATGTATTTGAACGGACACGGCTAGACCTCAATAAATAGAGAAAGATATAGAGAATAGTAGGTTAGTGCCGTGAATGGGAAAAATATCCGGCAACGCTCAGGAATTTCTTTATTTTTCATCAGAAATATATGTAGTGACCACCATTTGAACCGTCTCGCCGAGACGGTTCAAATGAGTGGTCACAACATATACTTTGGTTCAGAAATAAGGAAAATAGATAGAGAATAGTAGGTTAGTGCCGTGAATGGGAAAAAATATCTGGCAAGGCTCAGGAAACGGGATGGGCGAGGCTCTGCCGAGCACATCCCGTTTCCGTGCCGCGTTCCCATTCACGGCACTAACCTACTATTCTATTTATCCCGTCAACACCTACAAATGGCTGTAAAATGCAAAAATAGTATTGACTGGATATCAAAAATGTTTCACGGCACCGTGTTTCAAGGCACATACGCACTGTGTTGACGGGATAAATACATTTACTACACTGTCAAAACGGGTATTGTTACAAAAAAATTGTATACAAGTATTTCCGCTCGATGCTCATTAACCCCGCTAAGGCAGTGGATGTGGCTCTTTGGACGTGTTCCCGCACCCTGGGCTGACCGGTTTGATTGGTGGAGCCTGAGCAGCACTCGGGATCAGCCGATCATGGGCTTTTGTAGCCGGTTTGGGTTTCAGGTGCGCGCTCGGAGATCGATGTAAGTGCAGAACCAAGGCAGGATTGACGCAGCTGATTGTGTAAATACTACCAAGTGAGGGGTATTGAGAACTTACCTTCCGATCCAGCTTTCCAAAATAGTTATATGACTACATGTACATACACGTATCCTCAGACACGCCTACCTTACAGCGGGTGTTGTCGATAAACACGAACCATCATATGCTAAAACCGTCACTGCCGCATATTCTGTAGTCAGTAGCCAGTCACGAAGAATCGCTGCATTAGATGAGCGTTGACAAAGCGTTTCGATCAAATATGGACGTATGTGCAGTATTTGATGCAATCGATTTGCCCGCGTTCAGCAACATTGCCTCACTTCCACAACAAATTCTTCGAATGTTCCAGGCATGTTTGCAACTATGGTCTGCGGTGGAGTCGGTTTTCGCATATAATGTTTCACAAGTACGAAATGGTGAAAAGCATGTTTGTATATATGTTTAATGGTTAATAAATATGTACATGTATTTATATATATAAATATTTTTTTAGTAACGCTGAGTATCCAGAAAGCTGCGGAGTAGGATATATTAACAGATTGACAGCATGGAGAGCAAAACATGATAACATAAGACATGTTCAATATGGGTACAAAAACGACAAAAGTACCACAGATTGCATTTTCACATTAAATTCTATAACCTCAAAAATGGTACAGTCAGGTCAAAAACTATATAGTATTTTTAATGATTATGAACAATGTTACAATAAAATAAGTAGGTCATTTGTGTGGCAAAACATTTATCTGGAAATGTAAGCACAAACATGACTAAGGCAATCAAAGCAATGTCAGTCGTAAGCTGAACGATAAAACATAATATTACATGCTACCCAGTGATTTACAGTGATTCTGGAAGGATATATTTCCGTGAAGGAAATATTTCCTCCTAGACCCCCACGAGACGTAATTGACGTCACGTTTGACGTCATTTCCGGAGAAGAAACAATTCATATGATAACGTAAAAATTGTCAATTTTGACAACGTTATAAGCTGGTTTAAGAGCAAATTCACATTTTTCGAAGAGCATGTAATATAAAATGTATGCCACTACGATTTTGAAATACGGGATTTATTTCCCTTGACATCTGTAAATCCGGATTTCCAGATGTCTCGGGAAATAAATCCGGTATTTCAAAATGGTAGTTGAATAAACTATATGTCAGAATACGTCTGAATTTATAAACTCAAACCTCGGAATCAAACAGGTGATCCCAGGACTCAAACATGCATAGCTGATCAAGCGTCAAAGGCAATGTGCAAAAAATGATTTCTTTTTTTAATCAGTATGAATTTACTACACATGAAACATGTAAATTGTTTGACAACTAGTGTCTGTTTCACGAAAGCTGCCCAAATTTTACGGCCATATAAACAATTAAAAAACATTATTGTTTTCGATAGTATTAAATTAAAGGAAAATTTAAGAATGAAGCTTCTTTTTTTTTCGTGAAATTCGGTCAAATATTGGTTTTATTACGAAAAATTGATTTCTCTATGGGAATTTAACATGGGGGAAAAAGAGGTAGAGGAGTTGTGAGAGGAGTCAAAAAACAAAAACAAATGGAAATTGACTCCGAAACCTAGTTAGGTATCTTGGATATGATCTAACTAAGAAAACAAAAGTTAAATTTTGAAAATCGGTACAGTATTTCTGAAATTCTAAACAATTTCCCCATGTTAAATCCCCATAGACATCTTCACTCTGTGAAGATGTCTATGGGGATTTAACATGGGGAAATTGTTTTTTCGCAATAAAATCAATATTTGACCAAATTTCACGAAACGAAAAGAAGGCTCGTTCTTAAATTTTCCTATTTTCCTTTAATTTAATATTATCCAAAAAAAAATTGTTTTTGAATTGTTTATATGGCCATAAAATTTGGGCAGCTTTCGTGAAACAGACTATAGTGTCTTCTGTTTTAAACTACTCATCAGAAATATGGGGCTTTCACACAGGAAACGATATTGAAATTGGTCATAATAAATTTCGTCGCAAACTAAACTATTATGTGTCAATAAATCAACAAACGTACTGTTGATTTCCGATAAAGTGGCGAGGGCAAAGGTCGCAGGAGATTCCATATTGAACCATAATTATAGGTATAGTAGGTGTCTTAAAAATGCAAAACTGACATTAGCAGTACGATGCACCATGTATGTCACAAATGTTGACCCGAAATATGTTCAAACAATGTTCAACCATATTCTGAATCAATATGCGACGTTTTTTTTGGTTACGTATTTGCTAAAAATGAAAATGGTGAGCACATGCACTCAAATTGTATCGATATCACACCAACAACGTCAAGCACTCCATGGGAAATGCATGAATGAGCAAGTCAATATTAATTCATAACAATGCACCTGTGACTCAGTATACAATTTAAGAACATGCAAGCACTGTTATACATATGTGCACCTATATATGTTTGTTGTCATTCAATATTTTATTTCTCAATACTTTACAGAACACATATACAATTATATATTTACATATATGAGCATGGCATTAGCAATTTGTATAGTACATATACAACAACAAAAAACAATATATTCAACATGTGTGGTAGCGATTGGAGGAAAAAGGTTTATTCGACTTCGGTAGCAAAACGGATCTTACGCTAACGCATTCCTGTTGTTTAAGCATGGCAGATATAGTATGCTGGGGACATGATGGATGTTGTTATTGTCTGTAGGGCTGAACAGCGTTGTCCCTTGTCCGGCTTCGCGAATGCGCAGGATGATCTGGCCACACTGGTTACATACCACATAAACGCTATTTCTCTAACCACCTCCACAAATATAGAAATATATGAAAAAGGGGGGGGGGGGTGGTGGTGGGAGGGGGGGGGGGGGGGAGTATAAAGGAAAAATAAGCGATATGAGAAAATAAAACACAAGCAAAACAGAAGGAATGAATGAATGAGTTTCCAGCCCGTGACAATCAAGTGGTAAATACATGTACGATTTGCCCTTACACATGATGCAGCCCCATGTCACCCGATGCTATGCTTTTACATAAGGCTAAAACATTAGTTTGTTAACTTAGATGGTCCTGCTTGAACACACCCACATATGTATATATATACGTATTATATATGAATTTTTTCCCACTTATTGTTGTGTTTATCCAATTTATCTTGTCTTTGAGCTATTATTTCTTCAATTTTGATACTATGCTTCAAGTAATGCACAAAATGTTCGTTTTTGTTATACTTACATTTGCATACGTAATATTTGGCTAAGAGAATAATAAATTGCGTTTGTTGGACATGTGCACCTATCTCAACTATTCCGAAAGAAGACTTTATTTTTTTATTTCTGTTTGGATACGTTTGTCTGTTAAAATCATGCTAATTTCTGACCGAAAACTTTGAATCACAGTACATTACAAAAATAGATGATTGAATGTTTCTATTTGCATGTTAGTAAAATCACAGATATTTGATTCTACTATATTAGATCTGGCCATACGTTTATTCGTTTTTATGATTCGCATTACATATTTGTACTGGCAACTCCTAAGTCTTGTATTTATTTTGCTTTGTATAGTATTTAAAAATATTCGTTTCCAGTTAAGAGTTTCGTCTGGAAAGACATTGGCCCATTTTTGTTCTGATTTCATGTGTTCGGTCTTCATTTTTTCGTTTTGAATGTTTTTTATGTTTTATTTGCAGATTTACTACTTTTTGTTTTATCTAGCAACATTTGTTTATTTTGTGCTGAATTAATATTTTCTGTTTTCATTTGTTCAACCCATCATGTGGGTATGCATCTTATTAAAGTGTAGCATTTTAAAAAAAAAAAAATTATAATAGAATATAGATCAGCAAAATCTTGGAATCTATAAAACTGTTTTATCCTGAAATCGTAAAGATTTTCAATGTTCCTTATGCCTTTTTGATGAAAATTCTTATAATACAGTGTTTGTGATACGTGTTTAATATTTGCGTTGTTACATATTATCTTTTTCATATAATATTAGTTTGTTCTGAAAAGTATATTTTCGACCATGCCCTAAGTATATTGTTTATAAACTTTTGTGGGTGAATATGTTTTACATCATCGTCCTTAATAGTGCATTCAAATATAAAAAAATCCACCATACCTCTTTATTTGTTATATATAAATAATTTTCCAGAAACCGGTATTTTTCTCATCACAAAGTCGTTTAACCCAAATTCCTTTTAAGGAGATTATAAAACATTCTATGTCAGCCATATTTATTCCACCATTTTCATAGCTTTTTGTTATTGTCTCTCGTTTTATTTTATCTGGTTTAGAATCCCATAAAAATTCAAATAACTTTTTCTGGATATGTTTTATAATATTCTCTGCGAAGGTGTTTGAACACCTGTTAATGGATATCTTAATTTTGGAATTGCGAATGTTTTCAGTACGTTTACTTTTTTTTCTATCAATGTTAGATATCTGTGTTTCCATTTGTTTAAACAATTTGCAAATTCTTTTATCTTCGGTGCTACATTTTACTGGTGGATCAAATTTGCACTATTTGAAAACGAAATTCCTAGCGTTTGAGATTTATCCGAAGTCCATGCAAATGTTTTACTGAGCAGGAAATGTATAGACGATTGTCTTAAGGATGCTGCTCTAAGAATTGTCGATTGATTTTATATTTAACAGCAGTCCTGAAATTTTTGAAAATTCATCTATAGTCTCTACAAGTTTTTTAAATGCTAGATCTGAACCGTCAGTAAGAAAAGTTGCGTCATCCGTGAACATCGTGTTTTTAATATTTCGATTGCATATGGTTACTCCATTTATATCCACATTATTCTGAATGCATTTTGATAATACTTCAATTGCTATTATGAAAACATATGGGGATAGGGAACAGCCTAGAAGTACTCAGAAGCCTATGCCGAATAATTCTGAGAGATGACCATTGTTACATACACAACATTTTGCATTCTTGTAAAATAAGGTAAACCATTTAATAAAATCATCTCCAAAATACAAACAGTTTAATGTTTTTTGTATATACCCATGATCAACACTATGAAATGCCTTTTCAAAGTCTGCAAGAAAATAACAACACTGGTTCATTTGTTTCATTCAAATATTCTATGGATTGAAATAAAAGTCTGATATTTTCACCGATATATCTTCCCTTTATAAAACCAGTTTTCGAAGCATCTATTATGGATGAGATAACTTTTTTTAATCTATTTGCAATATATTGTGTAGCCATTTTATAATCTACATTTAGTAATGCTATAGGTCTCCAGTTGGATAATGAAGACAATTATTTGACTTTATTCGGTAACAGTGTAATTATACGTTGTTGTTACTGAAGATCTGGAATATTACCAGATTCAAAATAATAATTTAAAGATTTTAGAAGATAAGATTTTAAATCGTTCCAAAATATTTTAATGATTTCAACTGTTATGTCATCTGACCCAGGACTTTTATTGTTTTTCATCTATTTTAAAGAAATAATACATTCATATTCTGTTAGATGACCTTCACACTGTTACTTTTCAGAATTTGCTACCTTTGTGTTGTCGTTCAGTGGAAATTGTTTTAGTGTAGTCTCTGATGTTTCTTTTTAAGTGTATACTTTTTTTTTATAATAATTAATTTCCTCTGCCAATATTTCTGATGGCTCTGTGATATCTTTCACATTTACACTCAATCTTCAAACAATTGTTTTATATTCGGAGTTCTGTTTTTCTAGATTGTTATTTAATAATTCATTTTTTTTCAGCACCTTCAACCCATTCTGCTTTCGATCGTAACATAATGCCATGCATCTTTTTTTCGTATAATAATTCATTTTTTGATATTTTGAATACGGGAGTTTGTGTCGTTATTTATCGGGTCATTTATTAATTTTATTTCTAAGTTTTATATTTCTTTTAAAATATCTGTTTCTCTTGCCTTTTCTTTTAGTTGTGTACGTGCTGCATACTTTATTGCTTCATTTCGTATTGTTCATTTTATTATTTCCCATAATGTATTGGAGTTTGCATCTGGATTCAAATTTGCGATGTCGGTTATGAGTAGCGTATTACTTGTTGACTTTATACATATAGAATCAAGCTGTTATTTAATTTAAAATACGCAGGACCCCTCTTAGCGTGTGGGATTTGTAGTTTAGAACTAACCATAGAATGACCAGATTTGTACCTGTAAGATATTTTACAATTTGACCCTCTGTTTAATAAGTTTTCCGAAATGAAAACATAGTCTAGTCGGAAAAAAATTGTTGGCCTCGCGTTTGAATGTCAGGTATATTTTCTCGAGTTCTGATTTTGCATTCTCCATATGTCGCATAACTTATAATTATCCATAATTGTTTCAAGTTTCAATCGATGTTGTCTATTCGTGCCTGGGTTACCATTTTTCTTGTCCATTTCTGGTTCTAGAACTGTATTAAAATCCCCACCTACAATTACATTTTCCCCTTCATGTTCTTTTATGTAATCTTCCGTTATTTTTTATATATGGCAGTGTTGTCATTATTAGTTCCATACACGTTAATTATTGTACAGTCGTTTTCAAATATGCTTATTTTTAGAACCTGTATCCTACTCGGTACAATTTCTGAATAACTGTTTATTTTATACGTACATATTGTATTTGTTAATATTCCTACTTTATTGCTAAAAAGACCACTAAAATACGTAATGTTTCCCCAATCATTTTCCCAATCTACTGTATTGGCATTCGTGAAATGTGTTTCTAGTAATAAACATATTGAGATGTTATTGTCCTAAAGCCATTGAAAAACCTGCATTCGTTTATTGTTTGCCCCTATCCCTTTTACATTAAGTGTTCCTATTGTTATGTCCATACTGTATTACGGAGTTGAAAATCTACAACGGTTATATCACCAAATGGCATGGGGAGCATTCTATGATGTGGGCTGGATGAAAAATCAAACGTGTTGTGCTGGTGTTTCTCATCATTATAGATTAATAAAGGGACATACAGGTACGTTGTACACAGAAACATATGTGTTTGCACAGTAGAGTCATAAAAACATAAGCAAACATAAACATCAATGGCCGTGCCAAAATTATCGTATTACAGTGATTTATTGTTTGCATACACATATATCGTCCACATGTACTGTTTACTGCATGAACACGTTATATCAGTACACGAGTATGTGTGAAGAATAATGAATGTCTGTGCACTGATTTTATGACTAAGCAAAATATAATAGTTAGTAATGAAGCACACACTATTAAATGAATAATGAATATTTTAATTTTAAAACATCCCAGTATACAATTTAATCTCATCGCATTTTGTATAAAGTGGCGTTATATTTTATTCATAATTATTAAAATGCATGAGTCATTTACAAAATATATCCTTCTATTTGTTTAGCAAATAGCCCTATCAGCCTTGTTTATACAAAAAGATGAGTCACATGTTCAGTTTGTACATGTGCTATTCAAAAAGGGGCTATAGCTTTAAAAAGATTTCAAAGTACTGGCCATCCCAGCAGATCCCGATGTGACGGTTTGTTTTGTAACGGCTCATCAGGATCTACAGTGTTTGCAAATACTTCTGTAGCCGATTTCACCAACAATGCAAAGTATACTTTTCTAGCAAAGTATACGTTGAGGGAGAAACTTTCAATTTGATGAACAATTTATTAATTTTTATTATACTGAATTTTTTACATTATCACAGCCATTTTGGCTGTGATAATGTAATAAATTCAGTATAATAATTCTCCATACTTTTACTCATCAAATATATGCAGTCGTTAGTTTTATATGAACTGGTATGTCGGATCAAATTATATAGTATAACATATATAACGGTGTTCTTTGCACATATCGATAAAAAGCATATGCGCATAATTAATAAATTCAGTATAACAATTCTCCATACTTTTACTCATCAAATATATGCAGTCGTTAGTTCTATATGAACTGGTATGTCGGATCAAATTATATAGTATAACATATATAACGGTGTTCTTTGCACATATCGATAAAAAGCATATGCGCATAATTATAGCACTTTAGTTGCGTGTAAATTAAACTAGAAGAGTCCAGCAAAACACGGATGAAGTGTACACATATCGTCAAAAACATGGTGTGTGACCGATTATAGAAACCCAATACTAATAACATGTTAAATCCACTTTTAGAACATGCGGCCATGACTGTAGAAATGTAGCGAATGGGTTATTTATCAATCTAGATCATTATCTGCTTGACAATGTTATGCGCTGTATTCTGTAGGATCGGTAGCCGTTTTGGTTACTTAAGGGATAATAGTCTAGCCCCTGATCAGATTACGCGTATGCGTATACTGATTTGAGGCTTCACTGGCGGTCGCATAACCCACAATTCCCATTTCTCCAGCCACAGCCGCACACACATGCTGTACTCGACCCAGCATCACAAAGTTGTGGTACGTGTACATGACATGATACAAAAGCACTGTTCCATGCATGTATCTATACCATGCATTGTACGGTATAAAGTGCCGATATGACATGGTGATAAATGTACATACAAATAAAAAACGTTATCTAAATCGAACAAAAAAGAAACAAGTTTAGATATCTGATACATATGTCACATGGTCTGTCTTTCCACGGTGGGTATAGTACATAGCGCGCACGCACCCCCAGCTCAAACTATATGTACATTATCCAAGTACATCACTAGAAACTGGGCCGAGAAATGCAGGCGCGCGCGAGGCAACATACCCAAGTGGTGCAGTCAAAATGATAGTTCGTGTCATCCTCCAAGTCAATTCCTAGAAGAATGACACACACGGTATGGAAATGTAAATGGAAACAGAATAGATATTACCAATGTCCTAAACATATCATAGCAAGTTTGGATCGTCAGCTGACTAAACAAAAAGCTAATGAACCATAGCACGACCAATGCAGTCCCAGATCAGCTTGCACATCCGCGCAGTCTGATCTGGGCACATATAATGTATATTCAGTCACCACATATCTGCGGTTCTCCTTGCTGCAGTTTTACAGTATTGTCATTATGGTTGGGAATATGCTAAGTGGACAGGGGCTCAATGATACCTCCGACTGATGCCAGCATCGAAAAACTTTCACTCGACATCCAAAATGTTATGTTTATGTTACGGACGGACGCACGGACAGCCGGACGGTCGGATGGAAGAACGACCAACTGTATAGCCCTCGGCATACTTCGCATTCAAGAGTCTTCAATCCGCCTCATTCAGTTATAGATACATATAATGCATGTAGTTATGCTTGTTAACATGATATGAGAACACCGATAGTGAATACCGCCTAACCTATAGGTGCAAGGAAAACATTTTTTTGGCAATGCCTGTAAATTACTTGATATATTTATGATCTATATTTGAGACACGTGATGTGATTCCGTACCCGCAAACCGGCACACAACTTCATGAACACAATTCCCACAGAAGCCACGATAACCCCCGCAGATGAAATCGTGAGCTGACAAAAATTCAATTTCGCATTTGCTCCGAAGACTCTGCCAACTACGAACGTCTCCGACGGAATATTCACAAAACCTTGCAAACACCCCAGTAAAACCATGCACATGGCTGCAGGCACGAAATCCCACTGCGTGTCTCTTGTGTCTATACCCATTCCAATAGCTGCATATGGTTCCATTCCCCGTCAAAACCGAGGTTAATATGTGGTCGTTGCAGACAGCGTTTTGATTATGAGTATAGATGGAGTGGAAAAGGGGTGGCGGGATGTGTTAGGTGGGGGCAGTTGGTGTGAGGTAGGAATATGGGAGGTAGAGGGCGGGAGGTACGAAGCAGAAGGTAGTGGGGGTGGGAAGTAGGAGGGTTGTAGGTGTGAGGTACATGGCGAAGGTTGGAAACAAGGGGCGGGGGTTTGGAAAATAGGGTGGGGGCGGGAGGCAAGATGACTGGAGGTCGGAGGTTGGGGACCGGAGGTGGGATGTCGTGGAGCGTGAGGTATGGGGTTGGGGCGGCAAGAGGTAGTAGGGGTATGTTTGGTATAGTGAAACAATCTATACTAATTATGCTCATTCTAAAAATACATGTTCCAAATATGAGACCTAGCTATAGTGAGCACCCTGTCGTATCCAGGAGATCAGGCTGCATGACTAATTAGCCCATGCCTGAAGAGTTGTGTACACTTTTAAAATGATTAACTATATCTGGATTTATTATGTTTATGAAACCACAAGCGACTAGGAAAGAATAAGACAGGGTGTGAGGTGTGAGAGCAGACCTATCCCCCCGTCCTTCGTATAGACTAAGTACTATTGATTGCCATATATGTGTCGTATAATCTGCTTCACATACTTTGTGGACAATGACCAATATGTATGAATGTATAGACTGATATGTGTCTATCCGACCGGATACACAACAACTTCGGTTTTCTCATGGTCTGGTCCCCACGTGGATAAATCATTGGCTCGTTCACCATTGTCTAATAGGTCAAATGCACGTTCTACATTTGTATAGCCGCACACCTGATTGTCATAGTGTCAAGTATACTGTTTTAAAATAAATTATGTGCTTGCGTCACCATCATTATTGTTTTTAATGACATAGGGTTGCAAATGGTCTATTGCATCCAATGTTCATAATCATCAGAATTAGTTTTTCCTACATTTCCGTTGGCGTATATTTGTCCTTCAAAACTCCAGGCGGCTTCCGTTTTTACACTATCTCGAACATGGGGCATTGACACAGGAAACGATATTGAAAATGGTCACAATAAATTTCGTCGCAAACTATTATTTGTCAATAAATCAACAAACGTACTGTTGATTTCCGATAAAGTGGCGAGGGCAAAGGTCGCAGGAGATTCCATATTGAACCATAATAATAGGTATAGTAGGTGTGTTACAATTGCAAAACTGACATTAGCAGGACGATGCACCATGTATGTCACAAATGTTGACCCAAACTATGTTCAAACAACGTTCAAGCATTTTCTGAATCAATATCCGACGTTTTATGTTACGTATTTAATAAAAAAGAAAATGGTGAGCACAGGCACTCAAATTGTATCGATATCACACCAACATCAAGCACTCCATGGGAAATATATGAATGAGCCAGTCAATATTAATCGATAACAATGCACCTGTGATTCATTATTCAATAAAAGAACATGCAAACACTGTTATACATATTTGCACCTATATCTACCGGTGACCAAAACTTACATTTCGTATTTGATGCATGTAGCGGAGTGGTTACAGTCATATTTATTTTAAATTTATCTTTCGTTGAGGGGTCATAGGTTCGAAACCACAAATTTTGTCTTATTTTTTATTCAATTTTGTCCCTCGCTTCATGGTTCCAGATATTTGCCGTGGCTAATACGTTTATTTTATAACAGTATTAAATGTAGCTTATAGAAACATTGTTTTGTGATATTTGTTTAAAAACTGATATATACGTCAGTTGGATCGTCTTAGCTCATACCACTATTTGTCTTGACCAACTGTATACCCGCAAGCAATATCTTCCCCGGTCTCGGGGCGGTAGACATACGACGTCTGGGTGGGTTTATCCAGCCAAACATTGTGCCGGGAATTGGGAGGCACATAACCGCGAATATGTGTATATGTGACGCCGACAACAGTCTCCCCCGCCCCGTACCCTTCGTTTCGAAGTTAGACACACATGCGACATGTTTAGAATGTGTATAAATCCTGATTTTGTTTCACGTATTTCGTTTTGATAGTTAGATATACAAAAAAAGCATGAACAAGATTTGCTTAGTTAGTAAATATAGGGTTAACTGTATTGTAATTTTCAAATTTGCGGCGTATATCAGAAAATGATAGGTCGGAAAATCTGTTTAATGGCGACGCGCTAGCAAATTTCAAAATTACAATGTGAATAACTTATGTCTAATGCACTCCTTTACTACTGGCGTAGGAATACATATTGAAATAATTTGCGACCGTTCATCAATAATGATATACCTGTAATGTATGACCATCAGCCAGATTGTGTGTTATTTATAGAGTGCATTAGAATGAATTGTGAACACCGCAAGCCTTGATCTGACTGCGTGATGTGCATTCTGATTTGTAAAACAGTAAACCCAGTTCACACGTCACAAGGACCATTTTATCAATCCCTAAGACATATAAAATGTGAGAAAACGTTGCATCTGTTACGAATAAATACTAACAAAATAATAATTCGTGCCATGCTCGAACTGGCACAAAAGGAAGGAATGTTGAATGCATTTACCGAGCGCTCTACCATATGAGCTGTTGGGACAATAATGTTTGTGCTTGCTGAAGACTGAGCAATCAAAATGAATCAACTAACAACACGTTTTGTTTACAAATACAATGATTATTGTCGTTTTCAATCGCATGTTTCACGAATCAACCAGTTGGTAATTTCCCAAATATATCAGGAGGATAGATTGTCAAGCTGTTAAAGGCGTCGATTCAACCAGCTACACTGACTGGAATAAGGCTACATCCTACAAAGCTAAACTATACATTTTATGTCGTGACGTCACGTGCCCTTGCCAATTTATCGGAAATCAACAGCAACAGCAATATATGGATAATTAGGTAGAGTTCTATTAAAAGAATCGTACAATTCATATAACCAGACATTGGATACAATTATTAAATTTAAGAAACGCAAATATATTTAAAATGTGTATAATATGACGAAAAGTGATGCAGACAATAATATAGCATATATATATAACAAATTGCGCTTATCAAATACAATCTATGATTAATGAACTAGGATTAACATATGTATGGTTAAATGAAAATACAATTGTCAATGATTAGAATATAAATGTGCTATCACAAATTAAACAAACTTTAAGGCTTCTTGACAATTACTACCAAAGCTGGTTTAACGATAAAAACACCTCACAGCGACTTTTTTCTTCGTATGCCCGATACAAAACCTCATTCACACTCGAACCATATTTGGACACTTTAATAAATATAAATATAAAATATAATTATTACGATAAGAGTATCACCACGCTCCTTAGAAATACAACGAGGTACATACCATAACATCCCTAGAGACGAACAAATACATTATGCAAATGTTGCACTCTCAACACATTTAAAAGTGAATACCATTTCCTTTTGGTGTGTCCTTTATACAATTACCATAGAAGATAATAGTTTAAACCATACCTTGTAGATGGCCAACACTTAATACATTTTGACATTTGGTACATGTGAGCATTTTGAACACACTCATGTCACCATTAAAGGTACATGCCCACTTAGTAAGCACAAACTGTTCTTTATAGGAATTAGATAAGTGTATAAGTGTGTCACTATACCACCAATTCTAAAAATAACTAGTGCCCGCTATACAGATATAATAATTTAGTAGTATCTGTTTTACTGATAGTGAGTCGCGGTAGTATCAGGCTATTTCCATCAGCAAATGAGGCATGATATGTTTAATCATTTATACTAATTAAATGCGTCACCTGAAAATATATTATTTTCCAAAGATTATAAAGTATGAGCATCGCACATCCAAAATAATACAGATAATAAATAGTAATGTCCGTTAACAATCTAAGGAAACACGGTTATCGTCCCTGATATTAGTGTGGAAATTTATGTCTGATATAAAATGTATAATAATACCAATCAATACGTGGGGTGATGGTGAATCAATGTTTATTTTGCCAGAAAATGTATCAAATGATGTCCCTGATATAAGGAACATTACTTTTGTGCATATTGAGAGGGCATGTACCTTTAACATGACATTGACATGTTTTACCTTTACAATTTTTTTGCGGACACACTTGGCCATTCTTTTTCGTCAAAAGGTTTGTGCAATCTGCTTCATCATGATATAACGTTAAAACTATTTGACGGATTGCTTAAATATTTGGACACATGATATATATGAGCGTTTGGAACACACTCCTGTCGCCATTAACATGACCCTGCCATTTTACCTTTACATTTCTTTCGGAAACCTTTGGACACTTGATATATGTGAGCTTGTGGAACACACTTATGCCGCCATTAACATGGTCTTGATCTTTTTTATCTTCACATGTTTGCCTAAACACTTTGCCATGTTTTAGAGTCAAAAATTTTGTATAAATTTCGTCATCATGATATTGACTTTAATATTACTTAATGGATTGCTTAATATTTGGACACTTGATATATATGATCATTCAGAACAACCTCATACTGCCATTAACGTGACTTTGACATTTGTTATCTTCAGATGTTTGCGGAAACACATATACTTTCTTATGCGTCAAACAGTTTGTACAAGTTTCTTCATCACGAAATAACTTTAATATTACTTGACAAATTGTTTTAATATTTGGACACTTGATACATGTGAGCATTCGTAAGACACTCATGCCCCGATTAACATGACCTTGACCTTTTGTATATTCATATTATTGCGGAAACACTTAGCCATACTTTGGGTCAAATAACTTGTACAAGTTTCTTCATCATCGTATAAATTAATATTACTTGATGGATTGCTACAATATTTGGAAACTTGATACAGCAAACACTTTGCTATGTCAAAATGATTCTTCAACCCTTACGTTGTTCGTGTTTTAAGCATGCACTACTCTGACGGTTTTTGTGATACTTACTGTAGCACATGCCCATGATCATATTACGGTTAAATGCCTCGGCAGGCGCGACACCGCTTCCGTGGCGGAATTTTTGTTATATCAAACAAGTTAGCCAATGTGTATGTCTCATCGCTATTACTGTTGTCAAATACATGTACCTAACAAAATAATACTGTTTTTACTTATCTAAAGTAAACATATTATTTCCATAGTGGACTACATACATGTGTGGTCTGAACTGAAATACGCTGTTTTTTACAATGCCTAAATACATATATCTGGTGACTAACACAACACGCAGCTTTCTAAATGAAAATGCCAAGTTTGCAACCAACGTATTCAACGATCAGACTGCAGTTTGAACTGGTATACTCTGTTTGCAGGACACGACTGCAGACATTGTTGGTGGTACATGTATTTGATAAAATAATTGCTGCCACTTCCTCGACAGCTTCTTTATTCCATCTCCTCATCCATGTATCTTGCATTTTCCTGTACACAATTCAGATTATTGGCTAGAAGCATTGTTACAGTATTGTGTTATGCTTAATACTATTAAATAGTATTGTAGTCTGTACTGTATTGTTTACAAAGGTGTGTAGATCAATCACAATGTATTGCATATCATTTTTTATCCTATATTTAAGGGTCGGGATTGGCTAAAAAACCTTCCAAGCCCGGCCTTTCGAGCCCAGCAATTATCAGACCAATGGCCGTTCGACCGTTTATTTCCGAATTTACTAATACATGCGATACAGTCGAAACATCTACTTTACATGAAGGAGGCGATGAGGTGGTAAATTGAACATAGCTGGTCCATTTTCCTATTTCTAAATGCCGGTATGTCACAAAGGCTGAGTTTGAGTGCATATGATACATGGAGTTTCAGCCGTTATATAATTTACTGATGTTATTAGAGGGTTGGGCGAAGCAAGGCAGACCAAGCAGAGACGGATCCAGGTGATATGCCCCCCTCCCCAGAGGAGCAGCAACACCGCAGGCCGAGCAGGACCGAAGCACCCACAGTAGACCGGTAGTAGTCCATGTCCTTAATTTGTAGATTGTTTATCGTGCAGTTGAGTCATCTGGTCACCCTCCGGTGGCCTTTAATTGTGGATTCACATACCGTGTGGTTGAGGCATCTGATCTGATCCGATTGTCTTTATTGTGAAGATTCACGTACCTCGTAGTTGAGTCGTCTGGTCCCACTCCGGTGCGCATTAATTAGTAGATTATTATAGTGTGTATTTGAGTCATCTGGTACCACTCCGGATGGCGCATTAAGTAGTAGATATCATAATGTGTAGTTGAGTCCATTTGTCTACTCCGGTGCGTTATTAAATTTGTAGAATAATCATAGTGTGTAGTTGAGTCATTTAGTCCTACTCCGGTGCGTATTAATTAGTAGATAATCATAGTGTGTAGTTGAGTCATTTAGTCCTACTCCGGTGCGTATTAATTAGTAGATAATCATAGTGTGTAGTTCAGTAATTTAGTCCTACAATCCGGCGAGTGCGTATTAATTAGTAGATAATCATAGTGTGTAGTTGAGTCATTTGGTCCTACTCCGGTGCGTATTAATTAGTAGATAATCATAGTGTGTAGTTGAGTCATTTGGTCATACTCCGGTGCGCATTAATTAGTAGATAATCATAGTGTGTTGTTCAGTCATCTGGTGATACTCCAGTGGCAATTCATTTGGAGATTTCCATACCGTGTAGTTGAGTCATCAGGTCCCACTGCGGTGATCACATCCGGTTGTCATTCATTTCTGCATTCTAACACGTTGTAGTTGTCTCACCTGGAGAGAAGAAGGTACATTAGCACGAGTGTTTAACTAGGAAATCAACACCGGATTATCCTAGCAAAGTTATGACAACATTTCGGCATGACTTATGCCTATATTAAATCATACATGACAAGAGAGAATATACATGAACATCACGAACCGCAATGACAGTTGGGAATCACAGGTGTTTGAACAAATGGTCAGTATGATGGTGACATATTGGTATATTTTTGAATTTTGAGTAGATTTGGATGGATGTCGTTGTTTTGATTAATTTACATTGGTTTGTGCAACTACTAATGATCAATCATTACCCACGAAAAAAAACGTAAATTATCTACACATTCACCGTTCCGAACTTTCGGGTTCTATAGATTCACGTCGTATATACCAATCTGCTGATGCTTACATTTAAGACATTAAAAGTCATACAATTGCGTGGTTTGCTAACGAGCCATCAAAGCCGAGATACAAGCGTGGCGCGCCATTTGATTGGCTATTTCACGCGAAGTGTCAAAATCCACTACACCGTCCCCCGTCACGCTATTATCAGATGTCAGTCAATGAGCGTCACTATGTAAAGAGGTTTACACGTCTATGTCAAGATGTGTAACCAAATTTCGTCGGCTTCAGAGCTCGACCATCTATCCGAGCATGTTTGACAGTTTTCGGGCGGTATATAAATGTTGGGCTTGCATTGGCGGTTCATGTTCATTACATTATTCTATACAAACAATTCTGGACCGGTTGTATTGTTATCGGTTAACACATAATGATGGTATTGGTTAAAAGCGTACGCTGGTACAAGCTCCGTTTCGCACCTAATTCGTACATACTACTTATACGTGTAGCTGGGCTGTATAAGACGACGTAAATCCTGAATATTTGCACAACACACATCCAACTTCACCAAACTTACCAGCTGACTGCCCAGATTATTTACAATAATTTCTACCTACAGAAATTTGCTGACATACCTATCTACAACAAAGCCTGGGCCCGGTTGCTCAAAGCTTCTGTCAGCTTAACAGACTGTTACATCCTTAGCATTGCTAAGGATTTAACAGTCTGTTAAGCTAACAGATGTTTTGAGCAACCGGGCCCTGGTCATTGTGAGATAATTACGCCCAAAGCATTGACCAGAGTGACCATTCCAAATAGCTTTAATACTCACAGGCACTTGGATAAATTACCATTCCTACATACACAGGTACTCGATATCATTACATCAGATCGTGCCAGTGCCTTGCATTTGTTTCAACATAAGTTTCGAGTTTATAACTTATCCACAAATAAGAAAATGTCATGTAATTCCTATAATATTTATACTAATTAAAAATAGTTGATGAATGTATATTTTAGCTTACCGAAGAGCTTATCAATTGTAATACACATGTTGATAACTATTTTAAAATATGATTTGTTATTATACCGATAACATCGCCATACCGTAAAGTTGTAGTTGTTCATAAGTTGAACAGTCGTCATATGTTTCATGTTGGCCTTTATTACTGAAAAGATACATAAGAACAATCAAGACACGCATACGATTGCCAAGCCGAACCATTTGCAACTGTGTATATATGTATATAATTATGTAACCACTTATCAATTATCTATAGCACAATTAAAACGTAACTATGTATATTTTTCGTAAGCAAAATTATCCGCATGTAAGATTTTCATTCCATCAAATATAAATCCTATTGGGAAAGACATCGTTTACTTTGGGACTTTAGCATGCCGGCTAAATATAGATTTTCAAAAGAAAGTATTTTAGAAATGTTTTCAAACGCAGACTTTGGTTTTCATTGTTGTGTTATGTCCAAGCTATATATCCAAGTTTCGGTGTCAGCTTCCGAAATGTTTCATTGTCCACACCTGGTAGTCACGCTCCTCCTCTGTTTTTGTCCAGCCGGATTTTTATTTGGTGGAATTTGGCGATAAAACGCGTCACAGATAGCCATTTATTGTTTTGAAAACAAATACGTATTACTGCATATTTGTCCGAGGTACAGTGCAGTCTGCGTTTTTGTTCCACCGTAGACAACACTTGCAAACTCAACGCGAACGCAACGCGAACGCAACGGTTTGCTGTAGCGTTGTATACGTTGTTTAAACGTATAATACGTTTCGTACACGTGTAATACACATTGTCAAACCGTTTAGTTTAAAAGCGTTGTATACGTTGTTTAAACGTATAATACGGTTCGTACACGTGTAATACACATTGTCAAACCGTTTTAAAGCGTGTAATACGTTTAGCTTCAAGGCGTATAACACGCTTTGGCGTATACATATGTAGCGAGGTGAAAACGTGTACAACGCTTTACCTGGAAGCGTGTAGCTATATGAAAGCGTACAACGGTTACACGTTTTAACGCGAATACCTGTTCGGCCCCGATCGCTTCGACGCGGCCTTGTTTCGTCCCTTTTAAAATATCGCGAATACATGTACCTGTTCGGCCTGGATCGTTTACAGGCGGATCGTTTCGCGCCTACATGTACCACCATTCCGCACATGCGAATTATTGTAAGGCAGACTCATTTCGCCCCTGATATGGAAAATGAATTATACGGGTGTAAACAACAATACATTGCAGTTCCATTATAACGCGATGGTCGGGGTACGTGTATTGTGCTCGCGATAGACAGACGCTTATTACAATGTATAATGCTCGCGATCAACAGGCGCTTCAAAGGATTAATTGTTAATAAATAATGGTCACGTGTCCTGCCTATTCATGCGGATGATTAGCTGTTGATACGTGCATAATCCCACCGAAATTCCGCATGAACTCTGAATTTTGTGTCAACTTTTCAACACCTTTTACGGAAAATATTTTCGAAATGAATATCGGCGAAACATGGCGACAGATCTGCGTATAATCCAGTGTTTTTTTGTAATCCATTCCTTTCGGAATACACATTTACGGGTATGAAATTATTAAATAATTTATTTTTATTTTTGTTATTTCTCAATGAAAGTATACGTTGTGACCACTCATTTGAACCGTCTCGACGAGAATATACTTCTGAGTGCATAGAAGGAAAATATTTTCCCGCAAACATAATCGTATCCTCAGCATGAAATGTGTTACTGCATGATTGCCCCATGAGTCACACGTTCGCGACGTCTGCGGAACATCAAAGGGCGTGTTGACCAATCAGTAACATTTCAAAACATAGCCTAAATGAGTGGTCACGACGCATTTCTCGTGCTGAATGATGTCATACAATAAGCACCTGTTAGTTGACAGGGCTTAGTGTTATCGATTTTTTTGCACAAAGCAACACACAAATCTCGTCTGTGTAATATCACAGGTTGAAGTAACGGACCGAGGTCTATAAATACATTAAATATGCCTAAAATCTTCAATTAATGAAGAAAAAAATAATATTTTTTTTATTTTACACCCTCCATATAAAAATTCTTTTTTTTTTCTTCATTCATTGATGCTTTTAGGCATATTTAATGTATTTATAGACCTCAGAAATTGCGAATCTAGGAACTCTCGTATCTTTACGCTGAAGCCAGTCTATTTCAGTCACTAATCCGCTATACACCTCTCCCACGCGTGTGTTAAGAAAAATCGATATATGGAGAAACTGAATACACAGCGAGCTGCACACTGGTTTAACACGGATATGGCCCGCGGATATGTGTCATAAATTACTTGGTGGTCAAAACCGGTAAATTTACAAGGTTTATAGCGAAATAGCAGCCGACTGGCAATTGTTCTCGGACCGATTTTTAAGACTAGTTTTCAAATCTCAATCGGCCTGAGAGTTCAAAAATCGGTCCAGAACCGGAAAACTGAAAATTTTAGAAGCCCTGCAGTCTAGAAGTATATATACACACACGAAGAACGATCTGAGCATGTGCATTCTACGCTATACACTGTTGGAATACCAAAACGTGTAATGCGTTAAAACCCGTGGAAACGTGTTATACGTATAACACGGTTTCATCTGTACGGTGCTGTGTACATGTAGAAGCGTGTAACCGTTCGTCAAAGAAAGCGTTAAATCGTTTAAAAGGTTTACCTTAGCGTTGTATACGTTTACAACCGTTGTATACGTTTACAACCGTTGTACACGGATTACATGCTTTTGAAACTCAATGCGTTGTTTACAACCGTTGTATACGTTTACAACCGTTGTACACGGATTACACGCTTTTGAAACTCAATGCGTTGAACACGGTTTGCTCGACTTTCGCGCATGCGCGAAAGTGGGGAAACGCAACGCATGGCCGAAAACGTATTACACGTAGACGACACACGGTTTGAAACGCAACTAACGGAAACTCCACGGATACGCAACGCACAACACTTTGTACACGTATAAACCCGGAACATTTTGACAGAAACAACTGTATTATACCTAATAGGCCAAAACGCATTTGAGGATTGCACTTGGAGCAGGCAGTAGAGAGCGAGATGCCATCCACAACGCAGTCTAACAAGTAGTTTATCTTATCCCCAGGCTACATAAAAGACGTATCACCGATAGCAGACGTTAGACAGCTCACACATTTCATAAGCGTAATTTGTCTGTCACATCCCGTATTACCTTTCATCCCGTGTGCTGTCATCGGCCAAACGTGGCGTGTCTGGAAATACAATACGTACATCATGTTTGTATTCAGTTCTAGCAACCATTACGAAGTTCATGAATAGGCATAATGAAACAAGGTATCAATACTAACCGTAATTATATATATTCGACAGGGTAAATGTAGTACAATAAGCGTGAATAATTAGAGGTTATTACGTTGCTCGTTTCGTTTCGGCTTGTATTTAAGGGTGGGAATATTCTTGAACACCTTCCATACCCGGTATCACCTTCCATACCCGGTATCAACCTCAATATCAACTCGATGTAACTTGATATCAGTATGAGACAGAAGGCTGTTATCAAGTTACCGAGGGATGATCTCTAGGTTGATAACAAACTAGCCACGTAATAACCTCGTTAGTACTTAGATATCACTGTTTTGGACATTTCTGTGGACGATGTCATATTGTTAAGTACACCTGCTCAGTCGAAACTGGGCCCGATTCGGATTATGTCGTTTCGATCTGCTGCAAGTGATTTCAAAAATGAAAAACGAATATAAATGTTTTTCAAAAGTGGCGTGATTGCTTCCAAATAGTGTTCATCCTATCAATTCAATGTCGGTATGTCGTAAAACTTTCATCCAGTCCCGCTTTCCAGATGTGCTTGCTTTTTAACCCATCCCGTAAAGAAAATGAAATGTAAGTTCGGTGATAACATTTAAATTAGTGTTGAAGCAGATGAGTATTCATGTTTCATTGATCGTTCTCGACAACGTCCTAAATGGGATCTAACCGTAAAGTCGCCATCTTGCTTTTTTGCAACAATTTCGATGTGTTTGGAATCAAAGTTTTGAGTCAGATACGAGCACGAGACATGTTTTACCTAAGAAACGTGATTATCTGACTGGATTTCACTGTATCAATCAGCCTGGGTCTTCTATGTTATTGCGGTAGGCAAATAACGGCCAGAAATAGTAAAAAAAGGCAACAATAAAACGAGAAATAGTACTTTTGTATATCTAAGTAATATTATATGTTACTACCCATGCGCGCGGAACTATTCCTCATGCACTATTTCATATGTTACTATATGTATGTTACTATTGCCTGGTAGCACATATACATGTACTGTTGTGTTTCAATTGTATCCAATCATCCATATGACCAATTAACAAAGTTTGTAGGACGGTTAATAATATATATTTCTTTCTCCTCATATACATTGTTGTGTGACTATCAGAATGATACACATGATCGTGTGCCGTACACGTACGTAGTTTCAACACTAGTTCATGTGGTCATCGAAGTATCATAGCAGTCATAGAATAAATCATGATATCGTGGGCCACACATTAGTACAGGACTGAATAAGAGTAACATGGTAAACGTTTGACAATAAAATAAACTGTTCTGCAGGCGACAAAAGTTTTTCAATTATAATTGATATAAAAAGGATACCAAACCAAATACACATTAATGAACATTCGTTATATCTAGCGTTTGCGTATACAAACAATATTCGCAGCCGTACATGTGAATATGGGCGCCATTCACAGTTATTTAACTGCCCGTGGCCAACTGCGCTAATTTAATAAAGAACAATATGCCAAGTATGTTCATGTGCAGACAAACATTGTTACACGGTTTCCGTTGTTTGCACATATGTGCAAACAGATAGCGCGTGCTGTTTGCACATGGCTTTAGGCAATGCTCATTCCGGGGCCGCGCGTAATGGAAGTGCCTTCATGACGTCACTACGCGGAAGTGCCGTCATGACGTCACCACTTCATGACGTTCATGACGTTCATCACGTTCATGACGCGGCCCCGGAATATGCATACCGAAAATTATTTACATGAATGGGGCGATTTATAAAAGTACTGAAAATACTGAATAAAAAGCTCAAATTACATCAATTTTTTGTTGGTAATATAACAATAACGTTTGATCATGTCCAGCCGTGTGTAAACGTTTGCTGTGGCCCTCGGGAACTGTTTGAACCCGCGGCCTGCGGCCTTGGGTTCAAACAGTTCCCTCGGGCCACACTTATAGTATCATTACTAATGCGAAATACTGCAGACTCTGATCAGACTGCAGGTTTCCACAGGCTGATCGAAATACATTATAAATCACAACATCTGCTTATTACAGCTTACTGACGTATAAATCAGTGCATTCAGTGCAGAACAGTCTGATCTGGTCTATCCAGGGCGCAAAAGCATTTCCACTCTTTACATTTCACTTTGAACGTACATGTCTTAATAAAATGAATGTACAGACGACTTGGATTGGGGTTTTACATCTGTCCAACATAGAGTGAATGAAAGGCATATTGAAAGTTCACATTGCAATCATTTACATGTTACAATTGGCATTATTGTCCGTGGTGCATGACACGATATTGGGCTATATCGTAATATAAAGTGCATAGCTAAATTTTAGCAAACATTTGAATCGTTTTCGCACTTCGTTTACAATTATAACAAATTGGCTATTCCCATTAGTCTGAGTGACATGCACCAAACACATGGAAATTATATCACGGAATGCTCCCACATGCGAATCCTGTAATCGTTATCATTTACACGAAAACATGAATTATTAATGATTCAGTTCGATTTGATCAAGGGAGTAAACGAAATAGGGCAATATTATCGAGGATACGATAATAATACGATGAATGTCCGGTCATGGCATGAGTCAGACGTTATTTGCTGCATTGAAAGTAAACAACAAGCATACTTACTTACCAGAATTCCCAGTGAAAACTTGCGTCTCGAATTGATCACAAGAATGCTGAATGTCCGACTGCCAGAATATGGATACGAGAGTTTATATACATACTCTAGCGCATTAGATGCATATGATGGTCCGCGTGTCAGTATAAGAACTTCGTGCCAACATTTGGCTTAAAATTCTGCGTAGCCGGGCTAAGGTCTCACGGGAAAGTGGACGGCTAGCTTTAAAAAGGGGGTGGACGATTTTCTATATACTTCACTACCGACCCTGCAAGCTACACTAATGTGTCTAGAAAAATATGTTTATGAATATTTCTTGACTTTGGGAGGCTTGACTAGGTGTATTTTTTAGAGTATTTCATAATTCTACGAAACTGAATGGTAGCTCCGGTTGATTTTGACATCTTGGAAAATGGCGCATGCTATGCTGTCTCGCCGGTACGGTTTCGCGTCCGAATTTAAGGTATTTTTCGGGCATTTGTAGCGAAAATTTGAAGTGGTTATGACCCCGCTTTGGGCTCATTTTCAGGAAATGGTGTGGTCTTACAAGTGATAGAACCAGACATAAAAATGTCTCTGTGCCTCATGTTTTCATGAAAACAATTCCAACATATTCAGTCGTGTTGAAATTTCCAGCCAAAAATAGGTGGGTGGGGTAAATTTGTAAAACATTAATTAAACACATCTGACGTGGTTACTGCATTTTTATTGTGGCGCGCGATTTGTACTTCATTTGCGAGTATTTTTCAATATTTGTCGCAAGAGCCTCCTTAAGTGATTGCGAGAGGCGGTGATTTTCATAAGTCACCCGCCGCCCTCAGAAAAGCAGTCAATTCCGGCTATTTTCAACCGTTTCGTGATGCCTTAAGGGAAATGTCTGATTTTTCAAGATGTCATATTTCACCTCTAACCAGTATTGTTTTAAAGAAGAACATGTCCCAAGATAACATCCAGCAGTTTTAGTTGACTGCACTGAAATATGCAGGGTTCAGGAGGGCTAGAGGTAAGCATGGTATTTTGCAGTCGATACACCGTAAGGAAACTTCGCGTTTCTCCATTTTGGGGGTGGGCGATATCTGCGCCCCATTTCGACAGCAACTTTCATTTCGTACATTTGGCTTTACATTTGCGAAATTAGCAATATAGAACGAGCCAAGCAGTGATTTTCATAAGTCACCCGCATCCCTCAGAAAAGCAGTCAATTCTGGCTATTTTCAACCGTCCCGTGATGCCTAATGTTGTAAAAGTCAGTTTAGCTCATGAGATATCTGGCGAGCTAATCTGATATAATTCAGTCATCAGTAGATATGACCTACTCGGTATTCAAGCTAGCATCCAAGTCTGCATAAGCAGTGCAACTCACTCAGATATAACCGGTGCAAAATCCAATACTGGTAGCACGTGCACGGTTAGGATAAAGCGCTATTCTATACAGCGGTGTATTCCACGGGAGCCATATTTCACACATGAAGACCTATTCGATTGTCGTTACATGGCTATTCGAGTATTGTGTAACCCGTGTTACAAATAATGGATGACAAAGAAGACAGTCGGCTACAATTCGTGACATAGAAATCGAATATGAATGAATATACATGTATGAACATAACAATTATGCTACATGGTACAAAATATGGTTCACATTGCAAGACATCATTAATCATATAAGAACAATTGCCAAACGAACTGAACATGTGAAGTGAAATCAATATTTATAAGCACCGGTACCAACCACACAGCGTTGGTTTAAGAGTTTAGTACAGTAATCGTAATTGATAAGTAAACAATGCATTTTGTATGTCATCTAGGGTTTCGTGTTAGCGCCTTCGTTAATGCTATATGTCCAATCAATTATACGGACGAACGAATGACACCATGCCATATATGTATTTGTTTGGTTGGTGTATTGCATCTGATACAAACAATTTAATATATTCTTGCTGATTTTGGCTTGGAGTTTGAAAACAATTTAACTATGGAAACGCAACATATAGCTGTTCGGCAGAAAACCCGTTGAACATACAGTAATGTAATGTCAGACAGGAACATTACAAATACATAATAGTATTTTAATATGTTGTAAAATAGCTACCCAAAGGGTAAACATACTTATATTATAGGGACGAGACTAAATAAAGTAAATTGGCCAGCACTTATGTTCTACTTTTGTAACGGAGTAGTGGTTTCACTGCTTTGTATTTTGAAATCATAAATGTTTTCTCATATTCGTCTAATTGGTAACAGTATGAAAAAGGGATATCTATATTGGTCTTCACATGCAAACCTTCGTCAATAAGTCACACATCCAACTTCACCAAAAATTCCCAACTGACTGCCCAGAGTATTTACAATAATTTCTTCCTACATAAATTTACTCACCATACCTATCTGCAACAAAGCCTGACCATTGTGAGATAATTACGCACAAAGCATTGACCAGAGTGACCATTCCAAATAGCGTTAATACCCACAGGCACTTGGATAAATTGCCATTTCTATATACACAGGTACTCGATACCATTACATCAGATCGTGACAGTGCCTTGAATTGTTTTCAACATAAGTTAAAACCTCCCTTTTGTTTCGAGTTTATAACTTATCCACAAATAAGAAAATGTCATCTAAGCATGTATATTAAGCGACAGAAAACGCGTTCCCATAATATTTATACTAATTAAAAATAGTTGATGAATGTATATTTTAACTTACCGACGAGTTTATCAATTGTAATATACATGTTGATAAATATTTTACCGATAACATACCCAAACCGTAAACTTGTAGTCCTTCATAAGTTGAACAGTCGTCATATGTTTCATGTTGGCCTTTATTACTGAAAAGATACATAAGAACAATCAAGACACGCATACGATTGCCAAACCGAACCATTTGCAACTGTGTATACATGTATATAATTATGTAACCACTTATCAGTTATCCATAGCACTATTAAAACGTAATTTTGTACATTTTTCCCAAGCAAAATAATCCGCATGTAAGATTTTAATTCTATCAAATATAAATCCTATTGCGAAAGACATCGTTTACTTTGGGACTTTAGCATGCCGGCTAAATATAGATTTTCAAAAGAAAGTATTTTAGAAACGTAGACTTTGGTTTTCATTGTTGTGTTATGTCCAAGCTATATATCCAAGTTTCGGTGTCAGCTTCCGAAATGTTTCATTGTCCACACTTGGTAGTCATGCTCCTCCTCTGTTTTTGTCCAGCCGGATTTTTATTTGGTGGAAATTCGCGATAAAACGCGTCACAGATAGCCATATATTGTTTTGAAAACAAATACGTATTACTGCATATTTGTCCGAGGTATTATACCTAATAGGCCAAAACGCATTTGAGGATTGCACTTGGAGCAGGCAGTAGAGAGCGGGACGCCATCCACAACACAGTCTAACAAGTAGTTTATCTTATCCCCAGGCTACATAAAAGACGTATCACCGATAGCAGACGTTAGACAGCTCACACATTTCATAAGCGTAATTTGTCTGTCACAGCCCGGTATTACCTTTCATCCCGTGTGCTGTCATCGGCCAAACGTGGCGTGTCTGGAAATACAATACGTACATCATGTTTGTATTCAGTTCTAGCAACCATTACGAAGTTCATGAATAGGCATAATGAAACCAGGTATCAATACTAACCGTAATTATATATATTCGACAGGGTAAATGTAGTACAATAAGCGTGAATAATTAGAGGTTATTACGTTGCTCGTTTCGTTTCGGCTTGTATTTAAGGGTGGGAATATTCTCGAACACCTTCCATACCCGGTATCACCTTCCATACCCGGTATCAACCTCAATATCAACTCGATGTACCTTGATATCAGTATGAGACAGAAGGCTGTTATCAAGTTACCGAGGGATGATATCTAGGTTGATAACAAACTAGCCACGTAATAACCTCGTTAGTACTTAGATATCACTGTTTTGGAGATTTCTGTGGACGATGTCATATTGCTAAGTACACCTGCTCAGTGCGAAACTGGGCCCGATTCGGATTATGTCGTTTCGATCTGCTGCAAGTGATTTCAAATTAATAACGAATATAAATTTTCTTCGAAAGTGGCGTGATTGCTTCCAAATAGTGTTCATCCTATCAATTCAATGTCGGTATGTCGTACAACTTTCATCCAGTCCAGCTTTCCAGATGTGCTTGCTTTTTAACCATCCCGTAAAGAAAATGAAATGTAAGTTCGGTGATAACATTTAAATTAGTGTTGAAGCAGATGATTATTCATGTTTCATTGATCGTTCTCGACAACGTCCTAAATGGGATCTAACCGTAAAGTCGCCATCTTGCTTTTTTTGTAACAATTTCGATGTGTTTGGAATCAAAGTTTTGAGTCAGATACGAACACGAGACATGCTTTACCTAAGAAACGTGATTATCTGACTGGATTTCACTGTATCAATCAGCCTGGGTCTTCTATGTTATTGCGGTAGGCAAATAACGGCCAGAAATAGTAAAAAAAGGCAACAATAAAACGAGAAATAGTACTTTTGTATATCTAAGTAATACTATATGTTACTACCCATACGCGTGGAACTATTCCTCATGCACTATTTCATATGCTACTATATGTATGTTACTACTGCATGGTAGCACATATACATGTATAGTCGTGTTTCAATTGTATCCAATCATCCATATGACCAAAGAACAAAGTTTGTATGACGGTTAATAATTTATATTTATTTCTCCTCATATAAATCGTTGTGTGACTATCAGAATGATACACATATGCCGTACACGTACGTAGTTTCAAAACTAGTTGATGTGTTCATCGAAATAGCATAGCAGTCATAGAATAAATCATTATATCGTGGGCCACACAGTATTACAGGACTGAATAAGAGCAATATGGTAAACGTTGCCAATAAAATAAACTGTTCTGCAGGCGACAAAAGTTGTTCGATTATAATTGATATAAAAAAGAGACCAAACCAAATACACATTAATAAACATCTGTTATATCTAGCGTTTGCGGATACAAACAATATATATTCGCAGCCGTACATGTGAATATCGGCGCCATTCACAGTTATTTAACAGTAGTAAACACTCATTTAATTGCGACCCTGCCTTACCCTGATCAGTCTGCCCGTGGCGAACTGCGCTAATTTAATAAAGAAAAATATGCCAAGTATTTTCCTGTGCAGACACATAGTATCATTACTAATGCGAAATACTGTATACTCTGATCAGACTGCAGGTTTCCACAGGCTGATCGAAATACATTATAAATCACAACATTTGCTTATAACAACTTACTGACGTATACATCAGTGCATTCAGTGCAGAACTGTCTGATCTGGTCTATCCAGGGCGCAGTAGCATTTCCACTCTTTACATTTCACTTTGAACGTACTTGTCTTAATAAAATGAATGTACAGACGACTTGGATTGGACTTTTACATCTGTCCAACATAGAGTGAATTAAAGTCATATGGAAAGTTCACATTACAATCATTTACATGTTACAATTTGCATTATTCTCATATATTGTACGGGGTGCATGACACGATATTGGGCAATATCGTAATATAAAGTGCATAGCTAAATTTTAGCAAACATTTGAATCGTTTTCGCACTTCGTTTACAATTATAACAAATTAGCTATTCCTATTAGTCGGAGTGACATGGACCAAACACATGGACATTATATCACGGAATGCTCCCACATGCGAATCCTGTAATTGTTATTATTTACACGAAAACATGAATTATTAATGATTCAGTCCGATTTGATCAAGGGAGTAAACGAAATAGGGCAATATTATCGAGGATACGATAATAATAAGGTGAATTTCCGGTCATGGCATGAGTCAGACGTCAATTCTGGCTATTTTCAACCGCCTCGTCATGCCTTAAGGGAAAAGTCTTATTTTTCAAGATGTCATATTTCACCCCTAACCAGTATTGTTTGGCAGAAGAACATGTCCAAAGATAACATCCAGCAGTTTTAGTTTACTGTACTCAAATATGCAGGGTTCAGCAGGGCTAAAGGTAAGCATGATAGTTTGTAGTCGAGACACCGAAAGGAAATTTCGCGTTTCGCCATTTTGGGTGTGGCCGATATCTGTGCCCCATTTCGACAGCAACTTTCATTTCCTACATTTTTCTTTGGTTGCGTTTTACGTAAAATTGATGAAATTAGCAATATAGAGCGAGAAAAGCAGTGATTTTAATAAGTCACCCGCAGCCCTCAGAAAAGCAGTCAATTCTGGCTATTTTCAACCGTCCCGTAATGCCTAATGATGTAAAAAGTCAGTTTAGCTCATGAGATATCTGGCGAGCTAATCTGATATAATTCAGTCATCAGTACATATGACCTACTCGGTATTCAAGCTAGCACCCACGTCTTCATAAGCAGTGTAACTCACTCAGATATAACCGTTGCAAAATCCAATACTGGTGGTACGTGCACGGTTAGGATAAACCGCTATTCTATACAGCGGTGTATTCTACGGTAGCGATATTTCACACATGAAGACCTTTTCGATTGTCGTTACATGGCTATTCGAGTATTGTGTAACCCGTGTTACAAATAATGGATGGCAAAGAAGACTACAATTCGTGAAATATACATCGAATATGAATGAATATACATGTATGAACATAACAATTATGCTACATAGTACAAAATATGGTTCACATTGCATGACATCATTAATCATCTAAGAACAATTGCCAAACGAACTGAACATGTGAAATGCAATCAATATTTATAAGCACCGGTACCAACCACACAAAGGTTGGTTTAAGAGTTTAGTCTCATTTCATCTAGGGTTTCGTGTTAGCGTCTTCGTTAATGCTATATGTCCAATAAATTCTACGGACGAACGAATGACACCATGCCATAAATATATTTGTTTGGGGTTCGTGTATTGCATCTGATACAAACAATTTAACATATTATTGCTGATTTTGGCTTGGAGTTTGAAAACAATTTAACTATGGAAATGCAACACATAGCTGTTCGACAGTAAACCCGTTGAACAATCAGTAATGTAATGTCAGACAGGAACATTACAAATACATAATACTATTTTAATATGTTGTAAAATAGCTACCCAAAGGGTAAACATACTTACATTATAGGGACGAGACTAAATAAAGTAAATTGGCCAGCAATTATGTTCTACTTTTGCAACGGAGTAGTGGTTTCACTGCCTTGTATTTTGAAATCATAAATGTTTTCTCATATTCGTCTAATTGGTAACAGTATGAAAAATGGATATCTATATTGGTCTTCACATGCAAACCTTTGTCAGTAAGTCTGCAGCCATATGTTGATACGTGTGTCTATAACAGACCAGGAATGTGCCTAATCTCACTTTACGAGAGGAATTAGACTACCAGAAATATTGAATAATCATGAAATTACGTCACTACCTAATGATGAAAATGGGTTTTGTTTGGGCGAATCTTGATGCCTTTCCCAGATCACAGATCAGTATAGATACATTGAGACGTGGCATACATATGTATTATGTCTACATCAGAAGTATATAGGCGCAGTGATTACTAAAGCCCTGTTTCGTCCCAAAATACTAAAATTGTTCTGAACTTACGGCTATTGAAGAAGCATGTAGTTGCTAACTAATATACTACCTCTCACATGGGTGGGGATTGCGGTGAAATGTACTGTGTAATAGCTGACGCCCTCCGAGCTACTAGTGTATTAAATATTTATGGAAATTATAGAGTTCAGAAACACGTGCGAAGTAAATTAACAACTCTGAAATAGAAACGGGTGACTTTTTGGTGGAATGTAATTATATTATCAGAACTACCTAAGCATCTGGAAAGCCACTAGTTTGGATAGTATATAGTAAAAGCTAAACGCGACTTATTTATAAATCCACCCTGTAGTTAGAATAACTAGGACTAGTAACATCCAGATATGTGCGCACAATTACATCAGTGACGCACGTGTCCCTACAACAGCATAGACAAAAGGAAGTGAAGCACCGTGCTGTTGACAGTCCAACGCTTTTCTATGTTTCATTTTGTTGTAGGTTTATTTAAAAATTATGATTATTGCTTGGAAATTCATGCGACAGTGTTACCGTTTCCACAAACTCCGTAAGATATGCTTCAAGTCAACAGTGATTTCCTCTTCAAATATAATATAAATATGAAAGCACTGATGCAATCAGGGATCGCCACACATACTGTTGATTTCGGATAATGTGGCAAGGACAAAGGTCACGGGAGATTCCATATTGAAACATCATAGGTAAAGTAGGTGTGTTAAATATGTAAAGCTGTCATTAGCATGACGATGTAGCATGCTTGTGACCAATGTTGGCCTGAAATATATTCAAACAATGTCCAGACATATTCTGAATCAATGTCTCACCTTCGTTTTTACGTCTTTGTTAAAAAAGAATCCAGTGAGCACATGCACTCGATTCGTATCTGTATCATACCAATATACGTCAAGTCCTCCATGGGAAATGCATGCATGAGTCAATAGTAATCGATAACAATGCACATTTAAATATTTTTCAGTTGAGGGTAGCTTGAAACTCGCTTCATACCCCCACCCCCACCCCCCCCCCCGATATCTGCCGTATATTTATTTTATTAACAGTTTTTAAATGTAGCTTAAGGACACATTTTTTCAAAATATATATTCAAAACCTGATACATACGTATATGGCATAATGTCATTATAATCGTCTTAGATACATCCATATGTCTGTCAGCATCTGTAAACCCTGATTTTGTGGGGACAATAATGCTTGCGCAAGGCAATCAAAATGAATCAGCTATCGATATTTTTACATTTACAAATATGAGATTTATTTTGGTTTTCAATTGCCTGTTTCAGCAGCAAACCAGTTGGTAATTTAAATTACCTCCAATGGTCTCAGGAACATATGTTTTCAATCTAAAAATTGCTCTAGATAAGGCGTCGATTCGACCATCTAAAATGACTGATCAACGGCTACATCGCTACAAAGCTAAAATACACATAGTCCACTGACCAGATGCTATTGTCAATTTATCGGAAATAAGCAGTAGTCTTACGGTGATTTACAAACTCCAACGTATTCGATACAACGATAGCAGTGCTTAAATATATGTGCATGCACTTTTAATTCAATATGGTTTAAATGCACGTAGCAAACACATGCTACATTTGTGGGGACATATCGTTCCAAATACTTGTACGGTGGTTGGTCAATAAGTAATGTCACATGGCACATACCTTTAAATGTATGGCTACAACTACACTTATCGTTCTATATTCCGTCAGGGTAGTTTCTCGATGCGTTTATAACCGACTATGTCCATTGTCGCTGTGCCGCGATATTCGTTGCTAAGCAACCATAGTTGATACATGCGGCCACTGCGGTCACGTGTGGCTAATCGTACTGTATCGGATACATTGTAGTATATTTTTCAAATCATGGACTATAACTATGCATGTGTGTTTTTTGTCCTACGAATATGCAGGATTTGGTAAAACGTCATAATCCCGCACGCGCGTGGTGGTGATACATGTCATTTTGTAAAAGTATGGGTCCCACAACCAGTTAGTTTAGGCCCTTTTTGGAGAGCTTATACTTTACATGTTGGAATACAAATGTTTCGTGATATTCTTTGTTGAATACTTAATGGTCAATGAGGTTTCAAATCGTCATATTCCTTACACTGGCTTGCTAATTCCGTTTGATAACCACATATTATGCTTCTACATCGACCTCGATGTAAGAAATGAAGGTGTCTCCTCCATTGCAATGTAGGTAGTTTGTGCGATTATTTGGAGATGTGAACATATCGGTCTTTTTGTTCTGAACAAATATTGCCAGGCACCCATCATGTAGAATTTGTCGGCATTTTCAAACACTTTGTTTAAAATTATATAATACTTTTATTAAGATATATATGTTGTCTGCATGACTAAAGTATTATTAAGATATATATGTTGTCTGCATGACTAAAGTATTGATATATGATTTATTTCTAGCATCTTTTCAACTGTTTCTGCGTCTGTAATTGAAGTCAGTCGTTTCCATATTTCGTTTTCGGACTGACTGGTATAGTAGCGATCCAGATACCGGTATACAAAAACATTATTTCGGCATAACAATCGCTATAGACATCCATCGTCCGTTTATAATTCAGTAAAGTTTAAATTAACCTGATTAAATGGCTCGCTCCTCATCTTATGGAAATATATGTCGTTGCTGTAAAATAGTAAATACCATAGATAATTTACATGTCACTATGCATGTATGCATGCACTTGGGTTTTGCCTACATGGTGAATAGCTAAATACTCATGCAATGCCAGACAGTATTGTGGGATTTTCTAGTAACTCTGGTCTCTGTTCCCCGAAACAGAGCAACTATCTCACAAGGCATCTCAGATAAAAATGGACTGCAATAATGTTAGAAGTTGAATCGATTATCTTCTTGTGATTACAGATTCTTAATATTTGCTAACACATTGCAATTAGCCTGCGTGATTCTCATATATCGGGATATTTCCAAAATGTATAAATAGGCGGTCATTTTTTAAATTAAATAAGGCTATTTCAATTATTGGTATGCTTAAAGTTATTATTGTTTCACTGACCTGACCCAGGCAGACATAGATGCGGATACTTATAATAGTAAACTGGGATGATTATTAATCATCGAAGCCTGCAGAAAAGCAGTTTCGAAGGGCGGCCATTTTAAAATTGAACATGACATCCTCAACCAAGTTGTGGTATTATAATTGTATATGCTTTGTGGCTCTGCAAACATTGTATAATGCACTAACTTTACATGTATATGAGTATTATGTATCAAGAGAAGATCCATTATAATTTTACATGGCGGCCATTTTGTAATCCGCAATTTTAAGACGCAAGAAAGAATGTATTCGATTGTCTCATCGGCTTCTTTGTTTCAGCGTACTCGAAAACACATGTGTGCCAAACATCATCCTTTCCGCCGGATGTGCAATACTTTTGCACTTATCTATCGCACTATAAGTCCTCACTGACCTTGACCGTGGGCGCTCGGACGTGGGTCGTTGGAAAATCAAAGTACCATCCATTGTGACATTTTGACCAATAGGTTGCGACCAAATAGTATCAAAATCGATGAAGAGGTTCATAAATTATTGGCAAATGAATGGTGTTCCTAACGCACGAACACACGCAAGTACGCACGTACGTACGTACATGTGGACTAACTATCGGCGAGGGGATGAAAAATGCAGAATATATACTTACTGGATTGTTTGAAACAGTATCCTTTCTTACATAGGAATATGATGACGAATCCGACGATCACACATACGACAACTAATGCCCCAACAGCCGAACCCACTGCCGCAGCGGGTCCCATAACGGACGAAGTCTGGCTCCCATCACCTGTAGCCAAGAAAACTATTGTCATTTTATATCAAATTTTTCACGCAAGCCTACCTCAGCGAAGTCGTGTGCACCGAGTATAACCCTCCCTAATTGCTGCGATTGTGTTTGGCAAGTGACCACCGAAATAGCATTCTTCATATCCTCAACATAGTTATCCATTATCGAATGACGTATTTATTAAAGAATCCATCAATATTCTGCTAATTGTCATTTTCCTATCTTGTATGGGCTGTAGCTCAGGAGTAGACTACCGGACTTCAATACTGAAGGTTGCGAGTTCAAAATCTACCATAGGTCATGAAAAATACTTTCACAGTATTTCCATCCCACTGGTCTGACGGATGAGACTTTAAAACTGTCGTCTCGACCCTATATGACATTAGGTGTTGCCGCGACGTTAAACCCCATTCATTTAATTTAATTTTCCGATCGGCACTCACCTGTATTCTGTGATTCCGTGCCAGATACGTCGAGTGATTCCGTGCCAGATACGTCGATGCATGTGCCATTGTGTCTGTGACATATTTGACTTGGACAGCTCTCCTCGCAAACGTGTTGACAGATATCACCATAGTAACCGTCGATGCAGCCTTGATTACAAACACCGCCAGAGCCACACTGCTGTGCCTCACAGGTTTGCCTACAAGGGCAACATCCACTCTGGATGGGATACCAGTTCATGTCATTGCACGCCGAGCAGAGGTTATTGCTTACGGCTGCGCATTTGCTGGCGTCACATTCGCATTTCGTATACATATCGGTGTTGAAATTGGTACTTGAGCAGCTCTGACAAGACGTCGCTGAAGTACATGCCGCACAACTATCAGGACACGAAATGCAGTGATATCCAAGTTGATGGGAAAGCGTGCGGTATGTCCCTTGGGCACATATGTCACATGCTCTCGATGAAGAGCACGATACACACGACTCATTACATGCGTCGTTTTTGCAATAAGTTCCATTAGTTCCATCCTTGCAGCCTTGTATGCACTTTCCATAAATATCGCATACATCATTTTTACATTCAGTACAAGTACCAGTACATACTCGCCCATACCGACCTCTGACGCATTCTGTACACTGGGCGGCTAAGCTACATTTCGTACATGAATTTCCACACGGGTTACATGTATTCCCACTGAGATAATATCCAGCTGCACAGCTAGAACATTGCTGGTAGTCGTGACCGGTACATGCAGTACACCGGGTGTGGCAACGGTTACATGTATTCCCAGTGAGATAATATCCAGCTGCACAGCTAAAACATTGCTGGTAGTCGTGACCGGTACATGCAGCACACCGGGTGTGGCACGGGTTACATGTATTCCCAGTGAGATAATATCCAGCTGCACAGCTAAAACATTGCTGGTAGTTGTGACCGGTACATGCTGTACACCGGGTGTGGCACGGGTTACATGTATTCCCACTGAGATAATATCCATTTGCACAAGCAGAACATTGCGTGTATGCTGAACCGTAACACATCGTACATCGTGTATTACACTGGCTACATGTATTCGTATTACGACTTCGATAGTATCCAGTCTTACACGCAGAACAGTGTCGGGCGTCAGAACCGGTACATGCCCCACACCCACCGGACTTCGCGAAGTAACCGTCGTTACATTTCAAACAAAGGCCCAAAAAACATATGTTACAAATCCCTTCCTGGCACCGTGCTTCCGTGATGAACACACCTGAAACACAACACATGTCATTTACGTTGTTATACAGAACACATTGGAACAGTATTGTGTTCTCCTTGGAGACTGTGTTCCGTTTTATCATACACCATCAAACACTGCGATAGACAGGTGAGCTACGTTGCCAATGAACCACCGGCCGCTGAAGGAACAGTTGTAAACATGACGCTGTTTGTTTGTGGACTGTCAAGAGCATGTCACATGCATATGTAATAGAGACACTAGCTTAATTCATTTACAAGTTATAACATCCATTGATAACTATATCAACGACAACGATGGCCGCGGTCCACATGTCGCACCCGCGTTTGACAGTCCTAAACGAGATTTGATAGCTGTCTGCAAGCGGGCGCGACAAATAATCAAGTAACTTGACATTGCCATTGGGCCGAGGGGCCGCACGGTTTGGGCATATAATTAATATATTGATGATGATAAATTCACATGTGAAGTGTCAAGTGAATTAGCAAAGCAGTTTTAGAGATTAAGATTATACATCATTGGCATTGGTTGTCCAAGGTATCAGAATATGTCGTCAGAAACGAGGCTTTGCAGTGTTTCTGACGACATATTCTGATGACGAGGATGGAATATCCTTGTCCCACGCCAGTGCCTATGAAACATACTTTTTCTCCCCCATATATACGTCCAACAATTGTTTACCTACGAATTAGACGCTAAAAGCCATTCGAGTGGATTTTTTACAAATTATTGCCAAATTAATGTTCAATAACGTCACCATACAGCCTGGTGACGCGAAAATGTACGTCGCACGTTGCTGACGTCATCAATATTAAAATGACGTCATGACGATATGACGTGCTAATAAACACGTCAACAACCATTGAAAACAATAAACATTACACGTATTCATTATTTTATGGGGTAATTATCAGAGACATTAGCCGAAATAATGCCCAATTAGAGAATCTGTCGTTGCTAGATGTGGGACATATACGGATATCCTTGTCTCCGGGCACCTGGTGGGCGAGAAATAGGTAAATTATAAGGTAAATTTAAAGTAATTTGACCTTGACATTGGGCACAGGGGCCTCACGGGTCGGGCATAGAATACAAATATGGATAATGAATGAACAAAATTACGAATTACTTCAAAATCAATTATAAAATATGTAAGGCCAATAATAAACATTACATCCAATAACTTTTACAGAAACGTCATTTTGAATTAAACACGCTCGTTTAGAAGAGCGTAAACATTGATTGTTTCATATCATATCTCAGATGAAAACCAAAATAATATGTTCATATCCAGCTTAGTTTCCAAGATATAGTCTACCACAATTGATGTAATGCTGCCTGCACTTGATGACTAGTTGGCGGTCATCTTGGATGCATGTGGATTTGATAGCCTCCATCTATGTTTAGCTTAATACATGGTATCCAAAACATTTTCTGCGTCCGTCCGATCAATATATGAGTGCCTATTTGCTTTCATTCATCACACAAGTACACAGTTCAGGCTAAATATTGATGCCTGGTGGCCATCTTGAATATTCGGATATGTTCCACGATAGCGACGCCCCAGCAAACCAAATCGCTTTGTTTATGCACAATAAAACAATCATCACCAATAAAACCTACTTTATCGGAGTGAGTTTTGCACTCATTTGACCAATTTGCACTTACAGTCGTTTCTGTCAAAATGTTCCGGGTTTATACGTTTCAAACCGTGTGTCGTCTACGTGTAATACGTTTTCGGCCATGCGTTGCGTTTCTCCACTATTGCGCATGCGCGAAAGTCGAACAAACCGTGTTCAACGCATTGAGTTTCCAAAGCGTGTAATCCGTGTACAACGGTTGTAAACGTATACAACGGTTGTAAACAACGCATTGAGTTTCAAAAGCGTGTAATCCGTGTACAACGGTTGTAAACGTATACAACGCTAAGGTAAACCGTTTAAACGATTTAACGCTTTCCTTGACGAACGGTTACACGCTTCTACATGTACACAGCACCGTACAGATGAAACCGTGTTATACGTATAACACGTTTCCACGGGTTTTAACGCATTACACGTTTTGGTATGCCAACCTTGCATCGCGTAGAATGCGCATGCTCAGATCGTTCTTCGTGTGTGTATATATACTTCTAGACTCACTGCAGGGCTTCTAAAATTTTCAATTTTCCTGTTCTGGACCGATTTTTGAACTCTCAGACCGATTGAGATTTGAAAACTAGTCTTGGTCCGAGAAAAATTGCCAGTCGGCTGCTATTTCGCTATAAACCTTGTAAAGTTACCGGTTTTGACCACCAAGTAATTTATGACACATATCCGCGGGCCATATCCGTGTTAAACCAGTGTGCAGCTCGTTACGCTCTATTACGCTCTATTAGGGGTCATTTTTGTGTATATAAAATGTACATGTACGTAGGAATGCCGCAGATCCTGATGAGCCGGCTCACGTGATCTACAATTCGCAAACATTTTGACAAACGACAAGGTACATCTGTCGTGTTAAAAGACTGACTCATTAGGCATCAGGGATTAGGGATCAATTGAAGTGCTAAATCACACCGCCGATGTACTTTGAACTCGAACTGAGGGTATGTATTCGCGATATTTTAAAAGGGACGAAACAGGGACGCATCGAAGCGATCGGGGCCTAACAGGTATTCGCGTTAAAACGTGTAACCGTTGTACACGTTTCAACGCTTTCATATAGCTACACGCTTCCAGGTAAAGCGTTGTACACGTTGTACACGTTTCAACTCTTTCACCTGGCTACATATGTATACATATGTATACGCCAAAGCGTGTTATACGCCTTGAAACTAAACGCATTACACGCTTTCAAACTAAACGGTTTGATAATGTGTATTACACGTTTACGAACCGTATTATACGTTTAAACAACGTATACAACGCTTTTAAACTAAACGGTTTGACAATGTGTATTACGCGTGTACGAAACGTATTATACCTTTAAACAACGTATACAACGCTACAGCAAACCGTTGCGAACCGTATTATACCTTTAAACAACGTATACAACGCTACAGCAAACCGTTGCGTTCGCGTTACGTTCGCGTTACGTTCGCGTTGCGTTCGCGTTGCGTTCGCGTTGCGTTCGCGTCACGTTCGCGTCACGTGTACGAACCGTATTATACCTTTAAACAACGTATACAACGCTACAGCAAACCGTTGCGTTCGCGTTACGTTCGCGTTACGTTCGCGTTGCGTTCGCGTTGCGTTCGCCTTGCGTTCGTCTTGCGTTCGTCTTGCGTTCGCCTTGCGTTGGCGTTGCGTTCGCGTTGCGTTGCGTTCGCGTTGCGTTCGCGTTGCCTTGGCGTTGCGTTGGCGTTGAGTTTGCAAGTATTGTCTACGGTGGAACAAAAACGGAGAATGCACTGTAACGACCTCACAAATGACATTGTCCCACCTGATTCGATTGACCGACACCGGATACGTGTTCCGGTGATATAATACATTGCTTAAAGTAGGCATTGCTTGTGCCTCTCGGGTTGAACAGAATTTATTTTAACGGGAGCTTGCCCCCCCCCCCATCCCCTTCCGCCTACTACTATAGTATGCATTGTTCCATAGACCTTTCGACTATGGATTGCCGTCATATCGCTCTTAGACAAGGATAGTAGACAGTAAATACGAGTTACCTGACTGGAGGATGGCCACGTAGAAGAAAGGTAACACCACGACCAAGAGTTGTTTCTTCATGGTGAAATGTTTATATATCTGAAACGAGGGGATTATAAGATTCAGGTAATTTTGGACATAACACGCATAAGTGTATTCGACAAGTACGGTATGGTATACAACTGACATAAATTTGACAACATGTTTGAATATAACTGAATACATAGTTTACACAAATAAGTTTACAGACTACATTATTGTCTTGATTACTCCGTCATACATAGAGAATACCAGGCTAGTGTCTTTTGATATCAAGTTTATCAGGCAAGGCTAGGAAACGCGTAGGAATTCCGAGGCTTGCCGAGGAATTCCTACCGTTTCCGAGCCGAGCCTGATAAACTTGATATCAAAATACACTAGCCTGGTATTCTATTTATCAGGTAACGTCTTATGCTCGAAAATGACCACAGATGACGTCGTTATCTATGGACAGAACGCGGACTTGTTTACGTTGCGTCATTACACTGACATCATTCGGTAACGTCACGTGGCGTTATCCGACCAATGGAACATCATTTTTGACTTCGATGTAACCCGGATGTTTATATCAGGTCAATGCCTGATACAAAAATATGTTATCAGTTAGTACGTATTCGGTCAATACAGGGCAGGTTATCTGATAAATATTGATATCTATGTCATACGCGTGAAGGGTTTACTGTCTGTTTCACGAAACTTGCCCAAACATATAATAAACAGTGGAAACTGAAACAATTGTGTTATTGATTCATGTAAAATGAGATTGTATCAAAAGCTAAAAACGAACCTTCATTATATTTACAGACATCTTCACAGGGTCTATGGGCATTTAATATGGGGAAATTCTTATAATTTTAGAAAAACCGAACCGATTTTCAAAATTTAATTTATGATATCAATTTCCGTACTAAAATCAATATTTGACGAAATTGATATAAAAAGAAGGCTCATTCTTAAATTTTGATCTAATTTAATACAAAGTATTATCGAAAAACATATTAGTTTTTGCACTTTTATATAGCAATATTTGGGCAGGTTTCTTGAAACCGACAGTAGGCTGTTTGATGACTTGTACACATACAGCACCTCAAGGAAACTTTACACTTTTTTAATTTTAATAATTCAGTGGGTGCGCGTCTCACCAACGAGTATCAATGTCACGGCCACCGGAGTGACACTGGGTGGATAGGCATTAATGTGAAGAAGATATTGATGAAGTTTTATAATTATTGAACATCCATTATACATCCATGTTTACAGGAAATGTAATTTGTTTCGTATACAAACTGGCCAAGTTCACCTGACACAGGGTCATTCGCCACAAATGTGCCGATGCTATTGGTGATGGTTGATACAAATCAAACGAACATATTAGGAGATGTACACTATGTGTAGGTAAATCCATGTATTACAGCATGTGACATATGTTTCGAAACATCTATATCAGTGACACCCAAATGACACATTGGCACATTTTGGGGACAGTTTCGTAAGTATCTGACTGACATATCTAGTGATATTCAGAATTTGGTCGTAAACTCATGTATAACCGGACGTTACTTATATTTCGAAAATAAAGTAGGTTAATAACAACCGAACGACACAGGTTGGTTAGCCATCAATGTCAGGAAAGTATTGCTCAACCTTGGTAAAATCGACCAACATATAAGAAGATATATAACTCGACAACTTGATTACGCAAATACCCCAATGTATAGCAAAGTAGACGAGCTATTTTGTTCGGGAGATGCGTTTTCCGCTGATGCCACTGGTCCCCTTCTCTCATGTGTCGGCCATTTTTACATAACAGGGTTGAGTGAATACCACGGGACCTCTGGCTGAGAGAGGTGGTTTTGCGGCGAACACGGCATTTATAGTACCAGACTTAACGACGTAGGCGAGCTATGGTGCCCTAAGGGTTAACATGTCAATCAGCATTGAAAATGTTTTTTATCTGACAAGCATATCTATTTCACAGAACTACACGCCAAACCTTAGCCGCAAGAACTAACTTGTGTCATTAATGTGAATTAGTGTGTATATAGTTGGCGGTGGTCTACGGTTGCCGCCCTTGCCAGATCTCCATACCGGTATTTCGCCATGTTACGATAGTTTCTGAGAGCCGCACTTGATTTGTATTTTTGGTATGGCAATCGAAAACCGGTCAGTTACAAAACTGACTGGTTCTCGAGTGTGACTTTGAAGACAAATCACGGATGGGAGGATTGGTTGAGTGCGCCACTGAATTATGGTGCCGTTTTTACGAGGCGGTTCATGGGCTTTGATGAAGCAATTACTACAGGCAATGGAGGGCGGTTTGGGCTCTGACCGCAGAACACAACCCGCATAAATGGGTTAACACAAGTGTTTGTGATGGTCTGCAATTGTCAGCCCCATTATCGGAACTGCACATAAATATGTATGAACCAGCTATTATACGCCATACTATCGTTACTGGTAAACTCTGGTAGATGGTCAATGATGGACCTGTCGACTCCTAGAGGTCGACTCGTAGGGCATTACAAACGTTATCTTCCTTGTTTATGCACATCCGGCTAAAACACATTTTATCTCATCCCATGCTAAATACTGATGCTGGGCTATATGCACCAGTGTTTAATCTGTATCACTCCTCACTTGATGTATGCGCTGTTTCGCTTTTTTTAATCGTCTCGATGAGGTCGTTCATTTGGGTGGGGACGGCAGCATGTGCATTCGATTTCATGTTGTAAAGGTTGTTACTTCAATGGTGGGATGATAGCTACAAATTTGGCATGAAATGGGTTAACTTGTGGAATAACCGAAACTACAAGCTGTACATGATACAACTGGTGGAATTAACACATGAAACAGTTATTGTAAGATAGGTGTTATGGAAATAAGAAAGAAATGTTTAAACAATATTGTACTGGTATTATATTGGTCCAATACTTTGTATGACGAAAATCACATTCATAAATAACAAATAAATTCATACAAGTTTATCATGCCTATTCATAAGAAATGTTCACTACATTCGGTAGAAAAACGGAAGATGCTCTCACACGTTTTCGTTTCGATAGTTTCGAGTGTGAGTGCCAGTAACTTGTGTAGGCATCCATACATATTGTTGACAGCGCATATCCAGGTTCCATCTCGGATAGGTATGCTATTGTAAATGGAAATCTTCTGGACTAGTTGCTGCATAATTGCTAGTGAAATTACAAAGTACCAACAACTAGTGTTGTCTGCTCAACACATGATTGTCCGAAACGGTTTTACCCCATCTCATACTAGATTCATTGTCACAATATAAAAATTTCATACAATATATTTTTTTTTCTCTAGACTATACATTAATATGTGCAAGTACTGCAGGTCCAGATGAGCCGGCTATTAGCTAGACGTCTCTTCGGGATTTGTGGTATTTAATTGTTATCATATGACTTCAAATAGTTTGAAACGACTTCTCGCTGGATCATTGGAATAGTAAATAATTAACATGAACAATCTACAAGTATTTCACTCGTTCACCTCTACACACTATACACTGTTATTTGTTTCAAGTACTGTAGATCCAGATGAGCCGGCTCATAGCGAGACGTCTATTCCGGATTTGCAGTATTTATCACAATTTCTAATATTTTGAAGGGAAACTCTCATTTGATTAAATCTAATAGCCAAAGTTAACATGAAACATCCATGTTCGATATTTCAGTGTGAAGGCGGTAACAAGCCTTTTATTTATACAGTAATATATAATACATGTAGCTAATTTAGTGACCCTCCGCCATATGTTTACATGTAATCAACCATTCAGCCCTACATAGTATACGTTGATTTTGCAATGATTGTGGATCCAGATGAGCCGGCTCGAAGCGAGACGTTTCTTCAGGTTTTTCAGTGATTGCCATTATTGCTAATATTTTGAAGCGTATCCTCATTTTGATCAAAATAATAGCCACATATAAACATGGGAAATCCATTTTAGACATTTTAAGGTGAATGTGTTAATTAAAAAAATAAATATTTGTGCAGTGATATATAATAGCTAATGCTGTGACCCTTGTTCGTATGTTCACATGCACTAAACCATTTCAACCCTACATATTACATACTGATTATGCAAGTACCGTATATCAAGATGAGGCAGCTATTAGCGAGACGTCTCTTCTGGAATTGCAGCATTTGTCACTATTTCTAATATTTTGAAGCGAATCCATGTTCGATTAATGAATTAGTTACAAATCAACATACATATCGATGTTCTATATTCTAGGTGAACGTGTCAGATGCTTATTTGTGCAGTAATATATACTAACTAGTTTGGTGACTTCGCTCGTTTGTTTACATATCATTAACCCTTTCTACCCTACGGATTTTGCAAGTACTGTAGATCTAGATTAGCCGGCTCGTAGCGAGACGTCTATTCAGGATTTGCTGTATGTTTCATAATAATGCTAATATTTTGAAGTAAATCCTCAATCACAAATTAACATGAAAATAAACATGTTCAATAATTTAGAGTGAAAGGGTTAATAAATATTGTATTTATGTAGTAAGTTATTATAGCTAATTTGGTGACCCTCGCTCGGAACTTATTACTGATGCAGCTCGCACGCATCTCTCTCATCTCTCTCATCTCTCCGTCCCCGTTGAGATGTGGTACACACTTGAATTGTTTGTGAGGTCTTAATGTGCTTGATAAAATGCCTTAATGGATTAGAAATAAAAATACATGGATTTAAAAATTGGAAGCTTCAATGTTAAGGGCATCGGGTCAAAAAGCAAGCGTGCAAGGAAATGATCCTTACTTTAGCTGTCAAATGGAGCGTTCCATTCCACAGCTGTCATAAAAATCTTAACTACTTTATTTAATGAGTGATATGCCAGATCAGATGAATAGTGTAAGGTGGTGTGCTACATAACTGCTATACAAGCCATACTATTCACATTCTGCTGTATGGACAACAACAGAATGCCGTGTAATGGCCATTGTCGACTGTTAACTGTGATTTGACACTTCACTGGAGGTCACGTGACCACCTTCATTAGGCCAGATTGGGCTAAATATACATTACCATGGTGTCATACCAATATATTTTGGTAGCTCGACACTCCTCCTAAGTATTTACATAGGTGATCATACCTCAAACGTTCTCATAGCTCAATAATTCAAATTATGTGTTCGACGTAGCTCATAAAGTTTCGTGTCCGCCATTATTTGACTGTATTTCTAGTCTAAAGCCCAAAAATGTAACTTTCAAATCCAAGATGGCGGAAACTTGACAGTCAGCGCTCTGTTCCAACCAATGAAACGGTTGACTGTCAGAATTTCCTAGCCATCCGATTGGCTGACTGTCAGATCCAGCGTCTATATAAGAAGGGAGACTGGCTCATTTCAGCACCTCGGTCACCCAGTGACAGCAGACGATTCACGCTTGTCAGAATAAAATTCGGCAGTCTACCGACAGGCATTTGCCTTAGTCAAAGGGACACTACTATGTTAGAAACTCAGTTAGTACTACAGTAATTATCTCCCTTTTGTATCAGTCTAGTCCTTGAATTAACTACTTGTGGATGCCATCATGAGCATTACTAATTACAGAATGATACGTTTATCTTGCTTAGTGTACTCTAAACTGCCAAACAGGGTTTAGCTGCTAGCCTAACAATAAAGAAGGTGTATGCATACTAATAAAACCATGTCTCGACTATGATGTTAAACAGTATGAAAACGTTAGGACTGGTCTATTGCAAGTACTTAAAATAAGTATAGCCCAAAAAGAGTATACATTCATTAATATATACGGACCAAAGGAAAACAGTCTTCAATTCTACCAAGAGTTAGACACACATATTGAATCAGTATAACTTGACACATAAATAATAGGGGATGACTTTAATACAATTTTAGATCCTGAAGATAAGCAGCATATTTACATAAAACATACAAGCTGTGGAGTCATGTTATAATTATTTGTTTAATTGTCTTATGAGACGATCCGAAAGAACTCTCAATTTACATGTTTCCTGGCTAATATTTTGAAAACTGTGGTGCGGGGCATCAGATAAGCAGCGTATATTGACTACAGTTTCATATATCTCCATAAATAATACAATCTGCACATTTTTAGAAAGGTCTTATCATGTTTATGAAACAGTTCTAAAGAACTCCCAATGTACATGTGTCATGATGAAATATGAAGAAAATAGTGCTGCAGGGTATCAGATAAGGAGCATATTGACATTTTACATATTTCTCCATAAAATCGACAATCTGCAATTTTTTTATTTAGAATTTACCACGTTTTTACACACTATCCAAATACGCTGTGCATCTTGAGCACTGATTTTGCATGCGGATAATTAAGATTGACTTACTTGATAAATGATTTTGTACGTACAGTATACATCATATACACATTAATTCCAAATCCATTTCCTGACAAATAATCAACTTAACCATGTTCACAAGTATTGTTATACTATTTTTGTAGCATCCATTATAAGGTAACACTTTCACAGAAACTTGATCGAGATCGAATCGTCGATTTGCCATAATTTACCAATGTTTGATGCACTTTAGCTGTAAATAACTTCTAAACACGTGGGATAATTCGTTCAATTCAAGCGCCCTTTGTTTACAAAATCATTATATGGTATATATAACGCGAAATTCGATTGGCTGACAGGCAGGAATACCAGGTAGTTCGGCTCAAAACAACCTATCAAATGCGACAACATATTGTGGCGTGCGGGAGTGAAAGCTAGTTTTATCGAGCCTCAAATTCGTGGCTCGCGGGACTGGAATAAGATAAATACCGACCCCATATCGTGGCACGCGGGAATCGGAGCACTGCTAGAGCGACCCGTTATCGAGGCCCTAGGGTGGAATGAGTTAAAGGAAATGAAAAACAATAAAAGCCCAGGTTCGGACGTAGTTATGTGGCATAGTGAAATTACCGTTACCTGACTGATAAAAGCACCATATTTGGCATAAGGCTCCCTTAGGACCTATTCATTAATGTTAGCATAGGAGCCCTCCAGAGATTTTAATGTAAAGCACAAAAATAAATCAAAGATGGCCGCCATATATAATAATAATCATAATAATAAAGTTTGTTTGCACCAAATATCCACTTAACTGTGCGCTCAATGTACTTATGCCCCCATGATGGAATGTCAGTTGGGCAGTATGTTTTGTACCTGTATGTCTGTGCGTGCGTGCGTCCGTGTGTGTGTCCATCCGTCCGACACACGTCTGGTTCACCTTGTTTGAAAAGTATTTTTCTCAGCGACTGCCACACCCACAGCAACCAAACTTGCACAACATACTTGCCTACAGTACTGGTGTGCTACAAAACTAAGATGTAGTATGTGACCTTGATTTGACCGTGACCTAATTTTTCCAAGTTATTGACTTAACCGTTTTTCGAGAAAAAGCTGCCAATGGGGACATTGCTGTGTCTTGCAGACACAATTTTGAAGATGACATTAAAGATGGCCAAGACAGTCACGTATTAGAACATCTACAGTAATTTAAATGGTACAGACAAAACTCATTTTTCAAGCAAGTAACTGCTGTAATTCTTTATTAATAGGTATCTGGGTAGTTCGACTTGCATCTTAATATTGTACACCACCGAAGCTAGAACATTGCATGGTGTTGACTTGGAATGCAATGTGTTTATAACAATAGCCATAGTTCTTACATTATTATATGTGACATTATTATGTGATGTCTCTTGTAGGAACACACAGTTTGCAATGTTCTATGGAGTACATTTGCACTTGCAAAGTGGTGATAAGTCCATATTTGCTTTGCCATATTTGCAGTTTGAGCAGTCCAGTCCCCTTTGCAGGAGCATTTGATCAGCTCCCTGCACGATTTTGAAACCTCTGGAATTGTCACCCAAACTGGTGGCCACGACTCTGATACCTTGGTCCAGGCAAAATTATGTGGAGAAGGAACCACTAGCTGTGTTTGTGTGCTTTTCGTCCATATTCCTGCTTGATACACTGCGCGTCGGACATGCTGGAGTAGCACATCGTTGGTGGGTGGCAGTTTGTCCATTGCTAGATTCTTCTGGCAGAAGAGTTCCCTTCGTGTCTCGTTGAAAGAGCTCAAAGGACTTATTTTGTCATACATGATAACAGTCAGTCTCTCGAGCTTCTGGAAAGGGTCGTCGTCGAGATCCAGCCGCTAGAAGGGGTGACCTTCCAGATACACAAATGTCTCTGTGACGTCTTCATAGGCCTGCCAAGCAGACTTCTTGTCCTTGCCATTGAATGCAGATGTTGTGTCACTACCTAAAAATGTGTGGAACACAGGCAATGCTCGTGTTTGTGTCTCCCCCAGGCTCGCACAGATGAAGTTGATGTGGTAAAACCTATAATTCTTGCCCATGCCAAAGGCCACCCAGATGTCGGCCAAGGGTTGAGTCGCGATGATATCATGGAATGTGCCTGCAAGGATGACTACAACATCTGCATCCACTGTACGCACTTGAATAGTCTTTTCTCCATGCATGCAGTACGTGAACCACGATCCTGGTGTCCGCCTCCTTAAGATTGCAGTTTTGCATGGGGATGCTGGTTCCAATATAGTGTGGCAGCCCATGCAATGGCATCACCACTGGTGAGTTCATTTGTCTCTAGCTGTGGCAATGCGTGCTCTACACAACTGTGTTCATGTGCTCTGACCTCATCTAAGTAGCTCTCGACTGGAAATACGTCTCATATGACTGGAGAAAAGCGTTATATTCCATAGATGGTGGCCATCTTGAATTTTGGTGCTTATTTTAAAATCTCCGGAGGGCTCCTTGGCTAACATTGATTAATATGCCTTAAGGAAGCCTCATGCCAAATGTGGTGCTTTTATCAGCAAGGTAACGGTAATCTCTAAATATAGCCCTAACGAACCTAACTAACGGTCTAACTGTTGAGTTCTATAAAATATTTTGGAATGACATAAAACGATACTATATAGAATCTTTTGACTACTCTTTATTACACGAAACTGTAAGCGAATTGCAAAAACAAGGAATAATAACATTAATTCCGAAGAAAGGCAGTGATTTATCAATATTAACAAACTGGAGACCAATATCATTACTTAACGTAGATTATAAAATAGCAGCTAAGGCTATCGCAAATCGAATTAAAAAAAGTCCTGCCGTCCATAATCGATTTTTCACAAACTGGATTTATCAAAGGAAGATACATAGCAGAAAACATTTTATGAATCGCCAGGTTTATTTTTCTTTGCAGATTTCGAAAAGGCATTTGATACCATTGAGCATACATACCTCTTAAAAATATTAGAACGTTTTAACTTTGGCAATGATATTTTAAAATGGGTTTAGCTTTTTTACACCGATGCAAATGGCTGTGTTACAAATGATGGATTTTATCAGATGTTTTCTCAATAGATAGAGGTGTAAGACAATGCTGTCCGATGTCACCTTACCTAATCATTATTGCCATTGAAATACTATATCAAGCAATTATAAACGAAACAGATATAACAGGAGTCAAAATCGACGACATAGAAATTAAAAATACAATGTTTGCAAACAAAATCTACTATATTCAGAGTGGGTGCATTAAAAAATACAAATATTATTTTCTACCCTGACAAGAATTTCAATTGGACTTCAAATAGTGCAAACACATTAGGAATTACATTCTCAAATGACATTAGCGCTGCACATGCATACAACATGCTGTCAAAAATAATAGAGTTTGAACAGTGTTTAGATAAATGGAAACGAACAAAATAAAGTTTACTTGGAAAAATTACTGTTATTAAGACATTTGCAACTCACTAACAGTGCTGCATGATCCTCCAGAAAACATGATTAGGCGAAAAGAAAACTATTTCAATTTTTATGGGACAATAAACCGGATAAAATAACAAGAGAAACGATCATGCAATTATATGAAAAGGGTGGTCTAAAAATGTTAGACCTATAATGTTTTATGACTTCGATAAGAGCGTCATGGGTGAAAAGGATAAGCGACATCAACAATAAAGGCAAGTGGGAAAAGATATATGAAAACTGACTTAATATATATGGTGGAAACCTCATCTTTGATTGAAACATAAAACCAGAAGATATAAAACATACCAGTGAAGATGACACCTTTTTAAATGACGTTTTGAAAGCTTGGGCACGTATAAATTATTCAAACAACAACGAAATTGTATCCAAAGAAACAATTTGGCATAACTCAAATTTAAAACATCACAATAAAACACTATTTTTCAAAAACTGGTATGAAAAATGAATTAGATATATTGAACAACTATATGATTACAGAGCAAGTGCTTTTTTACGATTCGCAGATTTTGCAGAAATATTTAATATACGAAATGAAGATTTCATAAAATATCAATTTATTCTAAACAGCATATGTTCTGTATCGAGTGAAAAAATAAAAACGGAACGAATTAACATTCCCTATAACTCAGAAGCCCTAATATCAAAAATACAAAAATGCAAATGTGGTGTTAACAAACTACTATATATATCACAAATAAAACGGCAAAAAGTAGAAATAATAAAATCTGAAGAAAAATGGGCAATTGAATTTCCAGACTCTAATGTATGCTTGCAGCAGATTTAGATATTACCGTTAACATGTACAATAGACTCAAAACTTCGGAATTTTCAGTATAAATATATAATGCGAATTCTGGGGACAAATACATTGCTTTATCGTTGTAATTTCGTAAGTAGCAGCCTGTGCGACTTTTGTTCCATGTATCCTGAAAATATAAAACATTTATTTTGGGAATGTACTTATGTGCAACACTTATGGTCACAGCTTAGACCGTTTTTAAATAGTAAAAACATGAATTATACAGTGACTTTTCATCTCTCTAGGACTTAATGACAAATCGCAGTTGGCACAACAATTTAATTTTATCATTATATTGGCAAAATTCTTCATTATTAAATGCAAATATGAACATCGTGACATAGAATTTGAACATATTTTAAACTATTTCAAGTACAGAATAGCCTTAGAAGAAGAAATAGCCATTAACAAAGATAAGATAGAACAACATAATATTAAGTGGGGCATGTTTGACAATTAATATGTGTATAGCACCATACAACAATCAAGTACATTGTTTTACACATTCGTGTAATATAGTAATCATGCTCAGTGTATCCGAATTGTATACCAGGTATCAACATAGGGGAGGGATATATGTATTTCCTTTCATTCCACTATATATTTCTGACTATTTCTCTTAAAAAACATCCCTCGAAAATACACTATATACTTCATGTAATGTCAACTGTTTTGTGTTATGTATGCATGTGAAAAGATATGATTGTACATGTTGTATTTAAACTTGAATACAAATTAATGAAAAAAAAGAAAAAAAAGATATACAACCATCTGACGTACTTATTGAAAATTATTGACGCCTACTACGAATATGACGAATGAATTGTGATAAAGGAAGATACATTCACTGAACATAATATTTCCTTAAAATCCGTTGTGAGGTGTCGGAAATGATGTCAATAGGAATGTGTGTGATGGTATGCGCCCCATCGATATAATTAAACATGGCTTCTTGTGCTTTGGATAAAAAATCCATTTACAATCAAACGTAATAAATGTAGAAATGGTCATGGTGTTACTACACAGTACAAGCAGGTATGTATTGACACAATTGAAAAGGGTCATATGTATGGAAGGTAATATCCTTCATAATTCTATGCGACTTGATGCTTGCGTGCTGATGAGATTACAACTTATATTCATTTTATTTCATTCGTCATTTGTATTTATTACATTTTAAATCTGTTTGTTGTAATTGTATTTGTCTTTACTTACATGTCCATTCTGCTGATTGCTTTGTTAATTCGTCTGATTTACATTACAATTATTGATACGTCCTTATTCGTGTCCCTGTTTTATTGCACTAAGCATTTGCAATTGAAAGTAAGAACAAAGCACTTATCACTTTGAATAAGGCCGAAAGCAATAAGGACAAAGCCGCAGGAAGTAAGCAGCAAGCCACAATCGGAAAGCGGAAAGCCGCAAGCAGAAAGAAACCAGCCACAAGCAGAATTTTGCAAGCAATATATGGGTTAGCAGTGCGTCATTTTAACGTAAATTGGCACTGCTGTCCGCTCAAGTAATTCTCACTGTAAGAAATTATAGTCCGACAACTGATTGGCTGTTCAAGTCACACCTCCAATGCCGGTGTTGATGTAAGATTTCACCCACAAATTATCACAGGATAGGTTAGAAGACACCAAATAGTTTTACTATATACTTTAACCGAATCCCATCCAATAAGGCGAGTCTCTCCTACTTTTATTATTCGTATGGATGTTGTGGGACCTATTTGTACATGACCTGCAGCCGGTCTTTACTGGTACTGTACGTGCCAGGACGTGTAGCCGTCTTGTAATAATCACTTGTTGATGCTATACCTTCTAATTTGCAATCACAGTCTGATCAGGGTCTACACTGTTTCCCATTTTGTAATAATCACTTGTTGATGCTATAGATCTAGGGGAAATTTGCATTCACATTCTGATCAACGTCTACGCTGTTTCTCATATTGTGCATAACCACTTGTTGAGGCTATACTTGTATGGAAATATGCATTCACAATCTGATTTGGATCAAATCTGTTTCCCATCATGTACATACTCACTTGCTGAGGCTATAAATATAGTGGAAAGTTGATTCACAGTCAGATCAGGGTCTACATTATTTCCAATTTGTTTACATAATTAATTTTTCAGACTATAGATCTAGGGCAATTGTGCATTCACAGTCTGATCAGGTTGTACACTGTTCCCCACATTGGTTTGGTTGTGGTGTGGCGTGGCGTGTAACTGTGAAAGAAGGACGCAAAATTTTGAGGAGCTCGTTTTAAAATTTTAATTATTTCTGTTTTAATAGAGTAGAATTATTGTAGTCACTTGTAAATGATCACCAGATAAACTGTACATATCAGAAACTGTAAATATGTTCATTGCAGGATTTGTGAGATGAGATTAGCAAAAACAGTTGTCTCCGGTTTTTGCCGGCACGATTAAAATAGGTCACCCGGTACCATCAGCCATGACAGTTAAACATCTGAATTGAAGAAAAATAACATATAACCTATTGTTCTGCAATTATATTCTTATTATCACACATGGACAGGGCTGTGTAACCCACCATACTCACTATATTTTTCTTAAAATATTGTTCTACATAAATCTTACTACAACATATGAACTGGGCTGTGTAACCCTCCTCTCCCACGTGTGCGCCATTGATGAATTATATGGACAGGGCTGTGTAACCCAACTTGCTTATTCTGTGTGCTTTATTGAAGAAATAATTCAAAATCTTCTACCACACATTTCCTGTGTGTTATTGATGAATTACATGCACAGTGTAACCCACCTCGCTTATTATGTGTGCTTTATTGAGTTGATGCGATACCGGCAAGTAGACGTGTGTAATTGTCCTCTACCCAGTGTTCACTACCGAGTTAACCACACATATCTCAATTTAGAAGAATTGAAATCTTATCTTACATATTGACAATATTACTACGTAAAATATATCAGACCTGTTCATAGCAGGTGGTTATAAAAGCATTGGTTTGCTAAAATAAATAAAAATAGAGATAAGATGTTTTCTCAACTACTGTTATTGTGGTTGACTAAAACTTGTTTATGATTACGGTTGCTAATATGCAAGCATAAATGATAAAATGGTAGCTCAATTACAGTTATTGTAGCTGCTTAAAACATTCACCACATTTAATAATATCAGCGGCAGACTGATTAAAGTTGGCTAATTCGTTCGTGGCTCAAATATTAATAGTCTAGTTAAAACCGAAGGCACGCAGTTAAAGTTGTAAAAATAATACTATTAGTATTGTATTGTATAGTATCTCGACATAACTTGTGCCGGATTATCTTATCATATATTACCCTCAATATGGCCTCTGGAACTTAACCGGATCAAATTGAATCAGTACGATCTAGGCGTAGTGCTACCAATACACCTCTAGGATGTACATCAACACTGGATCACAATAATAAGTGGTCAAGAACTACACTCTCAGCAAGTTTCGTGCCTTAAACAAAAACCAGCTAACATGTAGTGCGGTTGATATTCATTATGAACTGAAATCTGGAAAAAATATTGTTATTAATTTCAGTATAGCAGTCTACGACCTTCTTGAATCTGATGAACAGTATTCACTTGTTCATGAACACAGTATAGACTACAATCAACACATAGTCGAACATCGAATAAAAGCATTCAATAAACGACAAGATGGTACTGCTTGGAAATTTCTGAAATTCACACTTAACTTTTATCACACCAAGTCCAGTATTCTGATGAATGGTAGAAATGTGACGAACTTCATTGATGATATAGTTGACACACTTTGTAATCGGATTATGCGTAATTGCAAACAGCTATCAGTGATAAAAAAATCAGTTCATGTGGCAATCGACAAGGTTAGCTCCTCTTTTAACTCTACCGATGAACGATATCAACAAGAATCCGGAGCGATATACAATAATCTATTTTATCCCGTCAACACAGTGCGTATGTGCCGTGAAACATTTTTGATATCCTGTCAATACGACCTACTCACTGCGTATGAATATGTGCGGTTACTGTGATTATTTATTGTATTTTAAAGCCATGCTCGTTCCCTGAGCCTTGCCAGATATTTTTTCCCATTCATGGCACTAACCTACTATTCTTTATACCTCTAACAGTCAGTACTGTTGACGAAACAGAGACACGCGACTTGGCTGATAACTCGCATAAATGTCCAGTGTGTGATCACACCGCCGGGAACAATACAATAGCATGTGAAGAATGTGATAAGTGGTACCATCTTGAATGTATTGGACTGTCCAATAAGGATGCAAGTAAAATTGGCGTAGAGACACCGTTCATCTGCAATTTCTGCAATGACAACCTCTTATATGAGTAGCCCATTGTAAAGTCTAGTCGTGTAGTACTACATTGTACTATGACCGACAGTATACATAGCGATGTCAGTCAAAACACACTTTCCAAAACAGCTGTTCCTCCACACAGTACAACTGAGACTGTGTTTTATCAGGTATCCAATGCTAACACTAATGCCCAACGCATATATAACCGCATAACTGTATCCGCCCAAACTTCAACATATAATGATGATATAAACTGTACGTATGCTAAGCAAACTGCAGAAATCCCTTCACTGCAGAAATCCCTGCAAACTCTAGTCTAGGATCCAAGTTCACAGCAAACACACTACCATCCACTAGCTTATCTCAGTAGCCCACTATGTTACACATAACTCCCACTAGTATATGTAACGGACCACGGGTCACACCATGTACGATAGCTACATCCATGTCAAACGGAGTTAAAGCACAAGCAACAAATTCTGCTAGAAAAACTAATGAACAATGTAAACAAAATCCGGTGACTACGATCTTGTCGGGTGCGGAAACCCTCCCCAGATCCAAAAAACAAACCTCTAAAGCTAATAAAAACAAATATGACGAAGTTTTGTCCAGCTATGTCTCAAAAAACGTACATCCTGGACATGGAAAACAAAGTGAAGCAGCAACAGTCCACGGTTGACCTTCTAAACCAACACCCTGATACAAAGCCTCGGAATACTACTACACATGCCCCAGTGGCTGATATGAACACTAACGATGATTTTGAACAAAAACTCCTTATTCAGCGCTTTCAACTCCTTGAAATCCAGGTCATACAGAATATGTGTATCACAACGGCCATGCATACTGAACTGGCATACTAATAAGATTATGCAGAATCAATTTACGAAATGTCGGAGATTATGTCAGCATTTTGTAAACAAAATAGAAATATAACATTTAATTTCATATGTTTTTCTGACTCTGGCTCTGTTGTCTGTTTGACCGTGAATTACAACCGACTTCCGCACAGATAGTCGTCGCCGACGATTGCAAACAACGTATAAATAATCCAAGTATAATTAGGCGAATGAAACAATAACGATTAACGTATATATTAAACGACAAAAACAAAGATATTATGCAACAAATACATGATGTCTGTAAATGCAAACGATATTATATAAGAAACCTTCAACCAACAATCAGGTAGGCTGTTATACTGCTACGTCAAAGCGGTTATTTTTACAGTGGCACCTCGCGCCATAGATCGCAGTAACAGGAGAGATAAGCGATGAGCAATTAATTGCATGGCTCTGTATATGTGTCAGATAAGGTGCGATATGAGAAATCTCAATACAAACGAACCGGAAATCGGTCATTAGGGTCGTTGTTGTTGTTGTATTGAGAGAATATTGAAGAAAATAAGTGATAGTTTGTTACGTGACCTTTAAACGTCTCACCATGTATTTCCCTTGAAGGATGTCATGACTGGGAAAGTGTATCATGACATCATAAATAGGCGTGCCACACACTCAATATTAATTATTTCAAGAAAAACATTTTTAGAAGACTCCGTTATGTGACACAGAGTTAAGTTTGTGGACAGGTCGATACGGACGTACGGCATGTACAATGTACGGGCGCAGGTATATCCAGAAACGAACCCGCGAAATCGGTCAACATTACTCATTGCGCCATCAAGTAACATAATTGCTTGTGAATCTACCCGTAACTATTAAATATAACTTCTTGGTATTATTACAATACAAATGTTAGATTTTATTTATTGAACAGCATATTAACATAATGTGGAGCTGTACTGATTACATATCATGTTGTATGTGGCTCATTTGCACTGAGCCCTACAGGGGACATGAATTTTTTTCATTAATTCGTTCCCACGAAATGATAATTCGTTCCCACGAATTAGCAATTCGTTCCCACAAAATAACAATTCATTCCATCCAATAGACAATTCGTTCCATCGAATTGCATTCCGTTCCCGAGAACTAACGAGGGATCGAGGGAACGAATTGTTATATCGTGAGAACGAATTGTTAAATCGTGGGAACGAATTGCTATATCGTGGGAACAAATAGTTATTTCGTGGGAACGAATTGTTAAAATGAAGGAACGAATTGTTAATTCGTGGGAACTAATTGTTAATACGTGGAACTAATTGTTAAATTGAGGAACGAATTGTTATTTCGTGGGAACGAATTGTCATTTCGTGTGAACGAATTCATAAAAAAAGAACTCTACGTCCCCTGCGGGTCTCCGTACATTTGCATATGTATTACACTGGTGTATTATGCGAACTCCCACCGTATGAAATACACACATACCGAAGCACGTGGGACGGTATCCCGGATCCAAAGCCAATTGTTATATGTGGCTGTAACTGAATACATGGTACTTATGGGTTTTGCGGCGACCAAATGTAGATCCAGATCATCATGTGCATCCGCGTTATTCGCTATTCCATCAATGAAACACTCGCCATGTTTCTAACAAGCAGTATACCTGCATATTTTATCACGCCATAGGAGTGTGTTATTTGATCAGGAGCTACACTGGTAGCAAATGCCATAAACCCTGTTTCTCCAGTCACAGCCACATGTATATCCGGCGGTAACACTCCTTACCCGGATCCAGCCCATATATAATACATATCCCAACATGTGGCAAGACGCTGCAAGGCCAACCTGTGGCAAAATCCTGCTAGCGAGCAACCAGGGGGCCGTTTCACTAAACTTCGTACGACTAAAATGTTCGTAAGTGCAAAATGTATCGTCTGGAATGCAAATTATAATATATTATATTCTCTGCATGACATTTACCCAGCTTGTCTGATTTCAGCCAGCTAAAACTACTGTTATTTAACAAAGACGTCTGTCATACAGATATGGGCCCTCAAGGAACAGGCCATATCCTTACATCTATACCTGATCAGCATATGATTTAAACATAGTTGCTTCCTAAATGTTATGGAATATATGTAGACCATATACTTATTATATAGTGGAATCTCTCTAAACCGGACAGCAAGAAACAGCTTTGATTTTATTTTCTTGGGTTTCTTGGTCATTTATCTCAGGTGATATTGTCTGTTCATGATAGTATAGCACAAAACTATGGCTCAGAATTGTCAAATAGTTTAACGGTTAGTAAACTCGCCAACATGAAGTGCCCCAATATTCAGATATATATATATATATATATATATATATATATATATATATATATATATATATATATATATATATATAGATAAATATATATATAGAAAGAGAGATAGACAGATAGTATGTCTGTCTGTCTGTCTGTCTGTCTGTCTGTCTGTCGTCTGTCTGTCTGTCTGTCTGTCTGTCTGTCTGTCTGTCTGTCTGTCTTGTGTCTGTCTGTGTCTGTCTGTCTGCTGTCTGTCTGTCTGTCTGTCTGTCTGTCTGTCGTGTCTGCCTGCCTGCCTGCCTGCCTGCCTGCTGCTGCTGCTGCCTGCTGTCTGCTGCTCGTCTGTCTGTCTGTCTGCTGCTGCTGCCTGCCTGCTCTGTTGTCTGTCGTCTGTCTGCTCTGTCTGTCTGTCTGTCTGTCTGTCTGTCTGTCTGTCTGTCTGTCTGTCTGTCTGTCTGTCTGTCTGTCTGTCTGTCTGTCTGTCTGTCTGTCTGTCTGTCTGTCTGTCTGTCTGTCTGTCTGTCTGTCTGTCTGTCTGTCTGTCTGTCTTACATACATACATACAGACAGACAGACAGACAGACTGACAGACATACAGATATATGTTGCAGTGATTACATGTTGCTTGCATACGGGAATTTAAGATGAAGAAACAATAAGGATGAGCCATGACGAACAAGAGTTGTCAGAAGACAACTAACCCGCCTGTTGGCAGCCTTCAGTCAAACTTGGCACAGTTGTACTAAAAACATGAATATTATATAACTTGACCTTGGGTTAAGGGGTGTGCGGTGGACCTTGACATTGGGGTCAGTTGTGCAAGGTGGGTCGCGGGTTTGCTATAGCATAATATAGCATATTAAAATGAATGCATGTATGAAATATCAATGAGCTCCCTGAAAACAGAAGTAAAACAAAATTTAAGCCAACGTTAAGTTTATGAACGCACTAAGTTGGTGATTTCCTACAGCATGATAGCTATTCACATGAGGAATGCATGTATCAATGTGCTAAGTTTGTGACATTGACCTTGGGGAAAGGGATGAGGTGTGGATCGTGGATTTGCGGTAGCACACTAGAGGATCATCAGATGAATGCATGTATGAAATATCAAGGGTTCCCTGTACAGAAACAGAAGTTATAAAAATACATTTACCCCAACATTAAGTTTATGAACATGCTAAATTTGAGACCTTGAACTGGGAGTAAGGGTTGGGTGGTGGGTTGTTGATTTGCTATAGCATGATAGAGGGTCATCTGAGGAATGCATGCATGAAATATCACGGTGTTCCATGAAAGGAAACAGATGTTATAATACATTTACCCCAATGTTAGGTTTATGTATGTGCTAAGATTGTGACCTTGACCCTGTGATAACGGGTGGGCATTGGGTCATGGATTTGCGATAGCACGATAGAGTATCATCAGATGAATGCATGTATGAAATATCAAGGCGTTCCATGAAAGGAAACATATGTTATAAGACATTTACCCCAACGTTAAGTTTATGAATCTGCTAAGTTTGTGACCTTGACCTTGGGGTAAGGGTTGGGTGATGGGTCATGGATTTGCTACTTAGTGATAGAGGGTCCTCTGTGGAATACATGTATGAAATAACAGGGTATTCCATGAAAGGAAACAGAAGTTATAAGACATTTACCCCAACGTTAAGTTTGTGGACGCCGACGACGCCGGGAGTATGCCATAAGCTCTTCTGCACTTCGTGCAGGCGAGCTAAAAATGGTATCCGTTTCCCAACAGTCCCATATCAGACTGCGCATCGGTGCAGCAGCTTGATCTGGGTCTAATACGTTTATTTCTCGGTGATAATTTCAGTGTTTGCTATAAGACGCTAAATTGGTTCTCGTCCGTCTGATATAGGGTTACACGGTCGCTAAGCTCCACAAGACCAATTGTATCATGGCAAATCAAACACGCGTTCATTGTAAACAATATATCATACATCGTAATTTCGTGATTAGTGACGCTGGCTGGGGGCACAATTAACAATGTTATATTAATAGATAATACCGCTACTTCAGCTGCTATCGACCCTTCATCCAGTTAAGACAGTAACGGTAAAATGTATTTAACGACGTGGAACGTCTTAATATGTCGATTGGAATACTATGAAAATAATATCTTAAAAACATCATGAGGCATGACGCCTATCAAACCTAGTGCTCTACCAGCATTATGCGCAACCATTTTTTCTGTGATATTATAATATAATGTTTCACTCAGAATAAGACCAAGATGTATCTGTCGACAATTCACATTGTTTTGGGTTCACATATCAATTGGACAACAGTTCGATACACATATGGTGGCTGAAAATGGGCAATTATATTAATGTTTTGATTATTCACGACCATGCTGTTTAAATCACACCATGGATGAAGCATGTTAAGCATACATTGTAGATCCGCTTCGTTTGCTGCAATCAACACTATGTCATATGCGTACAGTAAAATGCATAATACCTCGTCATCAAACTGGACACCTTGTCACAAAGCCATAATATGTATGTCAAAATTATTGATGAATGTGCTAAATAATAGAGGTGACAGAGAACAGTCCTGACATAATCCACAGTGTACATCAAACCACTCGGAACATAGACCGTTAAGTCGGACACATGACACCCGCATATCATGATTTAACAGCATCTAACATTGTCTAGTGAATACCAACAGTAGCAAGCCTTGCCCATAGCGTGCTTCTGTCATTCAAGTCATATACTTTCTTAAAATCAATGAATATACAGAATGTAGACAGTTTCTTCTTTTTCCTATATGATATTTTGTAAATGACGACAAATGGTCAGTAGTACTACGATATTTTCTTAATCCATTATGTTCATGCTCGATTTTATCATTATTTTCGGTCCACATTGGCAGCCTCTTGTTCAGAATAAAACAATGCAATACATACTTGTTAATGAACTGCCTCAAAATGACAGCGGATCCCCCCTCGGGTCAGCCGTGCTGGACTTTGGAATTGGGTTAATGATACTTTTACCTCATTCCGTGGGAATTTTACTCTGGGTAAAACAAACATTGAAGAAAATATCGCCTAATCCACAGGCCTTTCCCCACTTGGAATTTGCTATAGCATCACAAACTTGAATATATATGAGCCACGCCGTGCGAAAACCGGGCTTAATGACAAAATTTCAGTTTTTACTTTTTCGCGTATTCTGAATTGTACATCTTTTAAAAGCCATGTGCCGCCAAAATTATCAATGTATCCCAATTATGTTTCATTTTAGAAGTAGTTTTATGACGCGTGGTAAAAACTTTTATGACGTTTTAGATCAATGACGTCGAAATTACGACGTTTTTATCAAAGGTGTTTGCAAGGGGTGTTTATCCGGACAAGTCCTATAGATTTGTCATCTTTTATCGCATGTCAACCAAATTTGGATATCTCGTAGCCTGGCCAAGTGTCTCCCATTCGGCCAAGACAAAGTATGAAAATAATGTTCATGGCTCGTGTTGCAGTTGCTAATGTAACGTCATGTTTAGATTGCGGCCCAAGTAACGTAATTTCGTATGAATAATTTTCAAATAAGGCAGAGTGAGGCGTTTCCCTGTTGTTTGCTGCTGTCTGAAATAATTTTGGGGAATAATAGCGACATCATTTAACATTTCGTATGCGACGACATATTTTAAAGTAGGCAGTAGGCCGCTTATAACATTAACTTTGTGACAAAACACGACACCGGGCAGATTTGTCGCGTGATACCTTATAATTGTCGCCGTGTGTCTTTCTTGAGGATCGCAATACCATCGCCTGATAAACATTAGTATGCAGTCAAGTGATAAACTGATGATTTGATACTACACAAGCACTTTCGACTACAAAAGAAAGTTTATGACCATCACATTTATTTTAAATTCCATACAAACCCCGGATATTTATGTCATTATATAGCTGCGTGTCTACTTTATGATAAAATGAGTGGCATTAAATGGCAAATCATTCGCTAAGTACTGGATATAATTGTTCAAAAGTCTCAATTTACCAAGATAATAGATGGTAATATCGTTGGCATACACTAGGTTGTTCATATTTAAGATTATTTACGAATCAAATGTGCAGTGTAAGCGAAGACTTCGCTGATATGTAGCCAGTTAAATTATGCGTTCACCATTTTGAATTCATAAGGAACACCGACGAAAAAGAGTAAACATGTCAAAGAACGACAGTTAGGTGACAATGTACAGCGCCTGAAGCATTTATAAGTCATTGATGCTGCGAGGAACTCGTGCAAGTATCCTTGCTATAATATTTTGTCACGACACCATGGCCATAACGTCAAACATGTATTCACGTTCAATGCCGTCACAAGTATATGACGTCAAGTTATGACGTCATAATATGTGTACCGAGGTACAAGGTATCGCGTCTCATATTAGTGAAAGTTTCATTAAGTTACCATCTTCCGTTTTCTGTTCACACTTAATGTTAACCGACACCAGTAAACGTAAATGGGAGGGCAAACTGTGGACTTTTACGGCGACGCTAGACAATTTGAAACGTCGTTTTTCCGACGTCGTTTACCGCTTTTGATGACGTTGTCATTAAGCCCGGTTTTCGTATGGCGCGGCCCATATGTTATCGATGAAGAGAGGTTCAGATATACTATGTATTGCCTGATAACAACTATGTATACAATGTAAGGTAAAACCTAGTACGCCCATTCTGGCTATTTAAGGAGCTAAACTGCGAAAATGAAATTGGCATCGCTACGCGCTCTCGTCCGTTTGACATTCGAGCCAATCAGCTATATTCGATATGTGTTTATGTGTTTATGTGTTTATTCGCTTTTTCGGCTTCCAATCAAAGTCAATACAACAGTATCTATACTTTGTAGTAAATCAATTAGGAGACAACTATTTAATTGATGACAGAAATGAAGTTTCGGAAATATATCAGTCCTGTCAAGATATTCCCAACAAAACATTATGTTTGGCGAGTTCAGTAGGCATTCTATAAAATCATAGGATAATGCAGTGGAACAGAAATGACGTAATCCAAACGCACTGTGATATATTAGTACATTGCATTTTTATGCTACACATGTATATGATTGGCAGCCTGTTAATAAAAGCTACCTTACCGTATTCGAAACCACTGAATATTTCAACATGCTAACCGTTTCATTGATATACATGTACGATCATAATATACATGTACACTGATAGCCATTCAGTCAGTGAATTATACTGATTCTACTGCAGCCTATGATAATATTGAGAGTGGTCGGGAATCCCGATCATTAGTTGCAATTGTCATAAGGTTATTTTTGTCAACAAGCTACCAAGTGACCATTACTTTACTCGTGTAGGATAAACGTTATAATATGGCGTATGGTGCCTATACATGCGTTTTGCGACCTGTGTAGATAAAGATCAGACTGTGCATCCATACAGTCTGATCAAGATATGCACTGATCTGCATTACATGAATGAAACACCCTTCATGTTGCTGTCAAGCATTATGTATATCTTAATGATATATGGGTGTGCTAATTGATCAAGAGCTACACTATTAACAAATGCCATAAGCCAAATTTCTCCAGTCACAGCCAAATATGTACATGTATTATGGTAATTATAAAACTGACAGCATTTATGTTGCAATATGTGTTAATTAAAAATGAAAACATATATATATTATAAATAAATATTATTTAAATAATTTATAGGTTCCGTGAAATACGAATATTGTTTATTGTTCATTAACACAACATATATCAGTTTACTGAATTACAAATTGAGTACAATGGTGTGGCCCACAGGGGTGTATAAAGTCATTAATTACCCAACTACAGTGTACATTTTTATTAGCCGATCTATTTATAGATCGCCTATATATTGGTTATCCTCGATTTGTGAAAAAGTTTGTAACCACCCTTTTCTCCTATATTCGGTAATCTACAAACGCGAAATCTGTGGTATCACATCAAAATTACATCAACCGGATCATTTTTCGTTTTTGGCCATTATCTCTGTTTAAGCTTTAAATATAGCGAAATAACACAATTTGGCTATAAATAAACGTTTTAGCTACAAGAGTTTAGTAATTTGGCTATAAATAAACGTTTTAACAAGAGTTCGGTAAACTAAAGTTAGGTGGCTTGCCTTCTATTCGTTACAAAGCGTGATCTTTTGTATTCGTGATTTGATTGGACCGGACCCATGTTCGCACACCCAGCTGACCAATCAATCGAACAGTTGCCGATCACGTGATATTGATATGCGCGCCAGCTTCATTTGCGAGACGATAGACAACCAGATACAGGTAAAATCTTTTGCAAAGTACATTTGAGTATAAATACCGCCCAGAATATCCGTTACAAACTGTTAATTAACAATATACGAGTCGGGATTGTCCCTGCATTATATTTATACTGTACCGAGAGAAAAGTGGAGCCATTACGGCCCTTCTTAGATGCCAGATGTTTTGGGGAAAGTTTTCATGCAACTAGGAACTAAAAAAAGCGAAAGAAAATGGCCGTCATTAAGTGGAGTGGAGGTGACACTGACAATGCTCGCGCATTGACAATGCTCGCTTAATGTTTTCTTTTCGCCACAGGTCTCTGTTGTATATCAAAATATTCCAGATTTGTGTTTCTGAATGTACAAATAATAGTCTTGTCTCCGTTTTGTACATTGTCATTGCAAGATCATTTCAAGTGACGATGTGATGTCACGTGACGTCACTGCATATGCAGCATTTTACTGAGTTCAATACGAGAGAAAGCAGCTTCACAATTTACTAAGAAACATGCCGATGTGGACTGATCATGATATGTAGCTCCAGTACGTAGAAGTGTAATTAAAATTATTGTAATTGTCGTTCCTTTGTTGCTTATTTATGGTTAAACTTTATAAATCGCTCATTATTTTACTTATGCACCAGTAAATGTAAATCCCGCTCCCCCCACACACACAGCCAGGGAACAGTGGGGCTTTTATTGTTGCTGCCGTTAAAGCCCCGGCCCCGGGGAATCATGAAAGGTTAAAGCCCCGGGGTACCCTGGGGGGATTCACATTGAATGATGCATTACAAATATGAACATTACAACAATAGCTATGCGCGAGCATTGGTGAACTATTGCTCAAACTTGACATATTTTAGTGGTATAAGATAATAACCGCTCGGTCGATCCTGGTGTAAATGTCACATGATCATTGATAAATTACTATTATAAAGTAGGGTTTCTTGGAATTTGAAGAACAATGGGCACATTGAAACGCCAGATCAGGATGTCGTAATTTCACTGCGGAATATTTTGTTGTAAATTCAGCACCGATGTTGCGATTCCATCACACCCCTAACCCATACAATGTAGAGTACTGGTTCTACCCAGTCTACCCGGCTCTAAATAACTAAAGTTACAAGTCACAATAGGTTGAATAAGGTCAACTGAGGTTAGGCAACAACAAATACATTTATAGATTCTCATCCCAACACGCCCTTAAAAAAATTGCCAGATTATTTTTTTATTTGTATATAATTTGATGTTTTCAGCTCACCTGAGCTCAGCAAAGCTCATGTGAGCTATTTTCATTACCGCTTTTTGTCCGTCCGTCGTCCGGCAACATTTTCAATCATCTTCTACCGAACCGCTGGGTCAATGGACACCAAGCTTTACCGACATGATCCTTAGCTGAAGCCTTTACAAAGTTGTTAAAAAAAAGTCGACCTGAATCCAAGATGGCCGCCGTAGAAAGGTTAAATCCTTCGAACGACGAATCCAAGATCATCCATATTTTCATTCTACCCCCTCCCATGCGGCCCCTGTACCCAATGTCAAGGTCTAATTACCTTTAAGTTTTTGGTTAAAGTTTGCTCATGTACTATATCTATGCACCTGCTTTGCTCATTACCTTCAACCTTCACATGGCTGTTTATCATCATCTATATTTCCAATGTCAAGGTCTAATTATTTTGAATTTGTTGGTTAAAGCGTGATATAGTCGGCACTTTGGCGTACGTCCGTCCGTACGTACGTGTGTCCGGTTAAAGTTTTTTGGTTAAAGTTTTTCCGTCTACTATATCTCATTTTTAGTGTCCATTCCTAGCCCCAAGGCGCGACATGCAGGCCGCGGCCATCTAGTCTCAAAATTAAGTCATTATGTCATTGAAGATGGCCGCCAAAAGGTCAAATGTTTATGTTGTTTAAATGTGGTCATGTAATATGTCAAATCGAAAGTATCGCTGTCATATAATGTTTCTTGAAATAAAGTCATTATGTCATTCAAGATGGCCACCAAAATGTCAATGTTTGATTTTGTTCAAATGTGGTCATGTAATATATCAAATCGAAGGTATCCACTGATACACCTGGATCCGACCTAGATCCGACGTCGTACCGACGTCGTGTGTACGACGTCGTGTGTTTACTGGGGTGTATCTATCTATGACATAAATCCTTTACTAGAACAACCTATTTCGGCAGACATATGACACGACTTTTAGTTAACTGACCGAACTACGTAGTCTGATGATGTTTGTTCGACCCATAACTGGTGTTTCATGTATGCAAATGCGCACAGATCCTGATCAGACTATGGGTCTACACTGGTCGCAAAACCCGTAAGCCATATTTCTCCAGCAACAGCCAAAAATGTGCTATGATTTATTTGCATACAAAGCCTAGTTATCGAAAATATGTTCGTTTAATTACCACACAGCGCTAAAGCACACAATGCAACAGCGTGTCTCCATCAGTAATTTAAAGACTAATAACTGATTATAAATGCTACTTCTTTTGTATCTGCATAGCGAGAAATAGTAATCTCCTATAAAAAGCATTTTGTGCCTAACATATGGAACCCCAAGTAAACACGCACAATTATAAATTCATGAAGCACAAACCCATTTAAACACGTCACTTACCTGCGCTCGATGTTACTTTAACTGACAGTCGTGTAGCCAGTAAATCGCAGGGATGGCCGCATACTCCGTCACTTGTATCAACAAACGCAACAAAGCAAATGTGTCTCCGTCACGTGACCAATAACATTCATGAAACACCGATCAGGAAGTGAATATAATGAAAGTGCTGACAGTACTGACACGAGAGCCTGACATGTTATTTCCATAAATTATGAAAATGCATCTCAGCGGAGAAGGGAAAAAACCTAGAGAAAGTTTGAAATACATTTATTATGTTTTTTGTTGAATTTATCGGGGTATAAACTTGGAAAAGTCGCTGGAATAATGGACGATAAATTCAACAAAAAGGCCATTAATTCCTTATAATTCCAGCATTTGAAATAAATTCATCACGAACATGTGTTTATTTTGACAGACGGCAGCCATTTGTTTACATTGACAGCACTGACAGCGCACCTGTAGAAAGTAGTTCGGCGTGGGAGTTTACTGGAATATAAATTTTGGACAATCAAATGTTAGGGAATTGTGTAAATATTTTTGTGCTGGAATTATTTTATGTTATACATGTATTATACATTGATACACCAATTTGGCAATTTTGTGATACATCACAGTTATCCTTCCAAGTAATTGAAACGCTCATTGTTACATGGTTTCCGTTGTTTGCACATATGTGCAAACAAATAGGGCGTGCTGTTTGCAAATGGCTTTATGCAATGCTCATTCGGGGGCCGCGCATAATGGAAGTGCCTTCATGACGTCACTACGCGGAAGTGCCTTCATGACGTCACTACTTCATGACGTTCATGACGTTCTTGACGTTCATGACGCGGCCCCGGAATATGCATACCGAAAATTATTTACATGAATGGGGCGATTTATAAAAGTACTGAAAATACTGAATATGATGCTCAAATTACATCAGATTTTTGTTGGTAATGTAACAATAACGTTTGATCATGTCCAGTCGTGTGCAAACGTTTGCTGTGACCCTCGGGAACTGTTTGAATCCGCGGCCTGCGTCCTTGGGTTCAAACAGTTCCCTCGGGCCACAGCAAACGTTTGCACACGGCTGGACATGATCAAACCTTATATTAGACTAGAGAACTACGCCACTGATAATGGTCAGAGGCAATCCAACAAGATGCAACACAGTAAGATTGTGTATACAATGTATATACTAGATATGTGTGCACATGTAATGGTCACATTTGCAATGCGGTATGAATCTCACTCAACGACTGGAGCTGAATGGTTTCCAAGAAAACAAGACAATAAATTAATAATATTTGCGAAAATATATGCATAATTATGTTCTATGCGATTTCAGCACAATAACACTACTTCTCATTGAACATGTTCCATTTTCGCCAAAATAGTTATGTTAGTGTTAATACAATCATGTAATTTGTTACGATACGAGGTCATGTCCGACCAAAGCTACAAGCCTTGTTGTTCATATATAGTAATACCTACGAAAGCCGAAATACGCCGAATGCCTGTGATTACAACTGTAATTATTGTTTACCGTGCGTTAATATGCGTTTAATTAGTAAACAATGGTAAATGTAGGTGGTAGAATACGCCGATCAAATGGAGCTAATTCACTATTATATCTATATTTATTCATAGGAGGACTGTATACTTTGCAAATTGCTTATGTCGTGGGAATACACCATCAATCCATTATCTGAATACATTCAGAAATATGCTGGCCATTTCAAGAGCGGTGACAACTTGTACACATGAGAGCGCTTAACCCCGCGTTCGGTATGACTCTAGAACCGGTGTACTGTCTGTTTCACGAAAACTGCCCAAATGTTACGGCTATATAGACAATGCAAAGTTTTTTGATAATGTTAAATTTTATCAAAATTTAAGAATGAGCCTTCTTTTTATTTCATAAAATTTTGTAAAATATTGATTTTATTACGAAACATTTATTTCTCTATGGGAATTTAACATGGCAGAAAAAGAGGTAGAGGAGTGTGGGAGTCAAAAAACGAAAAATGTTTGAAATTGACTCCGAAACCTAGCTAGATAGCTTGGAAATGATCTAACTAAGAAAACAAAAGTTAAATTTTGAAATTGGTCCAGGATTACTGAAATTCTAAAAAATGTCCACATGTTAAATCCCCATCACTCTGTGAAGACGTCTATGGGGATTTAACATGGCGAAAAAAAATTTTCGCAATAAAATATATATTTTACCAAATTTCACGAAATAAAAAGAAGGCTCATTCTTAAATTTTCCTTTAATTTAATATTATCGAAAAAAATATTGTTTTTGAATTGTTTTTATGGCCGTACAATTTGGGTAGCTTTCGTGAAACAGACAGTAGGTCACTTTCTCCAGGAATGTAAGCAATACTTGCAATATGCGGGGTCAAGAGCACTCATTTGTACACGTTGTCACCTCTCCTGAAATGGCCAGCATATTTCTGAATATGCCAAGCACACGTTCATAAATCTCGACATAATGACATTAGCTGAATACTTGTTTTCATTTGATGTACATGTGTGTCATGAAAAATACCCATCATGCCGAAGACTTGCAGAATAAATGAGCAGCAGTCTTTCATAAACATCGTAGCGCTTTTAACATAATTTGAATAAGTACAATCTACATCACTGTGATGACTACCCGATATTTGTTAACTGTCTTAGAATTTCTCCAGTCCACAAACATTTTGAAGCTATTGATCCAGTGGCTATCACTTTTCTAAATACAGCTATGCTGTTAGTTTCTTGTAACTACGCTTTCGAATATGCATATAATAGCGAATGTCGCGTTTTTCACTGCAATTATCAATGAATAATACATTTAAATATTCAGTTGTTACGACTAATAGTAAATATTGCAGCTTCAGTTATTACGTTTTGCAAAAAATCGGCAGATTTTGGGAGAATTGGGATAATGTAAAGAACATACGTGGTGAAGTCGTTTTGTCTTTATTTGGACGGATATCGTCCTATTACAGTACCAGATGTTTTGGTAAACATGTAAATGTAAATGGTCGGATTTAATGACGGCACTGGCTCGATGACCTTGCATGTCGTCTCCCAAAAAGGGGAGAAAGGAAGGAGGTGGATACATAGGAGACCGACCCCGGGGGCCTAACTCTTATTAGAATAGTCCCCTCTCGTATTAGACTCTCCTACAAATCTGATACACGGGACCGCCGTTTAAAGTCCCCATCCGAAAGGACTAGTAGAGTAGGACATACAAAGTATCTCAGAAATACTGACGGCCTGGAACTGAACCGTGAATCGAACCCGGTTCGCCTGCGTGGCAGTCCGACGGTTCACGTTTGGTTACGTATCATTTTGTAAAGACATTCGTGCGTGTACTATCCGTGGAATACGGCGTTACATGTACATGCACTCAAAATAAGCTGAATATTCACATAGACTTAAACATTACAAATCTTGTCGTCTGCTGTTTGTTTTCTATTTCAACTACGATCCGTCTCCTTTACGCGGCGCTACCCTTTTGTTAAGACATTCATACTGTTCGGGGAAAACGTCGCTAAATATGCATGTCGTTATAATATGCAGTGGCAGACGTACATTGTTGAATACAAATAATATATTATATCGTCTGCTGTTACTTTTATTTTTATTGTATTCACCGAACCATGCTTTTTCAGCACGCTACACTAATGTCCAATGTCAAACCGTGTTTTATTGAGAATAAATACAACATTTGGAAGAAACCGCAGACGACAAGCTTAGTTCCCAGCGATATAAGGTTTAACTGGTGTATACATGCGTGTATCAGCCACTTAACAAACGAGGAAGTTGTGCAAGTCTAGCACAAACTTGAACAATTTCCACAACAGTAGTTTAACCGTTGCATTGCCGAATCAAATATTGTCGTCTTCTGTTTATTTTCTATTTTCCTCTTTGCAACACATTGCTTGATAGCAATTTAGAATCATTTCCAATGGAAATGATTCTACAGTGATGTCAACTAATGCTTTTATTGAAAACTATAATAATATAAAAATAACTAGAACATTGTTTGTAAAACAAAATGCCACCGCTGTTGAGCATATCATAAATACGACAGCAATCACTGAGTGAGTGATTGGAGAAAATATGTTCATAGTCGAACATGAAGAACATCAGTCAAACACTTTGGAAGTAATTCGCCGGACAAGAAAAAAATACCGTATGCCGTCCGTAGGGTTTTCTATGGAACCGTCTAATGTGTCCGGCTTAGAGAGGTTGCTATTAGTCCGGTTTAGAGAGGTTTCGGTGGAACCTTCCAACGTGTCGTCTTAGAGAGGTTCATAGGATTCCGGTTTAGAGAGGTTTCGGTGGAACCTTCCAATGTGTCGTCTTAGAGAGGTTCATATGAGTACGGTTTAGAGAGGTTTCTGTGGAATTTCCTAATGTATCCGGCTTAGAGAGGTTCCTAAGAGTCCGGTTTAGAGAGGTTTCTGTGAAAACCTCCAATGTGTCCGGATTATAGAGGTTTATAGGAGTCCGGTTTAGAGAGGTTTCGGTGAAACCTTTCCAGTTTGTCCCGCTTAGAGGCCGCCCATGCTGTTCCGACAGTGTATATACACTGTCGGAACAGCATGTGCGGCCTTGTTATATACATGTAAGTTGTCAGCAAGTGGAGTCTCTGTTCCGACAGTGTATACGCGCATATACCATTAAGGTGCATACCCACTCAGTAGGCACGAACTGTTATTTATAGGAATTAAATAAGTGTATAATTGTGTCACAATTCCACAAGTTCTAACACGTACATGTATGATTGCCCGCTTGTCAGATATAATCATTTTAAATTTAATTTAGTAATACATGTTGTTATTTTATACATAGTGACTCACGGCGGTATCAGGCTATTTCCATGAGGCATTATATTTTTCAATTGTTTATGCTAGTATTTAAATACGTCACCTGAACAAAAATATTTTCGTATGATCATTGCACATCAAACAATACATACACAACATAAATAGTAATGTCCGTTAACATTTTAAGGAAACACGGTTATCGCCCCTAATATCAAACTCTGATATAAAATGTATAATAATGCCAATCAATACGTGGGATAATGGTGAATTAATGTTTGCTTTGCCAGAAAATGTCATATCTACATAATATACTAAACTATCCATCTCCTATAATGGCATGTGGGCACGTACCTTTAAATGATGTGTGATTACTTAAAGGCCATGGGTCCCAGATATGGATGAAACGTGAACACAGCCGTTGGTGACGGTTTTCGGAACATAATTATATGATTCTATGGATGACAGATATGAACAACTAAATGAAACTAAATAATAATGTTATCATTGAAAAAACAGCTAGATTTGCCAGTTCTGCTAAATATGATGAGCTCGCACTTAGTAGTCACGTGGCTTTATTTGACTAGACACTACGTCATCGAAATGTCACCAATAACATTCAGTTATCGCATGTTTAAATTCTGCTATTTTTACTAGGTTAGCTCCATTGTAGCTTCCTAGCAAACGAGTCGTAGAGATGGAATGTCAACTATTTCTACTGCTTAGATCTCATTTTCTCACAGGCACAACAAGTAGGGTAGTAATGTTCGTTTATTGATCGTGTGGGTGTTTGCTCAATAATATTACTTTTATTGTTTTCATCCACGGTGACAAAAACGTTTGAATAGTCTGTTGATGTAGCTGGGCGCCAGACATCACCATTGTGGATGTCTTCATAAATAGATAGTTAATATGTCTTTATTATTTGAAAATATAATGGATTGATGCTGAACAGGCAGACTTCAATTGTTACATTCTTAGTATAAGTTAGATCGGAAGAGTTTCGGGTGTGCGAAGCCATGTACACTTGCATGTGTTTTCAAATTGATTCAGGTAGTACAACAACAATGGCGGATACCTGATCTCGTGTGAACTGTCTGACATGTGACACACAACTTCCCGGTGCTGTGTGTCATATCTGTCAACGTACAAACAAAGACGAAATTTATTTGACGTATACATGTTTCTGATAATTATCAAAATATATGTAAAGTGTGCAAAGCCATTTACACTGACTATATTTATTTTCTGTAAATATTCTCTTCTGATTTTGGGATTGTCCTTCTATCCATACTCATGTAATATGGGAGTTTACCATGTTAGACGACCTAAACATAATTTAACTGATGATAAATCATGTACATGATGATGTTGTGTGTTAATAGTGATTATATATGGGTATACTGTTGACCATATCTCGCAATAAAGCTTTGGTAGTGTTTCAAACTACGATGTAGTGTTTTTTTTGTATCTTGCGATGTACATGTATAAGTCAGTGGTAACACGGAGGGGAATCACGATGCGTGTAGGTGCGCCTTTTGTGTATGTGGACAGAACAATCGAGTGTTTTCACCCCGACTCGGGTATTGTATTCATCATATATGTTTTATAGTAGACATGTTAAGTGTATTTTGACTTCAAATCATGATGCAAATGTCGCCATTGGTATGGAAGTACCATAGGACCATATAAACATTTTTATCCACAGACACACGCTGTATCTCATTTTCAAGATGGCCGCCGGCGGCCATATTTGAAATAATAGTCGATACTATGTAAGCTTGGCAAAAATTAATTTACAGTTAAGATTGAAATGTATCTGTTGTTTACAAGTTTCTATTGTTTGTTATTAAATGGTTTATTTCCACTTTTAAATACAACATGTACATTTTATAAAGTTTACAAGAGAATATAGCTAAATGAAATACAATGATTACATACTATATTAAAAAGTAAAATGTATGGGAGAGTAAAGTAGTTGAGATATACAGAGCATGAAAAAGAAAGAAGAAGGTAAGGGTTTCTTTCTCTGTGTTCACACCTGCTGGACCTGTGTAGTTGTGTAGTTTGTATTTAATATAGAGATATGTTGATTTTGATTTTTCTTGCGGTGCCTATAAGAACGTTATATATTAAACCTGCCCCACTTAATAATATGCTGTTCTCTTTTGTCTTTCATTGTCGCTATTTCTTCTTCTATATGTATTCTATTTGTCAAGTAACTTACAAAATATTCGAAAATAATATCATGCTTTTCATATTTACATTTTAAAATATTGTATTTTGCTAACAGAATTATAAAATTAAATTGTTTTACCATCAGTGCCTTATTTGTTATTCCTAGAGAAATACTTCGAAAATTTATTTCATATGTTAAGTCTTTTTCATTTAGATAATTTCGAAGCTGTGACCAGAAATGTTGCACATGCATACATAGAGCAAAACTCACATAGACTACTATTTACTATATTACAACGATAGAGTAGTTTATTTACTATATTACAACGATAGAGTAGTTTATTTACTATATTACAACGATATAATAGTTTATTTACTATATTACAACGATAGAGTAGTTTATTTACTATATTACAACGATAGGAGTATTTTATTTTACTATATTACAATCGATAGAGTAGTTTTTATTTACTATATTACAAACGATATAAGTAGTTTATTTCTATTTTTCCCTTAAAAAATCGATATGTAGTTTTATTTACAATATTACAACGATAGAGTAAAGTTTATTTACTATATTACAACGATAGAGTAGTTTATTTACTATATTACAACGATAGAGAAGTTGATTTACTACATTAACATGATAGAGTAGTGTATTTACTATATTACAACGATATAGTAGTTTATTTACTATATTACAACGACAGAGTAGTTTATTGACTATATTACAACGATAAAGTAGTTTATTTACTATATTACAACGATATAGTAGTTTATTTACTATATTACAACGATAGAGTAGTTTATTGACTATATTACAACTATAGAGTAGTTTATTTATTATATTACAACGATAGAGTAGTTTATTTACTATATTACAACGATAGAGTATTTTATTTGTCCCAATGATATGCATTAAATATCTATATTGGAAATTGCGTAATGTTGAATCTATTGTACAATCGAAAGCTAATGTGTAAATTTGTTGTCATCATAAATTATCATCAGAAAATTAATTTGTCCATTTTTGTTCAGATTTTATTTCTTCTATATTTTGTTTGTGTGTTTGTCTTGTATATAGTAATTTGTTCATATATTTTCTATCCTGTACTCTCGATATAAGCGACGTTGGTTGTGGAGTTGTGTTGATGCTTTCTGTTTTTATTTTCTCGGCCCATAATGGACTCATGCTGTTCACAATAATTTGATATTTTATAAAATCGTCCTGACGTATATTGAATATTGCTGTAAAAACAGTGAAGCGTAGAAAATTCCTTACTATGTAGTCACATAGACGTTCAACATATTTAATGCCTTTTTTGTACCAATCTTTGAAAAATATTGTTTTCTTTTGATGCTTTAGATTGGAATTTTTCCAAAGTATTTCTTTTGATACTGTGTCATTTTTAGAGGAATAGTTAATATGTGACCATATTTTAAAACATTATTTAAAAACTTATTTTCTTCCGCTATATGTTTTACATCTTCTGCTTTTATGTTACATTAAAAAATCCACCATATCTTTCAATTTTGTTTTCATAAAGTTGTTTCAATTTACCTCTGTTTGATGGGTCACATATTCGTTTTACCCAAGATGCTCTTATAAATGTTATAAAACTATATATATCTAACATTTTGAATCCCCCTTTTTCGTAGGATTGGATGATTATATTTCTTTTGCTTTTAATTTTGTCAGGCTTACTGTCCCATCAAAAAATCGAACAATTTGTTTTTAATTATATTGATCATGTTGTCTGGAGGGTCGTGTCAAACTGTTAATGGATATATTAATTTTGGAGCAGCAAACCTTTTAATAACTGTAATTTTAAGCAAACTTAAGTTTCTATGTTTCCACTTATCAAGACACTGTTCAAACTCTACTATTTTAGGAAGGATGTTATATTCGTGGATATCTATATTATTATTTAACAACGTAATTCCTAACGTTTTTGCACTAAGAGAAGTCCAAATTAATTTCTTATCCGGACAGAAAATCAGATCTTCATTTTGTAAGGCACTAACGCGTATTACAGTGGATTTTTTTGTGCTAAGGTTGAGACCAGATATTTTACTAAATTCATCTATTATGCACATTAACTTTTCAAATGATTTTCTTGTACCATCTGTCACAAAAGTTGCATCATCAGCAAACATTGTGTTTTTAATTTCTATATCATAAATTGTTACCCCTATTATATCTTTTTCATTTATAATTGCTTTGGATAGTATTTCAATGGCGATAATAAAATGGTAAGGTGATAAAGGACAGCCTTGACGTACGCCTCTATTTATTGAAAAGAAATCCGATATGTAACCATTGTTTGCAACACAGCTTTTTGCATCAGAGTAAAAAAGCTTAATCCAATTTAGAATGTCGTTGCCAAAATTTAAATGTTTCATAACTTTTCAGAGGTAAGAATGTTCAACAGTATAAAATGCCTTTGCAAAATCTGCCAAGAAAAATAAACCCGGTAATTCATTTTCATTCAAATGGTCCATTAATTCGTATAGAGTTCTAATATTTTCTCCGATGTACCTTCCCTTAAGAAATCCGGTTTGTGAATCATCTATTATATTTGGTAAAACCTTTTTAATTCTGTTTGCTATGGCATTTGATGCAATTTTGTAATCCACATTAAGTAATGATATAAGTCTCCAATTCGTAAGTATGGATAAATCGCTATCCTTTTTTGGTATTAATGTTATTACACCCTGTTTTTGCAATTCACTTAGTGATCCATTTGCTAATGAAAATTTAAAAGAATCCATATAATATCTCTTTATGTCATTCCAAAATATTTTATAAAATCCCACAGTCAGACCATCTGAGCCTGGGCTGTTATTGTTTTTCGTTTCCTTTAAAATAGTTACTGCATTCGTATTCTGAAAGGCTGCCTTCTATGGAACAATATTTCTGAAATAATTAAATCCTGTGTACTCACTTTTGCTTACTTACAATTGACATCACATGTGTTCAATTACTGTTCCATGTGGCATGTGTACTGTTGTATCCTTTGTAATGACTATTGACTACTCGTATTGTCCTCGTATTGTCCTATGTGTTATTCATTTAACTACATGCACGACGTTAATAATTAGCTAGTTGAATGTTACACTTCTAATTGCATGCATCATACTGACACATTAGATTTATTATTATGATATGTGACCTTTTTCCTTTGTATTCACAACTGACTACTTACACGTTATAATTGTATGGGGGTATGTGCCATTCTTTTAATTGTGTGCTCGTTTAAAATGTTTGAAATGCACTGCGCAAACTTGTTCAATTGCAATCACCAAGTAATAAATACACAAACTTATTAAGAAATATGTTGCAATTAACAGTGTTCACTACTCACTAGTCCCCACCAACTACAGACTTATCAGTAAGAAAAATCATGTTTTATTCCGGGGAGGGAACTCTCATTTAATGCAGTCTTAATTCTTATTCCGGGGACCTAACTCGTGGAAGGCCCTCATTAAATTCCGTAAAGTGTCGGAATATGTCCGGAAAACGTCGCAAAAAGTAAACCTTTTTGTTGTCATATTAATTTATTTTTTTATCGGGAAAACTATTTATTTAATAAAAGGCGGTTTATTTAGCCTTAATCAGCAATAATTAAAAATAATTTTGTATAAAAACATATACGAAACTAAGATTCAACTCAACATTCCTAAACGAAAAGGCGGTTTTTTATGTTCATCGATTGATTGAAAATAAGACAGTAAGACAGTTTTCTACATATCCATGCTTAGTAGGCTATTTGCGAGAAGTAGGCACTCCGGCATTACAGTGGGCTAGCTTATATATAGTTTGCCGAAATAGTCCAGCCTACAGCTGTACATTGTCACATGATATCATTGTGATTGACCCAGTAGACGTTGCTTACCAGTAGCCGTTTGTTTCACAACTTTCTACATCTACATCTATTGGGCTATTCCAGTTTATATAAGTACCCCCCTGAGGAAGAGAAAATAAGTGCGATGGTGTCATTTGTACAATTATAAGTGTGACGAGTTGAGCATAGTTCCGAGTTGAGTACAGAAAAAGTTTCTTGCTCGGCTCATAAAATTATAAGAAATTATTCTTTCTATGTTAATACACATAAGGACATTGACCTGGGGTTGTAATTTCCTAAGAATTCAATAAGGCAATAAAAAGTTGGAAAAACAAAAATAGCCATATAGATGGTGTATTGAGGTAAATAAATCCAGCTTATGCAAATGATAGTATAAACTAAATATACATATACCAAATAAACTCAACATGAAAATATACATAATCCAATACATGGACTATGAACAGAAGAGGAATGGAACATTTCTCCACCCGCCTCTTATCAACTAATATTATTTTGTGATAGATCCTGCCACTAATTAGACTAACATAATAAGTTTATCCTGAACCAAAAAACAATAAGCCCCTCCGATACACTCTTGACATGCAAGAATATATCAGGAGTCACATATCATTAAAGTCGTCCATCACAAAATAATATACGGCATTTTATGCATCAACAATACTAAAATATCCTACCGTATCATCTTCTTACGCATAGGTATCCCTGGCTCATATGTCACCTATTGCTCCTGTATGAACATAATCTCATGCAATCAAGCAAATTAATAAAGCATAATAATAATTGCAAACCTAAAAGAGGGCAATGGGCGGGCGGGTAACAAAAATATTTCACTTCTTCTTTCAAAGCTGAATCAAACTGTGCCGGTAAGACATAACATTTTCCCTTCCCGACAGATTCGCAGAAAATTAACCAATCACATAGACGTAACCAATAGCAACCACAAACAAATTATTTATCCCATATTTATAAAATAATATCAATTATCATTACCCAAATCAAGATCATAACAATATAATTAAATAGGCGACTTAACATAAATAAAGATCTTTTTTCATTTCGTAATTAATACACCAATAATTTGTCCGAAACCAATCTGACAACCGGAAGAAGATGCCGAAATAAAATTTTACCAGAGATGCCAACATTTCGGTTCTCGAGAAATTAACATTTTTCATATTCAAAAATTCCCAATTTCCTAAGAATTCAATAAGGCAATAAAAAGTTGGAAAAACACAAATAACCATATAGATGGTGTATTGAGGTAAATAAATCCAGCTTATGCAAATGATAGTATAAACTAAATATACATATACCAAATAAACTCAACATGAAAATATACATAATCCAATACATGGACTATGAACAGAAGAGGAATGGAACATTTCCCCACCCGCCAAGCCGCAGGCCCACCAAGCAAAACAAAACATTAAACTAGGATACAAGAAAACAGGCATTACAAAACTATAATAAAAATTAAAATATCCAGCCGTAACATAAAGAGGTTCTACCGTACGTGTAAATGTAATAAGAATGTGGTATTTAATCCATTATTACATAAAAAACACAATGATTTAATGCTTCAATTTGATTTATGTAAGATAAACAAAGAAAGAGAAAAAAAAGAAAAGAAAAACATCAAAAAACAAACTAAACCCCACAACAACCTAAATGGTAACACCTGTTTCCTTGGTATCTAAACAAATAATACTCATAGTGTTCGATGCCCCACCTTCGTTTACCCTTTTCCACCGTGTGTACACGCTCCAACAGCGGAAGGGTTGGACAAGGTGCTGAATCGTGATTGTTCAGCACCCGCAACCCCTTCTGGCCTGTAAAGAAAAAGTGAAACGAACGCAGAACATTGAACACCATGAGAACATCATAATTTACGAACCCTTCAGGCTATTGATCACCTGCATATAGAATTTGCTAAGAACCGAAGAGCCCTCAAAATTGAAATGGAGACCTCCGTCTCTAATAGCATACACATGTCTATGAGGCTCTCCATTCTTACTCACAAATGGACGGAATGTATGTAGGAAACCAATTTTCCTGTATTTACAAAACCTCATAATTCTGTTATTCGCCTTAATCGCCAAATGTTTTGACCTATTAAAGTCCACTGGTCTTGGTAATATCGCAGAAAAAGTAAGTCTCACTGAAGCCTTAATATCCAAAATTGCAGAGAACAAAATATGTAATTTCCCTGGAAATTCCTCAAATGAAAGTTTATAAATATCATTAGTCCCCACGTGTAATATCACTAAATCTGACGCTTTGATTTTACCCTGTAAATGTTTATTACGCACCACTTCAGCTGTAAGCCCCCTTATTGTCCGCCCCGGAAATGCCTCGACCACCAAACCAACCACACCCGTCACGTGCTTGGCGATCGAGTCACTGATAAGAATCGTCTGCTCTAAACCTATAACAAATTACACCTTACCCGTTATGAATTTATCCATTAATTTAGCGACGAATAATCAGCCGCATCTAAACCTAAACAGGAAACTAAAGACTTCAACTTACTTTGAAACATTGCATATGTAATAGACTTCCCAACTGCATAAGGAAACAATGGCTGATCCGATGATAAAGGTACCTTTTGAATAAGATTATTATAAGCAGTCACCGGACACAAAACCGTATCAGATTTGATAAGAGGAATTTTAAGTACCCTCTCACCGAATTGTAATGTCTTCGTCCACCTAAAAGATACTATTAACAAATCACCATCCTTCAAAACATCTTTCCTTAATAAATATTTCCCTGAATTATCTCATTTGTTATTCAGGACCAAATTAGATTTTCTAGCCAACAGATAAAAAGCGAAAAGAAACAAACACCAAAAACAAATGTCCACAGGCAACGTTAAATCCAACAAAGAGTATATTTCCTTCAAAATAAGTGGCGTAATAGGCAACGCCTGTTTTGTACCATGAGGATTCAAACGGTTAATACCCCTTAAAGTTAAATTAATTAGATAAGAATTTAAATCAATGTCCACCCCTAATAACAAATGCATCGTGCGCACCCCACTGATATAATTTCGTATATAATCAGTTGAAGCAAACGATCTACTCAAGAATTGAGCATAAAGAGACACTAACTCAGTCGAGGCTGGAAGAGGGATCAAACCGAAGCGAAAACAAAATAGTAAATAACTTTCCCATTGAATACGTAATTTTTTGTTAGTACCGTCTGCAAATGCTGACTTTTTGGAAGTATGTAAGTCCTTCTTTAACTTCTGTAACTGTTCATCTGAAATCATATAAAATTACCAAATATCAGATAATTCAAACTGATCTTCTGATATCACCATTTCACCCCCAACTAACCCGGTTTCTGCATGAAATTTTACCGCATTATTACCATCTAAATGCCACCTACTTAAATAATCCGCTAATCGATTGTCTACACCCTTAATGTATTTCGCCTTCAGTTTAAACTCATAAGTTGCTGCCAGAAAAGCAATTTCGCGTAAACATCGCTGCAAAAACTCACTTCGTGTAGAACCCTTATTGATTATACTACATGATGTCTGATTATCACACAACATCACAATTGTCTGACCGATTAAACGTTCGCCCCATAACTTCAGTGCAACTACTATAGTCAAAAGTTCAAGAGCATTGATATGCAACCGCTTCCTGCTCAAATTCTCCGGAAAAACTGAATGGAAATATTCGTTTCCAAACAGTCCCCCACATCCTGTCAAACAAGCATCGGTTGAAATAATGCTATCTGGTCTTGACCATTCACCGATTGACATCATTGAAATGCCATTAAAACGAGGCAAAAATTCATGCCACCACAACAAATCCTTTTTCAGATACTCGGGAATAATGTGACTTAATTCCTTGGACTCATAAATTTCACGTAAAAACTTCAACATTCTCTGAACAAAAATTCTGCCTGGTCTAACACAGGAGCTAACAAAACTCCATTTTCCTAACAACGATTGAAGCTCCCGTTTTGATGTTTCCGATTTTTTCACCCAAACTTCAATAAGGTTCCCAATTTCAATCAACCTTTCTGGTGGACATGCTTTATCTTTTGACTCCCTAAACCCACATTTTTCCAAAGTACCTTCACTCTGATAGTTCAGGTTTCTCTGCCGAAACCAGATCGTCTAAATAATTTAAAACACAAATCCCTATCATAAACATAATGAATGAAATCGCATTAGTCACTCGTTGACATATCTGAGCCGCACTTCTCAGACCCATAGACAACACCGTATCAAACATAATATGACCCTTATAGTTGTAACCAACCTTATGATATTCACAAGGGTCTAAATTGATTTGCCTATATGCCCGCCTTAAATCCTTCTTATATAAATGACACCCACGGCCCTTTACTTTAATCAGCTCTACTAGATCATCCACTTTAGGATACACTAACGTCACCTTGTCCCCCATATAATAGTCCTTAACAATTAAATCATTAACTGCCTTTTTTCTTGGAAAACTTAAATCAAGAATAATTCGTCTTTCGTCTGTATCTTTTTTAGGAACTGAATTCAAAGGTGATAATATCATTGGTATATTAAAAGGATTTTCTTTAAAAGGACCCAAAACAGTTTTATATCCTATCTCTTTAACAAAATATTTATTAATTTCTTTTGGAAATTCCCGTGCCCCCTTATGATTTCTTGATAACTTACAGGGACAAGGCTCCTCAATGCACCCCAATGGGAATCCAAATTCTAAAAATTTACAAAGTTTGTCATCCTTATAATCTGCCAACATGTGTCTTAAAAATGGCAAATTTAACTGTTGATTAATTGAGATTTGACATCCGTCAAAATTGTATTTACCAGAACTAACTATCTTATCATGTGCCGATATCAGAAATTGTGTTCGAACCCTCTCCGACTCATTCACCAAACTACATAAATTGCAGTCTCTATGTATCATTCCTAAATTCTGAGCCAGCCCCTTACCAGCTTGGTAAACATTATCACCAAAATCCGAACTTTCACAATCCCCCATAGCGACGATTTGTTTATCGTCAAATTTGTTACACTTTAGCACATTCTTATCAATAAATTCTGGCAAAAACAAATTTGTCAAATGCTCATTTGCCCGGAGTATTTTTGCCACCTGATCCCCTAAATGTCACGGGATAGAATGCGGACAATCCTTCGAACATTCAGGATGTTTCACTTTTTTCCGGTCCCGTTGCCAACATTCGGCACAGATATGTAGACAATGCCGCATCCTACCCCGAACAACATCCAAGTGATCACCTGTCTTAGCGCATTTGTTCCTGTTGAACCAAGAACAGAACCAGATTCTATCTGTAGAATCTACTTCCTTTCTTGGATCACCCCCTGCACTTTGCTGCACATTAAATTTACTCCATTTGAGTGGTGCCTCACTCCTAATTATATACTTAGATAGTATTGCATGCTCAGTCTGTTGCGGATCGTCACTCCAACATTTTAACCCCAGTTCAATTTGCCTGAGCCATGAAGCATAAAAAGACTTGAGGCCTTCAAATGTGTATGTACTGGCATAATACAAAATCATCTTCAACAGAGACATTCTTCCTTTCCGTTCATCCTTACCAGTCGAAGCATCCGACACAATTTCTAACTCGCCTACCATGAATAACCGTAAATCCAAATTTTCAAAACTTAAGGATTTATTGACAAATTCAAATTGAAGTTGCGAGTGCGGCCATCTTTGAGGGAATTTAACCCTATCCGATGACCGGGAATTAATTCCCGATTTTTTGATTTCTTCGATTTCTTTTTATTTGAATTTTTTAATAATTTCTTAGACTTCCTGCTTGACCCAGAAGACAAAAAGGAAGAATCATCACTGTCAGACTGATTTTATTCCAATTAAGATTCCTCAGATTCCGACTCAGAATCACTACTTAACAATCCTGTCTGTCTCATATGTTGTTTCACATTCCTCAATAAATGCTTATCATTCCGCAAATCTTTTATAGTAATGTCATCCACGTTATTGTGATCAGTGTACATGTGTTTATTTTTTACCAACCGTTTACCTATATAATTGGTAGATTTAGAATTTCTTTCGCCCCCTTTTGCCATGTCAACTCTGTCATCACCCAAAGAAAGTTTGCCAACTGCCATGTCCAAGTTACCTTCTTTCTTCAAGAACTCCAGTTCTTTAGTTGACTGAGCTAGTTCCGCTTTGAGCCGATCCTTCACCTGCCTTCTTTTTAACTTTCGCTTCTCCTCCGCAACTGCGGCAATTTTCAACTTTAATTGTTGAAACTCCTCGTCCTCTCCACTTTCTTCGCTGTCACTATCGGAACATCCGGACATCTGTGCAGACTGGCACCACGCAATTCGCTTTCCCGCCTCTGTTTCACTCCGGCTCCTACTTCGTTCCTCATCTAACTCGTCCCCGACCGTTGACAACTTCCCACCTGTGTCCTTCTCACCCCCCCCCCCATCCCATATCTAACTCTGTCACTATCACTCCCAGCTCCTTCTTCTCCAAACATCTTATAATTCGTCACTTTTAGCGACGAACTACGCTTAGGCGGTCTCTCCCCGCCTTCCGCCATCTCCTCACACCTCCAGAATTTTACTCGCAATTTTAACCGCTGGTTTTCATAAGACCAAACACTGGAAGAAGATGCCGAAAGAAATTTTTACCAGAGATGCCAACATTTCGGTTCTCGAGAAATTAACATTTTTCATATTCAAAAATTCCCAATACTATTTAGAACACATATTCTTGCTTGGCTCGTACAATTATAAGTCTGACGAGTTGAGCATAGTTCTGAGTTGAGTACAGAAAAAGTTTCATAACCTCGGGCCCAGTTATGAAACTTTTTCCATTGTCAACTCCGAACCATGCTCAACTTTGACAGATATTTAACAAATTTTGCATTTGTTGGAAATTATGTTTTCTGTGTTTATACACATAAGGACATTGATCCAGGGTTGTTTTGACCCGGGGTTGTAATACTATTTAGAACACATATTCTTGCTCGAAATGAAATGTCAGTGAATGTAGTTCTTGATCTGGATTGACCAGGAGCATGTTTCACCATCGATCTAAAGGGAGCAATCATTTTTTTTATTTCTCGATTTGATTTATCTATCACCCACATGGGTGATAATTTATCTATTTATTGCTGCTCAAAGTCTTCCTATATCAGTATATGCTTTTAAAAATTATTTATTCATTTAACCATACAAACAATTTAGATGTCGGTGTTCTTGTCAATATTTTATTTATTTCTATATTAATATGTATTGGCAGCTCTTTGGAATGCACTATGACATGTATGTAAAAACAATTGCACGTCAAATGTCATAGCAATTATCATTTACAGGATATATGTATTTTGGCGATAGTTAGTTACAGATTGTCACTGTGGGTAACTAAATCTGGCGTACTGTTCTGATTGTTTGATTCTATGTGTATGGTTGGGATCAACCAATCAGTCTCTCGGTTTGATAAAAAAAAATATAACTTTGGCCGAAGCTCTCGTATATCTTGGTGGAATACTTTAAGCGTCTAAATGAAGTGTTTTATTCTATATCCCGAAAACTGACACAACATTATCATAAAGTTGATTGTCCGACCAGTAGCTGAATATAGTTCTTTTATTTGAATCATTATATATGGTGTCTTGATGGACCTAGTACTTAGAAGGGAATGTTCATACATATTTCCTTCCAAACACTTCTCTGCATGCAAATAAACATTGCACACTTCCCTTCAAAAATAAAACATTATTTCTTAATCTTCTTTAGTAATACAATGTAGAATAGTGTCTCTACTGGAAGACGTACACAACAATAATTTGCAACACGAGCACGCATTTTGTAGGAATGATCACAAACATTTTTATTCCTAGTACGGGGTCCATCAAAAGACTAATATGTATACATAGTAATACAACAGAAAGTTAATAAATAGGCAAATTATTGTAAATAATGTGTTTTGTATGAATAAGACAGCACATGTATAGGTATGATAAAATGACTAGGTCAGATACGACTACATAGCCACCAAAGCTGCAAAGAATATCGAATATGTCAAGTGATCATAAATAATTCTGCTACGCCATTTGTCACCACCGAACATAAATTTCACAAGAAAACTTGCTATTTTCGGCATTGGTACGGAGATTACGGCTACCGGTAGTTGATTTGCAGTAAAGAATGCACCAGGAATTCTTTGTTTTTATGGCGTAGTGTATATGGGCTGTCATTTGCCGTGTTGTCGACTTCCTCTGTGTTTTGTGTAATGTGTATTGGAAGTTGTGTATTGCGGTTTTAAGTTCACAGTCAAGATTGCGGACGGTGGTGCTGTTATGCACGTTGCAATTTGGGGACATTCTTTCGTTTCACGTTTGGCGAGTTTTGTTGAGAGGGAGCAGGGTTTCATCAACTTTGGCTTTTCAGAGTACAAGATGAAGGTTCACATTAAGGGATTTGGTGGTCTGAAGTTGTACGACGGACGTTTGCATAGTTTTGATAAATCCTTGCTTTGTACTTGTAATATTGTTGTTGTAGACCTTGGTTCAAATGATCTGTGTAACCCATTATGCTAAGACTAAATAACGAAGTATCAAAGTTTGTTGTGGACTTGTTGTCGTATTGTGAGTTTATTTATCATGGACTGCAGGTGTAGCGGGTCATAGTTTGTCAGCTGCTTCCTAGGAGACAGGAACCATATCCGGGTTACAACAGCAGAGTGGTAGAAGCCAATGTTGGTATTGAACAGGCTGTCACCTCTGGTGATTATGATGGCGTACAGTTCTGGAAACATCGCTGTGGACTTTGGAATCCATGTCAGCAGATATTCGCCAGCGACGGGGTTCATTTCTCGTGGGACGGTGGGAGCACGCGATGGGTAATTTAACGATCAGGGTTCATCCTTGCCGGAATCCAGACTGGAGACCTGGTTTGGCCCTCACATACGTCTTTGGCATTTTGTATGTGACAGTTGAATCTGGTTATACCCCTTATAAGAGTAATCCTACCGGTATTACTTTTAAATAGGGGAAGGGGCCAAGTGCAGGGCTCCAGATAAGGAATTAGTAATTGAGTATTTTCACTCCATCATTTCTGAAGCAATTCGGTATTTCTAAATTTTTATTGGGTAAAATAAAATGACACTACTGTTTACACATCAACAGACAGCAATTATTGAATACTTTGCTTCGAAATGAAAACACGTCTTGGCATTTCATTAGAATTGTCTCCTAGGAGACAATTCTAATGAAATACCAAGGTGTGTTTCCATGGAAAATAAGAAATCTATGCTGTATTTGTCGTCTGTTTATTGTTTTCTGCAGCATGATAAATGAACTACAATATTGTAATTGCTTTTTGATACTCGCTCCTTCTGATTTCAATTGGGTTTTTGGCAATTTTAATTGGGTATTTACGCAAATACGCAGCTTATCTGGAGCTCTGCAAGTGACTGGTGCGGTATGGACCTGGCACCCGGTCAGGTTATTCTAATTTCAGGGCTGAATATGTTGTATCTCGATGTAAATATTCCGTTCTGATTTTGGGATTTTCCTCCCAATGCAGCAGGTTAAAACGGGATCGAACCTGTTTGCCCGGCCTTACATGACCTTAACTGTTGATAGGCCGTTAAACACCAATAAACAAACAAACAAACTCTCGTGGGACGTGGGTTATGTCGAGTACATGAAGAGTGTGAAGAATTGTGTACGTTGGGTGTTTAATAGTCTGCAAGGTAGGAGCTAATACTTTGGTTGGTCGGCTGTGCTCCAAACGATTACAGGACTTGGGGCCAGTGTCCTGTATGTAGGTTGGGGGTATGGTGACGGACTTCATCGACATGTTTTTATTTGCTCCCAATGTTGGTTTCAGCTTGTATTGGTCCGTTTCATTGCACTTGTGTATGTAGACAACTGAATTGTGGACACTTATGGGGGCCGGGAGCTGGTTGCTAACCTACTACATGTAACATTACTATTGGCTTCTAGCATTCTGAGGTTCATTCGTGTATGTGTTATTGACCTACATATTTACGTGTAAACTGGACCACAGAATGCATGTACTACACAATCATACAGTGTTTATATATGGCCAGCTACTGAGAAAACGGACCTTACAACAGATGCGAGCGGTGTGGGCCCGGATCGGTCTGTGCCTCCGCGCAGTCTGATCGGGGTCTAGGCTGTTCGTTATTTTGTCAGTGAAGTACAATCAATAATTCTAGCGAATTGCTTATTATCCACGCTGGTTTAGCGACACGTTTCCCCGGCCTGAAATGACCTTAGCTGTTGATAAGTCGTTAACACCAATAATTAATCAATTAGCAACACATTACACACATTGCGAGTGTTCAACATGCAGATGGGTCCTGGTTCCAGGCCACAACTATTTATACCTTATATTCATAGTCTGCTTCACTACTGGATATTCGATTTACTAAATAATATTTTATTTGCGAATCGGACACTTGAAAACAGGATTTTGCCGTGGTCCGTCAAGTGACACCATTACCCAAGAGAATAATAATTACGGTAATTTACCATAGTTTAGGTTCGCCAAACAGTTATTGAGATGGTGTCATTTGACAGTGGTACGCTAATGCACGCTTCGTTTGTCACCTGATTTGACGAACCTCGGCCAAAATTCATTTTTCAAGTGTCTTTTTCCTAAATGAAACCTTATTTCTTGCCTTCCTTTAGTAATACAATGTAGAATAGTGTATAGAAGAGGTGTACAACGTTTGTTCGCAAGCAGAAAAAGTATTTGGAAGGAAATGATGATGTTTGATTACTTAAATTTGCATATTTACATAACGGAATGAATCAAATTATATATTTAAATTATTTCCCCTTACCCAGGTGGGAGTATTCTGGGAGATTGCCGTAAAGTCAATGGAAATCAAATGAAAAATCCACCTCAAAAACCAAAAGTTGCTCACAAAAAAAATCTATGTTCACACTTTTATTATACTTTAGTGCTTATGTTGTTAGTATAGAAATTAAATAGTATATGCTGTAGTTAGGAAATAATACATGTAATAAGCACATTCAGCTGTGTGCATGTATTAGATAATTGGGGGATGCCCACCGCAAAGCACTGCCAAACATGTGACCTTGACCTACATTTTACTGACAAAGCGATTGGTGGGGAATCCATGCTCTACATTTTCTACTTTGTGTCCAATTTCAGATATGAGTGAACAAGCAAGAGCAGCTGCCCTCTTACGGGAGGCTGCTAACCTGCTGGCAGACACACCGTCTACGACCACGACAGCGTCGTCCTCCATCTCCATCCAGTTTGCGCCCTATAGCCAGGCACTGCCGGCGTCTAGACAAGCGACGTCATCCTCCACCATCCAACAAGCCACCAGGGCTCTGTTTGCTCCATACAGATCCAATAGAACGATGAGGGTGCGCAAGGACCTGTCGGTGGCAGTGACTCATTGGTCACACAGATTCTGTGTGCTGGCCGAGTGCTCTCAGGTATTTTTAGTCAGACTTAAAATAACTTTTCTGTTTCTGGTTTCCTCCACCCTTGAAACTGGCCGTGCACTGGGTCACTGAATACAAAATTGCCACAAAAGTGTTAAAGTTTCTCATTCAATTGTGTTCTGAGCTATACCTCAGAATGCACCAACTGTCATTTTAGTTTAAAAAAAAAACAATGGGTCTTGACTGTAAGAAATGGGACTATTAGTATTACGTATAGTGAAACCTGTCTATTTGATATTCAACGATATTGCCTGGTTTTAGGTGTTAAATCTGCTGTTCCACATCCCAGGTTGTACTATAGGGAGACATTTTTTGTCCATTCTGCGGTATTCATAAGTCATAAACAGTCATTTACATTTATCGGACGTGTTTATTGATTGGCATTATTTTACTTTCATATCAAACATGAAATTTTCACTCTTAACCCTTTCAACCCCACAGGCCTGTTTAGTGGTCTTGGCAAAAAAATACAGATCCAGATGAGCCGGAGCCGTCTCATCAGGATCTGCACTTTTTGCAAGTAATATTCATATTTTCTAGAACAAAAACATCCCCATTTTCATAAATGGACTAGTCTGAAAACCATTTTGTGACCATTGGATTGGTTGCAAAAGTAACATATCACAGTCCATTCCAGTTACTTGGGGTTGAAAGGGTTATGATCAGGTGCGATAACCGTGCAGTTATTAGTAGTTGTTAAGTATCAAATGTACATTATGCAGGATTGGAACTCCACGGAATACTTGACGTTCTGAAACGGCATCCTTCACAGGCACAGTCCTATTTATGTGAGGACAGCATACCAATAGCAGATGATGTATTTCTACACACCTACATGTACCTACTCTGGTGATGCTGAGGAGAAAGCTATAACTTTGGAAAATTTCTAAAACAGACAGAACGTAAGTATAACTTGTCAATTACAATGATTTAATATGTATGACGATAAGTCATGGTACATGAAGTTCTACACATGTCCATCACTTGTGTCTTACACTAAATTGTTTAGTACATTTAGCAAGAGACCCAGTGTTGGCTTGATCGCTCACATGTCGCACAACGTAAGCACCACAAAACAATATTTCCCAATAAAAATGGAAGAACTAACGTTCAGAGAAAAGACAGAGAAAACATTCTACGGAATATGAAGCATGTATTAGATCTACATTCTTATTACTGTACACCGTTCAGACACATATTCAATTTACATGTACATGTATATACTAAAGGCGGAAAGTTACGTCGACAAATACAACGGTGATAAATTAAATATTTTCATGGTAAGCAGTACAGTTTTAATCTGGTATGCTGTACAGTGCACACACAGCCTGAGATTACAGGTATTAATAGTTGCTTCATGAGATCCTGTTTGAAGAAGTTCACCTACTTTTCTATACCACCCATGTTTGATTTCATGCATACTTTATTTTACCAATAATTTCACCTAACGACCATGTACATATGCATGTACAGCTTGATAACTGTTGGACAAGACATTTGAAACTGTTGACACATAACGACGGACTAAAAGCAGATGACGACGGACGTAAAGCTCACTTGAGCTTTGCTGAGGTGTCAAGAGGTAAATAACACAGCATACACAGCACACAGCATACACAGCATGAGTTTGAATTAATAGGAGCATGGAAACTAAATTTCAATTTGCATTTCAGGTGGATGGGTAACAACCCCATGGATAAACCCGGAAGACGGGAAGGAAGACAATGTTCAACTGACAATAGAACATATTCTGCAAGCCTTCATTGGTTGCAAGCTCCTCCCACAACGGTTATCGGCAGGACTCTTACATTTTGATCATAGTTCGTTAAACATGCCAACAGTTAATACTTGTGTTCCGTCAATCCTCTTTACACAAACTACAAAACTTCAAAATTATGTTGATTTTGAAGAGCCCAAAATGTGTGTGGCGAATGCAATATACCAGCATTTTTCAAATAATCGATCAGTCTGATACCAAAAGGTTTTGTAAATCTAGACTAAACTAGTATGGTAGTTTACCCGTTCAACCTTATATGATTAGATTGTGAATTTCCTTGTTATGTTTCAGACTATTACATTGTGAAGAAAAGGGGTGAAAGTTGACCGTGAAACAAGTATAATATTGCCACAAACAGTACAGATCCTGATAAGAATGCTCGTTCCCAACATGCTCATCTGGATCTACACTGTCTGCCAAATTTATTATGCTCCCCGAAAATTTTTTGGGGGGGGAGGGGGGGATATTGTTGCCGCCTTGTCCATCCGGCGTCCACATTTTGAAGTACCATGTTTGTGCAATCAACTCCTCATACAGTTCTTAACCAATCATTCTGATTCTTTACACACACATTGAATATGTGCACCTCCCCTTTTCATGCCGAAAAAATAATTTTTGACAAAAATATCCTCTTTTTAACTTTAAATAGCCTTTTTTTCACACTTTTCTGTATATCGGACTGCCAAGTTTGTGTAATCAACTCCTCCCACAGTTTTTAACCAATAATTCTGAAACTTTACACATGCATTCTACACGCATGGAAGATGTACACCTGTCTTTTTCATGCCGAAACATTTATTTTTGACAAATATACTCAACAAAACTAGAAACGTCCCTGTTTTATAGCCGGTGTAGCTCTGTCTATGCATGTACCACATGTTCAAAGTACATGTATTTTAAACCGTGGCGATGTTCAGAATACGATCGTGTAGAGTTTAGCCGATACACACGGTTTACATAGCGGCCAGTGACCGGAACGTTGATTTCCACTTTTTGCATGTGCACGCTATACTTGTCATCGATAAGATGATTCAGTTCATGTCGTACCATTCATGCGATAGGGGCTATTCGGAAAATTAAAAAACTTTTTTAATTTTTCACTGTTTTCGATATGCCACGGCTTTCCGAAAACGAGCGAAATCAGGCAATTGGGATGCTTGCGGGTGGGATGGCCGCCAGGGCGGTCGCGCCTCGGTTTGGTTGCTGTCGGAAGACGATTGATCGTCTTGCAGCCCGGTACCAGCAGACTGGGGCTGTTCACGACCGGCAGCGACCTGGTAGGCCTCGTGTAACGACGGCTAGAGCCGATCGTTACATTACGTTGACGCACTTACGTCAACGTCGATTGGCAGCCACAGTCACTGCTAGGCGATACGGTGTCTCAGGGCAGACCATTCGCAACCGGTTACGTCGTAACGCCCAACCAATCCGGGCACGCCGCCCGTACACTGGTCAGATAATGACCCAACGTCACCGTGCTGCCAGACTGTTATGGGCGCGACGTCATCTGAACTGGAGAAGGGCTGACTGGAACCGAGTTTTGTTCACCGATGAATCTCGGTTCACAGTTAGTCATGCTGACGGAAGATTACGGGTATACAGGCGTAAAAATGAAAGATTCACAGATTGTTGCATTGTTGAGAAGAACAGGTTTGGGGGAGGGAGTGTAATGGTCTGGGGTGGGATCATGGGAAACCGGAGACAGATTTGGTTGTTGTACAGGGCAACATCAAGCACAACGTTATGTTGCAGATGTGCTAAATGCACATGCCTTACCATTTATCCGTCAGCATGGTCCTGGTGTGACATTGATGCACGACAATGCCCGCCTAACGTAGCCAGGGTCACCACTCAATACTTACAGCAAAACAACGTCGACGTCATGCCATGGCCCGCGGTCTCCCCGGATCTCAATCCTATTGAGCACATATGGGATGAGCTGGGCCGCAAAGCACGAGCTAACCATCAAATTGACAATGTTCGCGATCTTACACGGGCGTTACAACGGGAATGGAGGAATTTGCCCAACGCACTGGTATTGCGTTACGTCACGTCGATGCGGCGTAGGATCATTGCATGCATTCATGCAAATGGTGGCCACACTCGGTACTAACGAGATTTACTGAATTTGCCACATTACTTATTGAAATTCCATCTCTAAACATTAAGTAACACATTTCTGAGTTTTTGTGATTTTTGATTTTGACCCCTACCGCCCTTGGCCGGTTATCTCTCGAATATTTAACAAGATATCCAAATGCAATTTATTGGCTTTGATACAGAAATGAATGAACTTGTTTTTCCATTTTGATTTTTAAAAGTAACCCTTTTGGTTTTTGATGAATCTTTCCTTAAACATGGAGGGACGTTTCTAGTTTTGCTCAGTATATATTGCCTTTTTAACTTAGGTCATTTTCACACTTTTCTGTATATTCGAGTGCCAAGTTTGTGTAATCAACACCTCCCACAGTTTTTAACCAATCATTCTGAAACTTCACAAATGCATTTTACACATATAGAAAATGTGCACCTCCCCTTTTCATGTCCAAAAACTAATTGTTGACGAAAATATCGCCTTTTTAACTTACTCATTTTTTCACACTTCTGTATATTGGGGTACCAATATTATGTAATCAACTCCTACAATTTTCAACCAATCATTATGAAACCGAGGTCAGTTTCAAGGTCTCTGGAGACCACTATATGATAGTTAGTAAACTTGCTGGCCAAGCCATGTCAGTCGTCAGAGTTTGTCCGGTCATTCGCTGTGCATATATAAACTGACTAATATGTTTGTGTTTTAAGATCCACATGTATATTACTTAGTAACTTTGCTGACCAAGCTATGTCAGTCTAGGTAGCGGTGGTCATTCGCCTTGCATATATAAACTGACCAACATGTTGTTTGTACTTTCATCTTTACATATATATAATTGAGTAATCTTTTGACAAATCCCTTATACCAGGTCCGAGGTCAAATCATAGAGTTGGGTAGCGGTTGTCATTCATTGTGCATATATAAACGGTAAATCTTTCGTTTGTGAGTCCAAGCGGAATCGGGGAGCATCCGTCGGTTTTACCGACCTTTCTAGTTGCACAAGTTTGTAGTGTTGAAAGGGTTAGTAGTTTCAGTAAAGTAGATGTGTGTGGTTGGTTGGGAGCACCCAAAGGGTAGTTTAACAAGAGACATTGTAGATGTACAACCCTTCTCGATGTCAATATTCCGTTCTGCTTTTGGGATTTTCCCCCCAATGCAGCAGGTTAAAATGTGATCGAACCCGTTTGCCCGGCCTTACATGACCAACCCTTAAATATCTCGAATAAAAAATTGTCGTCTGCTGCTTTTATTTTTGAAAGCCACTTGTATATAATGCTTTCAACTATTCTGGCAACACAAGGGAATTGTAAACGATTCTCTTGATTTGTTAGCACATGTTTTTTTAGCTCACCTGAGCGAAGCTCATGTGAGCTATTGTTACCGCAATGTGTCCGTCGTCGTCGTCCGTGAACATTTTCAAACGTCTTCTCCTCGGTAACCATTGGGCCTATAGTCACCAAACTTCATGGTCATGGTCCTTAGGTAGGGGGATTACAAAATTGTTAAAATTACGTCATTACGTAATCCAAGATGGCCGCCGTCTAAAAATAGCACAACTTCTTAAAAAATCTTCTTCTCATGAACCGCTGGCCGGATTTCGACTGAACTTGGTAGAAATGATCGATTTACAATGCTCTTTCAAAGTTGTCAAAAATGGGCGTGGCCCGTGGGGTCAAATTTTATTTTTGTCTGAATCGGATGATTATAACATCCATGATGGCCGCCAAAAGGTCCATTTATTCGAGATTTTGAACGTCTTTTTGTCAGGAACCACATGGCCGATGCTGGCCAAACTTCATAGGAAGTTCAGATCCTTGGGTGAAGCATTTTCAGATTTGGTAAAATGAGAGTCATCGCTTAATCCAAGATGACCGCCATCTGAAAATAGCACAATTATTTTTAAAACACATGAACTCAATGTCACATTCTCCTCTGGTGTTCATGGAGTCAGGTGAGCGAATTAGGGCCATCATGGCCCTCTTGTTTGAAAATAGGACCAACATGAAAAATGGCAGACGGATGGTTTGATTCAGGGATATACATGTAAGAGTTACGTAGGTTGTGCAAATGCTGGCCACGCCGCCTCTGTTACGCAGTTTGGTTGTTTTCCATCTATAACTGCACAAAAGATGGTTGCACATTTCTTGGACATATCTTTTTATCATTTAATAATAAACCTGATAGGAAACTATTACATTTGTTAACGTGTCTTTTGTATGTATAATTCCCTACCCACAAAAACTTGTCCTTAAATGACCTTAGCTGTTAATTATGTATTCACCTTGTACGATGGGCGGGCACAGATTGTCCACGCAATAACTAGAGTTCAACTTGGCCAATCTTAATCAAATTTGGTATACAGCTTTGTCACGACCAGAGGAAGAAGCCTATTGATTTTCGGAATTGGTCCATGAGTTATCTTCCCCTGGCTGTCGAAGCAGATTTTCTCGATGGGTATCCTTTTCCACGCGATAAGTTAAGTTCTACTTGGCTGATCTTAATCAAATCCTGTTTAAGAGTAACTAGAAAATGTGGCCTGTCGACACACTGAGGGCCCTGTGGCAGCCAGTCAATAAAGCCATTTACACGAGCGTAAAAGTTACTGGAATTTCAGAACACAGCAAGAATGTGAGCTTGACACTGGGTTTAAGGGGGCGGCACGGACGATGATTTGGGATATGGCGTTAGAGGACCCTTAGAGGGATGATTGTGTGAAATATGAAGCAATTCCGAGCAAGGAAACAGAAAATATAATCCATTTAGCCACGGTTAAGGTTTCGCGACGCACCAAGTATGTGACCTTGACCCTGGGCTTAGCGGGGGCGGCACAGACCTGGATTTGTCACATGGCGGTAGAGGACACTTAGAGCAATGTGTGTGTGTGAAATATGAAGCAATTCCGAGCAAGGAAACAGAAAATATAGGTCATTTACCCACGATTAAGGTTTAGTCAAAAAAGCGGACGGACAGGGCGAAACCTATAGGGCACCATCGATTTCTTGGCGGGGCCCTAATAAGCTTATAGCTAATCATATTACCTTGGGGCAGGAGCTAAGTGACTGGTGTAACCTGACCCAGCCTTAAATGTATGAGGCGCCGTTTTGGTATTTAATACCATTTCGTGATATCACCTATTCGAATGAGTCAAATGAGTAATATCACCTATTCAAATAGGTGATATCACTCATTTGAATAGGTGATATCACCAATTTGAATCTGAATGGGTGATATCACCTATTTGCAAGGGTGATATCACTCATTCGAATAGGTGATATCACCCTTTAATTTTGAATAGGTGATGTCACCAATTTGAATCTGAATGGGTGATATCACCTATTTGAAAGGGTGATATCACTCATTCGAATAGGTGATATCACCCTTTCATTTTGAATTGGTGATATCACCTATTTGAATGAGTGATATCACCCTTTCGAATGGGTGATATCACCCATATTTGGGTGATATCACCCATATGAATGGGTGATATCACTAATTTGATACGAAAGAGTGATATCACTCTTTCGAATGAGTGATATCTATGAGGCGCCATTTTAGACTTTATTATTAGTGATATCACCTATTCGAATATGTAATATCACCTATTCGATTGGGTGATATCACCTATTCGTTCAGAAATGGTGATATTATGCATTCAAATGCGTGATATCACCTATTTGAATACATGATATCATCAATTCAATACAAATAGGTGACATCGCCAATTAGAATAGGTGATATCACACATTTGAAGGCATGATATCACCTATTCGAATGCATGGTATCACCATTTCAGAGTCAAATTGGTGATATCACCCATTCAAATAGGTGATATCATGCATTCGAATAGGTGATATCACCTATTTGATATCACTAAGTGGTAATAAAATGCCCAATGGCATCCCAGGCGCTTTTTTTTACTTTATTACCGTTTAGTGATATCACCTATTCGAATATACAAATCATGATATCACCTATTGTAATGGGTGATATCACCTATTTGTTCTGAAATTGTGATATCATGAATTCAAATGCATGATATCACCTATTTGAATACATGATATCATCAATTCAATACAAATAGGTGATATCACCCATTCGAATATGTGATATCACCCATTAAAATAGGTGATATGCATTTGAATAGGTGATATCATGTATTCAAATAGGTGATATCACTAAGTGGTAATAAAGTCCCAAACAGCACCCCATAGATATCACCCTTTCGAATAGGTGATATCACCCATTCGAGCGAATAGGTGATATCACTCAGTTGAGCGATAGGGTGATATCAACCTTTCAAATGAGTGATATCACCTATGCAGCCTTGACCGTGAACGTTGGATTGATAAACGTGCACATAGATTTGTCCTAAAACTGCTAAGTAAACATTTAAAGGTGAAATGGTCATGATCAAAGGTTAAGGTCGTAGTATTGGTGGGTGGAGTATGTTCGTATGTATCCAGTGTATAAATAACAAGAAGACTTGATCCAAATATGAAAACAGAAGTTACAGCAGACTGAAGAAACTTGGTCGCAATTAGTCATATGTGAATGACCCAGGCGCGGATACAGGGGGGGGGTCCAGGGGGTCCGGACATCCCCCCCCCCCCTCCGCTCTCGGCAAAAAAAAACACGAAAATCTACAATACTCGAATAGTTGGATGACTTTTTACGTGGTCTAGGTGTCAGGAAATCGCATCTGCGGCGATCTGGCATCTAAACAATTTCTGGGGGAGGGCCCCCAGACACCCCTACTTGACGATTTCGCGGAGGTCGGCTATGCTGAATTTTTATTTCAGACACCCCCTACAATTATTTCTGTATCCGCGCCTGTGACCTTGGGGTTGGGCGGGGTGGAGCATCTTGTGCATGATGAAGCATTATGATGATAAGAAGGCATGAGCCAAAATATGAAAAGATTGCATCGAGGCAAACTAAAGTTATAATAGACTGGAAAAAATTGGTCGCATGTACTGAATCAACGATATAAGTAAACGACCTTGACCTTTAGGCTGGGCGGGGGTGGTGCATCTGATGCAGGATGAAGCAGGATGGTGACAAGAACACATGAGCAAAATATGAAAACATTCATGGAGGGAAACAGAAGTTGTGTGTGTATGGCGTGGTTAGGTGTTGAAAACAAGATCTTCATCTTCAAGAAATCCATTTTGCCGAAACAGCTGATTTCCCCCTGTTCAGAGCCGCTGGTACCCCCCGCATGTGGTGCAAGTTCACTGCGACCGGAAACCACACACATGCAGAGATGGACTGTAGCCGAAAATTCGAATTCCTTTTCGGCTACTGTCGTAATATATCGGATTATTTCCGATCATTACCGAGCTATAATTCAGAGCGCCACCTGTTATCATAATGGTACATTGCATATTATGCTAACTTGCATAGTGCATGGTGCTAATTGACATCGGTGATTGCAGTTTCCAAGTGAGATCCGTAGTTACAATTGTATTACATTTGTAATACGCAATATTGGGTAGTGCATATTTATAATACATTGGTTATACTGCCTATTGCGTAACTATAAGGACACAACATATAGTCTTGTAGAACAGTAATGTGTACATGTAAATAGTCAGTTGTTAGCAATACAATTCAACACACGCCACATGTATTATGATACATACACTAAGGAAAGTAAATTACCACCACCAATGATCACCAATGTGTAAATAAGATGCATGTATATCCAATTAAATGAATGACTCTGTAATGACCCGATTGTCATCATGACGAATACAACACGCATTATACACTAGACAGTAGTCAATAGTCATTACAAAGGATACAATTATACACATGTCACATGGACCAGTAATTAAACGAATGTAATAGTAAGTACAAATGATACAACAGTACACATGCCACATGGAACAGTAATTGAACACATGTGATGTCAATTGTAAGTAAGCAAAAGTGAGTACACAGGATTTAATTATTGCAGAAATATTGTTCCATAGCCTTCACATAATTCTTTATTTTCTTCGGATAATCTGTTTACTCCATTATCATTTGAAAAGAAATTGTGATTTGTATTTTCAGCTTCTTTTTTCGTATATAATTTTTTATAATATTATTTTTCTTCATTTAATATTTCACCATTGCTCGTAATATTTTGACCATTTACCGTTAATGTAGTTATCGTTTTATTTTCAGACAGTTTCTGTTCTAAATTTGCAAAGTATTTTGTATTTTTTTCCCACCCTCAATCCATTCGGCTTTTGATCTTAACATAATTCCTCTAACTTTATGTTCATATAAATACTGTAACATATCTTCTTTGGTGTTTAATTCTATTAAAATATCTTCCGATATTGTTTTTGAGTAGTCTGCTTCTAATTTATCTATTTCCTCTATTCATTTATTTTCCATTTTTAAATCATTTTCCTTTTCAGTAGACGCAAATTTTATCGTTTCATTTCTTATTGTTCCTTTACTTATCTCCCAAAGTGTATTTGGATTAGCATGTTGGTTGATTTCGGCAATGGTAGAAATACGTCGTCTAATTAGTTGTTGGTATTCTGTTTTTAAAAGTAGACTATTATTTAACTTAAAATATCCCGGACCCCTTTCATTAGATTGAGTCTGTAAACAAAACTATACTAAAGAATGTACTAAAGACTTAAACCCTGTAGTAATTTTACTTTTTGTTACTCTGTTAATTACATTTTCAGATATTAGAAAATAGTCTAAACGACAGAATATTGTTGGTTTAGTATTCGAATGCCATGTGAATTTCCTTGTATTAGGATTAAGAATTCTCCAGATATCATGTAGTTCATATTTATTAATTATTGACAATAGTTTCTCTCTTGTATTCTTATTTGTGTCTCTTATGCCATTTTTCTTGTCTAAATCTGGATCTAAAATTATATTAAAATCTCCCCCTATTATTAAAGTATCTACTTCTACTGTTTCTATATATGTATCGAGATCTTGGTAAAATCGTAGACTGTTTTCGTTTGGACCATATATATTGATTAATGTATACTCTTTTTCAGAAATGCATATTTTAAGAGATTGAATTCTACCGGTCATGACCTGTTCATTTTATAATCAAGCCCCGGTTTTATTAAAATAAATATACCTTCTTTATTGCTATATTCTCCACTAAAATACCCATCACCACCCCATTCCTTTTCCCATTGGGCTTTATCACTTGTTGTGAAATGCGCTTCTTGTATGAAACATATATCGTAATCATTGTATTTTATCCATTGAAAAAGGTGTAGCCGTTTGTATTTTGATCCCATACCCTTGACATCAAAGCTTCCTAGTTTTAATTCCATAAAGTAGTATCAGAAATCTGATATATCGAAAGCAAGCACAATACATATTGGTTGCCGGTCCACGATGTTGAGTCCACCAAATGTGAACAGAAAGAAAGAAATGATAGAAGTAAGTGAGAGTTGCATCAACGATAACATGTGAAGACGATAATGACATGTAAAAAAAAGAATGAGGGTCACCAACTCAGATATTGTGTAATATAAACACATGGGCACCTGTTGACAAAATGGATCTTACTATTCATGCTATCAGCATACCCCCAGATCAGTTTACACATCCGCGCTGTCCGGTCAGGGCCTACCTTGATCGCCATTCCATCAGTGGAGAGCTCATACTACCTGCCGTTAACATCATGATTATATTCTGGTAATTTAATTCTATTCTCACTGCAGAGCCTAAATGTGCAAAATAATTTAATAATTATTGCTAAAATAAGGTCCATTTTGTCACCCGGCGGCCCATGTATATTCGCACGTTACAATTTACAGTAAAGTGTATGTGTGCTTCCTCTATAACATAACTAATTTTGAATTAGCATAGCAGTCAGTGATATCATAACATAATCTCAAATCGGCTGCACAATGTGTATATGGGCCACCTACTGAGAAAAATGCACCCTACGACGTGTGCGACCAGCGTAGCCCCAGACCAGCCTGAGTCTGTGCATATGCGCAGTCTGATCAGGGCCTATGTTGTTCGCCATTATGTCACTGAAAATAATCTTGATGTTGTCAGTAAAACTATTAGACCATAACCATACTGTGCAAGATGATCATGATACACAATTGTTGCAAATGTTATACGCTTCCTTTTCTCAGCCGGCGGCCCACACACAGACGAAAGTATGCTCATGAAACCATTTTTGCTGCCATAGTAGTTCACATAATTAAACTGTAATTTGTATACATGAGATACTTAAACAAATCTGTACATATGTGTCGCATATGTTTACAAGTTTCTAAGGGGCATGGCGAAATTATTATCAAATATAGAAGTCGTATCTAAATTCCAAGATGGCCGCCGACGACCATATTGGTATATGTGGCCGAAAGTAAATACGTTTAGCTAAATTTCAATTAAATATTGCATTTTTTTCTGTTTTAAGCAGGTCTCTAATGTTCATGGAATAAAAGACTATTACAATATGAATCTTGCACCTCGTATTCAAGATGACAGCCATAAGCTATATTCGAAAACATGGTTGACGATAATAGTTTAACTGAGTTTCAATGAAAGCTAAATTTTGTTTCTATGAATTGTGTTCTATGTATTGCATGTACATTCCTAAAGGTCATGGAATAATGAATAGCAAACTACAAAAGTTGTATATAAAATTTAAGATAGCCGAAAACGGCCATATTAGAGTTAAAGTTAAACGGATATATTAAAGTTAGCTAAATTTTAATTAAATGTTGTAATTCAGATTTCTTCTGATTTATGCACGTTTCTGAGGATCATAGAAGTATAATATAAATATAGAACGTTCAGTTAAAATCCAAGATGTCTAACTCGTAATTTTGAAATTAAATGACCAATTCATAGCTATTATACTACAGGTTTGCTAGCTATGTTGAATACCATAAACTAATTTCTGCAATCATTTGTACAACTGAAATACATTAAAAGTGATATCTCGGAATATATGGTGAAAACAATTTTAACTGCATGTACATATTATAAAAAAGAGTGGAATATAAAATTAAAATTGAGAACAGATGTGAAACAGAATATTGAACCACTTAGCATGTCTTCTATTTCATGGAACAACATAATCACCGAATTAGCAAAACTTAGTGAATGACATTCCTTCATGCATAATTTGCTGGAAAATATATTCCATGTGCATATGCTGTTTCCTTTACACGTATAATGCTTGTATTTAAGATTTATGATGTACATGTATTTGTTTCTTGAAATGAGTGGCATTAACATAACTGAGAAGATGAATGGTGTGTATCAATCATTAAATGCATGTTATTTTAGAATGAGCATTATAAGTATATGTATTGATTGCATGCATGAGATACATACACAGTGTATGTTGACTTTGTGAAGGTCGTGAATTAATCATTTATTGCATACAAGTGAAGAGGTTAACGGAATTAATACACATTTGCAAACGAACAATATGTGAATTACAGATGTACAAGAGTCACTCATATTCGAATACTAGTATCTAATGCATGGGGTTGGGTGTGATACTTGGGTTATATCATGTGCAGAGATAGATAAAACAGTCATTCGGCCGGAGAACTATGGCCAGGACGTGCTTGAAAGAGCTTCAGGTGTTTTGAAGCGTATATTGTATGCACATGCTCCTCATTACATAGTGAAGCACAAAGCAAAATCTCTCTTGTGTATGTGAATATATATTTTGCTTGACAGTGTCTCATTTTATTGTAACACTCGTGTGTGTTTTATTTTATGAGCAAGCATTGCAGTACATATAATGCAGTTTTTTTAGTTTCACTAAATAACCGGATTTATACAACATGGTGTTTGAGAGACTTATATCGTACATGTATCGACACGGAATGTGATCTCGGTAGCTAAATGGCCACACGCGTGAATTGTGTTCTAGATAACATATATGATGGAAACAAATATAATGCATGTACATCTGTATATTCCACAGATTACATGCTATATTAAAACTAATATGAGACGAGTTGAGATTCTGTGCGCAAATACATCATTGTTGGCATACATCACGATATAATGTTCAATTTTATATTGTTTTATAATTAGTCTAGATGCATCGAGATACGGTTCAACCTATATATGTATAATACATTATAACAGTGAAAACTGCCGGAAAATAAGTTTGTGGAATGAACTGGATCCAGACAGTACATGTACAAACTGTAAGTATGTATTATTTTATGTTTGTATGTGCTACTCTCCGAATGATTGATGGCAGCCATCTTGAATTTAAGATTCAGTTTTGTTTGCATATGCTATTATATACATCAGTTCGTTTATTCTAAGTGGGATATTGTCTACATATGGAATAGCATATACGAAAAACACTTAGCGAACTCTGATTTAATTGAAAATTGGCTGTTGGCGGTCATCTTGGAATCGAGCTACAACTTACTAATTATGTTATTCAGTGTTCTATGACACATGTGTAGTTCTGTATCAAAGAGGAAAGTCACGTTATAACATTAATTGAACATTCATTACATACATATAGTGTCAGCCATTGTTACCAATATGGCAACCGGCGTTCGTCTTGAATTTGAGATCCAGCTTCTGCATTAGATATGCATTCCTGCATGACCCGTATAAACTTGAATATAACAGAAGACATTTAAATCATTACTTTTATTGTTATTTAGTTTCACTTATATTTCACTTTTCCAATATGGCCGTCAGCAATAGTTTACCAATATTTGACAACTTCTATGTTATATATTCATTCCTCCATGGCCCCCATATGGGGCCTTGAAATAAATATGGAAATCACAGCATACGCTAGGTACAAACTTACGGACATTGTATCTAATATTAAATTTCTAATATACACATATATTATCTCGACTATACCGGCATTTGAGTGTCATAACTCTTGTCGTGTGTTTGTTGACTCTATGCATATTGTGGAATGAGCTTGGTAAGTGGGTGAGAGCAACCTCCCCAGTACAAATATTGAGTCCTGCATTCAATATCCTCAGAGAAAAAGTCAGTTAAAGTAAAATATAGTCATCATATTATATTTTAGGGCGTGCTCTTGCACCCCACGAACCGCCTCCACTCATAGGCTACCTCACTTCATGCTCTCTTATATTGCAGTGTTCATTCACACTATCTAAATTTGATCAACCACGACGAATGTGGGTATATTCCAGTATCGTCGAGATAATATATAGACCAGCCAATCTGTAAATACATTTGCCGAACACACCACTAATTGCAACAGAAGGTATCTAAATGCTATTTTGTTCCATAGATATCCCATAATAACATACTAAAAGTAGAAGAAAATTGAAAAATAGGATGTTTATGTTGTTGCACATGTTTAATTACAATACTAATATAAAATTTAACACACCTTACAATGATCCTATTTAAATGACTGTGTAAGTGAATGCGGTTTACAATGTTTATGATTTGAGACTTACAAAACATTAACAGTAAGCGAAAACAAGTATTACTAACAAAATATACTTTTGTCGTACAATTTTGTCAATTTTCGATCCAATGTTGCTAATATTCATTCATTGGGCTTATATTTAAGTGTGGAAATTGGCTCTAACACCTTACATACGCAGTTGCTAATATTACCTCACCTATTTGTTTATAATGGGATTTTAGCTCCACTCATTACATTGGGCTGAAATGCCATTTCGTACGTTAAAATCAGACTAAGGCAATTTAAAGCGTATCCAATCATTATGAAATTACTACGAGGTTAGCTGGCATTTGTATGAATCCAAGATGGCCACCACATATCCTCATTTTCCAACTATGTGTTCTTAAATGAGAGTTGAAGTATTTCAACTTGCTATAATCTGGACTTTGACCATCGTCTATCATTTGAGAACTTCTCCAAGGTAATTTGACCTTTGCATAAATCAAAGATGGACAACATATGTCAAATTGTTTCATTTAATTTCCACATCTTTCTCATCAGTGCTAGCAATTGAGCGTTTTCGGCGTTTACGGTGTTTTAAGATTCCATATGCTGTGATTTTCTGGCACATGAACTTGTCTGAGAAATTATATGACAGAGGTAAATGAGATATAGTATGTACAATAGTCTCTTTTATTTCATACATATAATGGTAATGTAATATTAGTTTGCTGCACTCTTTGCACATTATGAGACTTTTGTAAACAAATACCAGTGAACTAGAAAACTATTACATAGCCATCGTCATGGATGTTAAGATTGGTTACTATTCTGGAACACGAGCACACACTTACAATGCGACTTACAGACAGGTATTAATAGCACGCAGGGAGCAGCTCTAACATCAAGGCATGCTTCTAGTCTTCAGACATGACTAAAATATATTTTGCAGGACAATCATGTTTGTGTTGACATGACCATGACCACCACTGATGCAATCTTACCATTGCACATATGCGATACCACGCAGTGAGCGCGGGTGTGGGCGGTAATATGCTTTCCGTCTCGTGTACGGATGACAATAAGGCGTAAAATCAATGATAAATATAGCGGGTTGAACATGTAATTATTAATTTAATAGATTTTGGCGAAAGCGTCTCAATATGCAATTAATTGAAACGAAATGCTGTTCTTTCCTTGGTCGAGAAACTAGGATAAACAAGCAAGTAAGACTATTGGTTCATTATGTGGTAAAACAAAATCTATTTATTGGTCGAATGAGTCGATATAGCGGTCATACTCAAGCGTGTCGGATAATACCCATGTTCGCGAATTGACAATATACATGTATAGGAATTGAGTTTTTCAAAACTGGCAACGGGACCCGCATGTTGGTGAGACATTTCGACATAGCATGCTTAGTGGGCTCAATCCCAAAGAAAAACATTTGGGAAGGTGGACTTGTTTGTTACTGATGAAAAAGTACTTATACATAAATATCTTTTACATTTAATTTGTTTAATAGCCAAATGTCCGTCGGCAGAACAAATAATATGGAGTGTAAATGATAAACAGAGTATCATAATTATTGATGAGTTATGCTAGTATCATATGATAAAACAATTATTGACGTGAGAGCCATAGAATATGATCTGACATTTTCTGGCAGAAAAGTCATATTTACCGAGGTGAAGTCAATAACTGTATTGTATGTTTGTATAAATCCCATGGTCTTCGCTGAGTACGTTTATTGCAAGTGTGAGCCGATACTGTATATAACACCTTTAGATAGGAGTACGTTTATTGCAAATGTGAGCCGATACTGTATAGATCACCTTTTGATAGGAGTACGCGCAGTGCGCGAAATAGCGGCATGTATTAGCGATGCTTTGGAAAGAGGGAGGGGTTTTATGGCTTTGAGCATCACCTTGTGCTGCAATTTTGCTTTTTTTTCACAGTGAATCTGACAGTGTGGCCAACATTACATTGACAGTCATATCGGATATTCACTTCGGAATGAGTTTGTTTACGGGCTTGTTTGGCGAGTTTGCCCGCGCGATTAGTACATAGTATTATTTGATATTTATTTTAATAGGCAACGGATTTTGACGAAGTATGGCGCAGAAAACGTCTTCATGAGCTGTATTTGGTGCTCCCGGGAGTTCAGCACATACTTTTGTGATTTTTGCGACAGAAATTTGAGCCAAAGTACCGATACCACCAAATGCAGTTTAACAAGACGCGTTTGATGCGCCATATTTCAGCAAAACCCGTTACATAATAAGGAAAACATAAAGGAATACGTACTTTGAAGCAGAGGGCTTCAGGAAGTTTCATTACTTGTTGTTGTTGTTGTTGTAACCACGTGATCATACATCTTGATAGTGTGCATCTCTCAGTATGGTCATTTGCTGACAATATTCTGGTTATATGTAGTGATGGTATTTGCAGGGAGCAATATCGTATGTACATTTTCTTTGTTAACTTCAGGTCAATTTTGTGGAATGCTCGGTGTGTATTAATTTGGTAATTTTGCATCCTGTCGGTATACACGTGTGTCCGTCTGTTTGTCTGTTCGGTAATGGAGTGTCCATTTCAATTACTGTCTCTCCTTATTTGAGATACGGGACGAGATCCATATGAACGCTATGCTTCTACTCGTTGCCAGGTGACCAAGTGCAGAGCAAGTACCGAGTGTCGTGTTCATGTAAATAACAGCTCCGGGATTGTGCCCTGTTGTAGAGCGATTCGCATGTTGTTTAACAGTTTATATTCGCCAGACAAAGTGTATTGAAGTGTTCACACCATACCATAGTGATTTATTTCCGGATTTCATCTGTGCCAAATTCATTTCAGGAACACACCATACATGTGTGGTATGTCATCATTCGAAAATTCGCATTCCATCATCACACTAGGAGCTTGATTTCAATCATACCATTCCTGATTCTCCAACTATATAGGTTTAGCCACTCTAAATCATCCGATATCCATGCGCGGTGTAGTCAAAAGTAGTACGTTACAAAGAATAAGCCAAATTTGTTATGCCATAGACACTCTTTGCTTGCAGAAACCAGTCAATTGATGCACTGATCTACTTCACAGGCATGTTAATGTATCATTTACATCAGGTTCAAGCATATGCTTTGGGATTAGTTTGTAAGTCGGAGCATGTTGGTCATATGAGACTGTTCCATTTCCAGCCGCTGAGTTTTTGCGCCACCACCAGAGTGGTCACAGTAGATTGAATTTATCTTTCTTAACAATAATTAAACCTATATTTTAATTAGTGAATATCCAGAGCAGAATGGGTGCAGGTTATGGGAAAAGAGGTCCCACGATATCCATACGAAAAATGAAAGTAGCAGAGAATAGCAAAATGTGTGGTCATTGGTTAGTTAATACAGGAGCAATCGTTGGTGTTGGTGGACCTATACTGGAACTTCATTTCCGGATTCCATATTTCACTTCCGGATTCCATATTTTGCTTCCGGAGCATATACATCACTTTTGGTTTGCTCCATTGCCTTCGGAACTGTACTTCCGGAAACGTTATTGTTTAAACACCACTTCCGGAGATTCGATTTCCGGTATTCATGCATGTAACCGGACATCAATATTGGCATTAGACCAGCTTCTACTTCCGGTCAAGAACTTTAGATACCCAGTACACTTGGTATTGAATTAATGCATTCATTTTTTGGCAATACAGTGTGAAAATACTTGAAGTTATTTATCAATACTTCATTAATGGCTTAATTGACTAAGTGATATTAACACATTTTATATTTTGATATCCATATACGGTGTTTATGTTCATCCACGGCTGGACATGTTCGAACTTTATAATTGAGATGTACTTGTACTTGCTTTAGTGAGGGACTGTAGTCAAATAAATTTGTACATCTGGCTAACGTTTCGAAATTTGACACAATTGAGCTTCAGATAATACCGTTTAAGAACTTTGATGGAAGTAATGATTACCAAGATGGCCGCCATTCAAGCATGCTATTGACATTTATACCGCACCCATAGCTCCATGTAGCACAAAAAGTTGGTTGAATAAATGTTGTTTATGTCGGAAGTAAACTAATATACCTGATGTAGCATAATATACATGTGCCGTTTTTTGCCTAAATTTTTTCACTTTTGATCGGTAATCGCGGCCTCTGATTGGCCAGACTAAACAGTTGTGTTCGTTTGTTTGTTGGGGTTTAGCGGCCTATCAACAACTAAGGTCATTTAATACCGGGTCAATGGGTTAGTACCATGTATTACCTGTACAAGTACATGCACATGTTCAAGTACATGCACAAATGGGGGAAAAATCTCAAATTAGAACTGAATAGCTACAATAAAAAATCTGTATATTCAGCCCTTAAATCAGAATAATCTGATGCCAGGTTCTCGCGACACCAGAGTCTATTGCCCCCCCCCCCCTCTCAAAATCAGTATGATCAGTAATAATATTACTACTTTAATAAAGGGCAATAACCCAATTCAACTCCCAGGTAACAAAAGAGCCAAATATAAAAACGTACCAGAGGGCCAAACCAGGCAAATAATGATTCTTATAAGGAGGAACCCTTATCGTTAATTTAATCCATCGTGTTCAGCAAATTCAAGATGGCGGAGAATTTTAAAATCCAAATCGCTGTCGATTCAGATGAATTTTGACCATGTTTTACAGTAGACGTGGACAACGGAACGGACATGTACATTATGATTTTCATGCTTATTATGTCAACTGTAGAGTCTAAAGACAGCCAGTATTGAAGCTCATCGCAAACAAATTCGGAGATTTAATGAGATGCAATACCGAATATACCTACCGCGGACGCCGCCATTTTGCTATGGATGACGTCGCTAGATTTGAGACGTATGGCGAGGGAATGACGTCAAAACATGACGTCAAGCACGTTCAAACAGTAAGTTTAGTATGGGTATAAATAAAATACATGATTAGGGCCGTCGAATACGAAATATATTCGGTTTCGCCTCGACAACTTTATAGAGGCTCGCTAAAGCTCTCCCAAATAAAGCTGTCTAAGGCTGAACCGAATACAATTTATATTCGAAGGCACTAATCATGTATAAACTATATATTGAAAAAAACGCAAAGATCAAAAGAAGAGATATGTTTATACGGCCAAATAAATAATCTGCGGTATGACAAAAACGTTATTGTGATTCTACACAGGTTATATGGTGTAGTTCACCCTCGGCTATCGCCTCGCGTGAACATACCTCCAGACGAGCAATATTACACCACATAGCCTGTGTAGAATCACAATAACTGATAATATTAAAAGTCGGTGATACTATATGCACACATTTTATATTGATATTATAGTGTTTGAGATCACTGAGTATGTCAAGGTCAATGACAAATGATATTGACTTGTTTGTTGGTGGGGTGGTGGGGTCGGGGTGGGTGGGTGGGCGGATGAGGGCCGGGGGAACAATGTCGTATATTTTGTGGTCAAAGTCAAGGCAACTTTGCTTCGGCAGATACCAAAAGTACTGCATAATTAGCAGATGTGTTGATTATCTTAGTAATTATAAGCATAAGCATGATAAGTGGACAGAATAAAATGTAGTTATTGAGATGTGTTTAACGGGGTGTTAGGTCATCTATGTTATGTCATTTAGGCTGGGTTGATGTGGTTGAATCCCATATTTCACATGTATGGAAGGGCGAAAACCTCAAAATTAGAACTTAATATTTATAGTCAGCGTTGAAATTAAAATAATCTGATCTGGTGTCAGGTACTGACCACACCAGAGTCACGTAGCCCCACTCCGTAAAGGTAAATATGTTTAGTACTATTGTTACTACTTGTATAATGGGCATAACCGGATACAAGTCTCAAATAGCGAGAAATTCAAGCATGAGGGTTACCTTTCGCATGCTCTCAACCAGCTGCCCGCCAGAAATAAACTTGATGACAATTATGCAATCTGTTAACATGTGAGCGATGTCAACAGCAAACTAGGAAGAGATGTTATCTGAACATCATTAAGTCATACTAGTAGGACAAACACAATGAATAACTTGCCAGATCACATATGCAGCTTTTTCTGAACGTTAACATACACATGCTGAAATCTGCATAGCTTTGCACACAATAGCTATTACAAGTGACTTTATTTTTGCTACAAACTGGAGAATACGGTGTTGTGTGTTCCCAGATAACAAGGCAACTGTGTTTTGAATTGATAGTACATGACACAATGATCAGTCCATGTACTGTACGAGTACGCGGAGAACAAATGCAACGCATGGAGAGAACATACTACACCATATAGCAGATATAGTATGCAGTCATACTACAATATTATTGAAAACTATATATGAGACACGCCATGTGATTTTGTACCTTCGGACATCTGCGTATTTTCATTAAATACGTAACATTTACTCTATTTTTCATAAATAAATTGAAAAGTCAACAAAATACATGCGGAATATGTACTCTGATAATTATTATATATAAAATGCCAAATTATGCATAATGAATTCCAGCTTGCGCTATATAGTCGGCACGTGCACCCGGGTTAACGTTGTTATGCCCCCGGTCTCGGTAGAGCCGGGGAATATAGTGTTTGTACTGTGCGTCCTTCCCTGTGGCACATTAAGAAGTTCGTTTTTCAATTTTCATAATCTCTATATCCCTTCAAGGACTAGTTAAATATTTCAACACAGTATACGTGTGGACTAATGCCACACATACATGCTGCCCTGAATATAACATTGACCTTTTGCCCTTCAGAACATTAAACTTTTTCATAGATTAAGTAGAATTTCGCTGGAGTTTCTAAATTATGCCGAACTGTTATATCCCTTGATGGATTACTACAATATTACAATGCATCATACTTGTGGACAGATGTCACACATCCATGCTGCCCTTAATATGACCTTGGCCTTTTGACCTTGGCAACTTTGAACTTGTTCACACATTAAGCAGTTTGCCGGAGTTTATCATTTATGTCATATCGTCTATATCCCTTGAAGGATTACTATAATATTTCAATACGTCATACTTGTGGACAAATACACATCCGAAATCAAGCGAAATCAGCTGGGACACTAATTTATCCATCAAGCAGCAGACGAACACAAATGTTGTTGTGTGTCGGCTCTACCACCGCCGCTTTTGTTGCCTCCTTTGAGTCTTTTTCTGAACCACAGCTGCACCGCAAAACACATTTTTTACAATATGTTGTAACTATCATAATGCTGACAGATCTGTTATCTTCGGACTTTTGCGCTGCAGAACATTTTGAGAAATGCATTTGAGAAACCCCGTCAATCTGACATTGATATGCGTGCAGAAAATCGACAGACCGGATAAAAATAGACTTCGGTACGCAAACACAGACAAATATCAGCATTCTTCAAGCGTTCCCACCTGGCATTTCCTGAAGCAATTTCACAAATAAATAGACAGAAACACGTATAAATACATTTTTTTGAATTTCATGGTTACTTGAACACGAACTTCAAATTGAAAGTGTGACGTTGGCCTAAATTGTTTCAAAACATGTATACATTTATTCGCCGCCCAGAACTCATGGACTAGAAACTATGTCTATGTAAATAGCACGAGTTGAAATATAACGATAACTGATTTTGACTGGTGGCCATCTTGGATTTGCCCCAGTATGGACGATAAGGTCAAATCGAGATTGCTTCAATCAAAATTCTTGAAAGGCATAACATGAACATTGTCTGTGTTAAATTTAGAAAAGTTAGCCAGACTTGCGAATTGATGGCCTTTTGGGAAACTACCGTCCCTCACTACTTTACGTCACCACTTATCGTCGTACGAGTTTAGCTACATACCACTTCACCTGGCTATTAGATTGTCATGATACTCCGACAGTAGGGGAGACAATTTGTCTCCATCATATAATGACATTAACAAAGTGTTTGCGGTGACTTTTCATTCTGAATTGGTCGCCAATTTGAAATTCATAAGAACAAATGTAGAAGATGCTCGATATTGTGTCCCCACAAATGAGTCCTCAAAGAGCTATCAAATCGGCTTAAACACTATGTCGTTTATCAGATCATTCAAGTAATAGGTAGATGTAAGGGGCAAAATACAATACAAGATGAAGTGATCCATGATATTCGCCGAACACGACTATTAGAAAATGTATACATGAAAAGTACGGTTTTGTCAAATGTCTGATATTGTCAATAAAAAGTCATTTTTGTTTAAACGGAGGTTGTCGCATATTCCAAGATGGCCGCTGTCTAAAAACAGCTAAGCTTCTTAAAAACATATTCCCCTTGACTGTCAGATCGTCAAATCTATATGGCAGGCCAGTGGAAGATGTTTTGTTTAAGAGTTTAAGATATTTGATGACATGTATGCGACAACCTCCGTTTTAACAAATATGAAAATAATTCGCCCAAAGACCGTAATGAAAGGTTTGTAATCTCCAATAAAAAGATGACATTTTCACCTTTCGGTGTCAATCTTGAAGATACGTTCGATTTCATATATGGCATGTACGTATTTGGTCAACAATTAAGGTTGATTCCTATTTGACCCCAGGGCGCTATAGATTGGTCATCTCAAGAGAGCATCAACTATTGATCATTCCAGCCAAGTTTCGTTGAAATCGATGACAGTTCATGACAAGACTTTAGCTATTGTTAGACAGCGGCCATTTTGGGACGACATCTGATGAAAGTATTTATGCGATATTTATCAAATGGAATGTATAATATTGTACTTACCGAAGAAACGGCCCGTATTCATTTTGTCCTTGAAGTTTATGTAGTACAGGTGTTAAAAGTATAATAATTTCCTGTAACATGCTATCAGTATCTTCTTCATAGCTAAGAACTTCAATCCTCAGAACACTATGATGAACAGCAGAACATATGAGACTCGACATGTGATTTTGTGCCTTCGGACATCTGCGTAATTTCATTAAATACGTTTACAAAATTTACAATATTTTCCGTAAATGGCGTCAAAGGATGACAATATTTTGAGAGTACATGCAGATTATAATTCCGCATGTACCTAGAAGGTTTTGTCAACTTCTGACTTAATTTATGAAAATTATTGTAAATGTTGTAAACATATCTAATGAAGTTACGCAGATGTCCGAAGGTACATACTCCCATGGCGTTTCGTATATCTCAGAACTAAAGGTACATAACTACATGTATATGTAAATATATATTCACATTATTGCGTTTTTCACATTTGAAATGTCGAATAGATACAGCTTCAACTCTTCTGCTGGAGTTATTCATTTATGCTTTGATTTATTGGTGCTTACCGGCCTATCAACAGCTAGGGTTCGATCCCGCATTTAACCTGCTATATTAGGAGGGGGTGGGGTGGTGAGGGAAGGGTCCCACAATCAGGACGGAATATTTACATCGAAACAATAAATATAATCCTTGAAATTAGAAGAACCTGAACTGGTGTTGGGTCCATACCACACCAATGTC
>CM055275.1:47099883-47337534 GCA_029237695.1 Conchocele bisecta
CCACACCAATGTCAATTAACCCATTTTCCTAAAGTAACAGTTGTGTTCTTAATTAGATCATTTCCAAGAGTGTTTTTTTTTTTTTTACTCTTCAGGTAGCTCCATCACCTCTTTTCCCCTATGTTAAATTTCCATAGAGAAATCATTGCTCGTAGTACAATCAATATTTTACCACTTTTCACGAAATGTAAAAGAAGGCTTATTGTTAAATGTTGCTCAAACTTAATATTATCGAAACATTACATGCATTGCATTTACATTGTGGATATACCCGTACAAGTTGGACTGGTTTCGTGAAACATATAGTATACTCAACAAAACTAGAAACGTCCCTGTTTTATAGCCGGTGTAGCTCTGTCTATGTATGTACCACATGTTCAAAGTACATGTATTTTAAACCGTGGCGATGTTCAGAATACGATCGTGTAGAGTTTAGCCGATACACACGGTTTACATAGCGGCCAGTGACCGGAACGTTGATTTCCACTTTTTGCACGTGCACGCTATACTTGTCATCGATAAGGTGATTCAGTTCATGTCGTACCATTCATGCGATAGGGGCTATTCGGAAAATTAAAAAACTTTTTTAATTTTTCACTGTTTTCGATATGCCACGGCTTTCCGAAAACGAGCGAAATCAGGCAATTGGGATGCTTGCGGGTGGGATGGCCGCCAGGGCGGTCGCGCCTCGGTTTGGTTGCTGTCGGAAGACGATTGATCGTCTTGCAGCCCGGTACCAGCAGACTGGGGCTGATCACGACCGGCAGCGACCTGGTAGGCCTCGTGTAACGACGGCTAGAGCCGATCGTTACATTACGTTGACGCACTTACGTCAACGTCGATTGGCAGCCACAGTCACTGCTAGGCGATACGGTGTCTCAGGGCAGACCATTCGCAACCGGTTACGTCGTAACGCCCAACCAATCCGGGCACGCCGCCCGTACACTGGTCAGATAATGACCCAACGTCACCGTGCTGCCAGACTGTTATGGGCGCGACGTCATCTGAACTGGAGAAGGGCTGACTGGAACCGAGTTTTGTTTACCGATGAATCTCGGTTCACAGTTAGTCATGCTGACGGAAGATTACGGGTATACAGGCGTAAAAATGAAAGATTCACCGATTGTTGCATTGTTGAGAAGAACAGGTTTGGGGGAGGGAGCGTAATGGTCTGGGGTGGGATCATGGGAAACCGGAAGACAGATTTGGTTGTTGTACAGGGCAACATCAATGCACAACGTTATGTTGCAGATGTGCTAAATGCACATGCCTTACCATTTATCCGTCAGCATGGTCCTGGTGTGACATTGATGCACGACAATGCCCGCCCTCACGTAGCCAGGGTCACCACTCAATACTTACAGCAAAACAACGTCGACGTCATGCCATGGCCCGCGGTCTCCCCGGATCTCAATCCCATTGAGCACATATGGGATGAGCTGGGCCGCAAAGCACGAGCTAACCATCAGATTGACAATGTTCGCGATCTTACACGGGCGTTACAACGGGAATGGAGGAATTTGCCCAACGCACTGGTATTGCGTTACGTCACGTCGATGCGGCGTAGGATCATTGCATGCATTCATGCAAATGGTGGCCACACTCGGTACTAACGAGATTTACTGAATTTGCCACATTACTTATTGAAATTCCATCTCTAAACATTAAGTAACACATTTCTGAGTTTTTGTGATTTTTGATTTTGACCCCTACCGCCCTTGGCCGGTTATCTCTCGAATATTTAACAAGATATCCAAATGCAATTTATTGGCTTTGATACAGAAATGAATGAACTTGTTTTTCCATTTTGATTTTTAAAAGTAACCCTTTTGGTTTTTGATGAATCTTTCCTTAAACATGGAGGGACGTTTCTAGTTTTGCTCAGTATACATTATGTTGTGGTGCAAGAACCTACATTTTCCTTCTGACTTTGAGTCTTTGTTTTGTAGTTTTCAATTTATTTTATATTTATTTATAAGCCTTCAAATGAGTTAAGTCATGGAAGCTTGTACCGGATCACATGTTTAAATTATTTACAGTACATGTAACTGATTTCGAAAGTTGACTAACTATTCAGAGAAAAAATAATTTTGAGAATTATTCAGTTTTTGATAGTATTTACGTTTAATATCACAATTGTTGTTCCTGAAGAGGTGCAACTCTTATTAGGTACAAACTCACATGACGTATCTCAAATCAGGTTTTCATGTAATATTTATATGTTATGTGATGTGTATGTGGCTATTGCACGTGTGTGTCCCACATAGTAAGGTCGTGCAATATCGTTGCCCGGCCGACCGAGTGGCACATATCCTCTTAAAAATCAAATAACCTTTAACGCTTTCCAGAAATAAAAATCATTGGTACATTTGTTTTAGGATTGTATGACATATCATACATTTTTTAAAGATCATATTCTCAAATCAGACCAACAATGTACCTGGTTTTGGTTTAAATGAGTACCATTATCTGAGCATATGCACAACAAGTCATGTCAAGTTTGTAAATATTTTAATAAATTATACACAGTTTCATACAATGAACACAAACATTTACGGACGTATACAATTTCATACAATCAAACTCATTGATCGTTTTTTCCTTAGATTATCGCATGGAATTACATACGATCGAAATAAATAATACTGGACTATACAGCTAGTATTAAGTCTCAGAAAATAATTTATTTTTGCGAACGTATGAAATTTCATACAATCAATGATATTTTCCATTATTGGTGATTGTATGAAATTACATACGATCGAAAAAAAATAATACTGGACTATGCAGCTTTTATTAAGTCTCATGAAAAAATAGTTTGCGAACGCATGACTTTTCATACAACCAATGTGACAGTAATTGATACATTCTGACATTTTTCCCATCATTGGTGATTGTAAAGAAATTACTTACGGTCAAAGAAAATAATACTGAACTATATGCAGCTTTAAATAAGTCTTAGAAAACAAAGATTTGCGAATGTATGTAATTAGATACAATCAAACACAGCCAATGAGACATATTTTCCAGCATTGATGATTGTATGAAATTACGTACATGTACGATCGAAATTAATTAATTATACATACTTGATTCGAAGACTAAATGTCAGTTAACAAATATTTGTGAATGGATGAAATAGCATACAATCATCAATGATTTCTGAACTTTGCCACCAATGATGATTGAATTAAATTACATACGATACAAATCAATAATGCTGAAATCTACAGCTTTTATTTAGTCAGTTAGATTTGCGAACGTATGCACTTTCAGACAATCAAACACAGTCAATGATCAATGATGATTGTATGAAATAACATACAATCGAAATAACTAATACTGGATTCGAAGACCAAATCTCAGCTAAAAAGTATTATAATCAAATGGGACAGTTTTTCCTTCATTGATGAAATTACATACGATAAAATAAAATAATACTGAACATACAGATTTTATTAAGTCAGAAAAAAAAGATTTGTTAACGTATAAACGTTGATACAATGAGACACAGTAAATGAGATCACAATAAATAATATTTTTTGTTTGCAATCTGAGACTTCAATTATATGAAATCACATTTAATAAATGATTTATTTGTCAGTCTGTCAGCAGCTAAGGTCATTTTAGGCCGGGTTAAAGGTGCATGCCCACTCAGTAGGCACAAAATGTTCTTTATATCGGAGACATTATTGGAGCCATTTTCTGGCAAACTAACCGTTAATTCACCACTAACCCACGTATTGATTGGCTTTTCCACATATCTATCAGGGGCGATAACCGTGTTTCCTTCAAATGTTATCTGACATTACTGTATTTATTTTTTGATGTGCAATGATCATATTTTATTATCTGTCGAAAATATTATTATTTTCAGGTGACGCATAAATAATTAAAAAAGATCATGCGTCATTTGCATATGGAAATAGCCTGATACTACCGCGAGTCACTATCCGTAAAAATAAGTCGTAGCTAAGCGCGCTACAATCTAGCCGGATACGAGTCAGCAGAATTTGGCCTTGTCTATTAGTAGCTGTGTAATAGTAGGGTAATGGTTTATCCAAGTTAACGTTTAGTTCATTCCTATACGCTTTCAGGGTTGGGCTGTTTCTTGCATTCGAGGATAGGGAATTTCATTATTTTATGGTAGATGGAAAAAATGAATCTTGATACAATTTAGTACGTGTGTGTATTAATGGAATTTCTCCGTCGTTTCTTAGCCTGTATCGGGTTTGTGTTTGTTCCGGGATTAAATTGCTCAGATAAGGTGGTGTCAGATTGTGTTTCATTTTGTTGAATAAAATCAATTTGTGTTTTCTTCTTCGCTGTGCGAGGCTTTCCATTGGGTTTCTGTGTAAAGTTTTTCTATACTTCATAGTTTAGTGGCGCCAGTAACAATTCATGCGGCCTCAATATGTATGCATTCTAGTTCATGTTGTAGTTCTATTGGATAAGTATCGCAAGTACTATCGCTATATTCGAGCAAGGGGCGTATGATGGCAAAGTATGCTTTTCCTCGAGACTTTCTATTTACTGTAAATGTTGTACAACGAGCAATCCAATACGTTGCCAGGCGCGACTAATGACCGATGAAATGTGAGGCTGCTATTTGTCAGTATTGGAAAATACGATAACTAGGTGTTTATGAGTGTCAACTTCCTTTATTACGTAATTTTTCATTAGAAGGGGAGGATGAAGTCGTCTATTCTGTTTCTGGGATATCAACATAGCCTCTGATTTATTTAGGTTAAAGTCTACAAGCCAAATCGTCGATCAGCTATGTATTTTGTCAAGGTCGTCGTTAGAATACGCGAAGAAGTGGTTGGTTCCTCAACTAGAACATAAAGACTCGTGTCGCCTTCGAGGCTTCAATTTGCAAAATTGCTTCTTTTACTTCCCGATTTGATAAAACTATAATTGGTAGTGAGGTATTAGTATGTGTTGCTAAATGCGGTGGGTTTTTGTTTCTATCATCTACGTATGATTGTTTACGAAAATGTTCATTCAACAAGTTTGCGTTGTCTTTATCTACAGAAACAGTGGTGAAATTAGTATCAGAATCTGATTACTCGAATTAGCACTGGTCAGTAAGGATTTAGACATTTTAAAACAGTTTTTAGCTGTTATATTGTCTTCATTAATTTTATCTATTATGGACTTTTTTATAGTCGTGTTTGGCTTTTTGAATATGTTTTGTTACTTCGTTTATCTTGTTGCTGAAAGGTGTACCTGTAAGAGCGGCATCCCACAATCACAACAACCGGCTGATCCATGTGTCTTATTTTACGTTCCGCCGAATAGACTGTTATTAGGTTGACTGATTTTTCAATGGGATGTGTTGTCAAATTTATAACAGGCAACCGATTCGACGTTTTTGTTTGTACATGTATAAGATGTGTGGAATCACCGGGATGGATGTTGAATGTGTCTTCCATGACTGACATTATGTCTTTTAATGTGTTGATCCGTTCGGACAGAATATCCCTAACTTCATTGAGTTCAACTAAAATGCTTTCACGTAGCTTGTCCATCAACCGCCCTTCAATCTGATTCATTCTATCATTCATGGAGCTTCTAAGATTAGTTGATCAAGCTTTCCAATTTATGGCTCCCTCTCCCTCAGCCTCTTTGAGTTGTTATATCCGTCATCACGCGATAACTGGTGTTTATATATGCCTTTCGCCCCATTACCGCTCACTACATGCGGGGTAACCCTTTGTGACATGACGGCATTGACAAACTCCGCTTCGTCGCTGGATGTCGACGGCACCTGGCACCTGGCTGACAATGTTCCTAGTCGGGATTATATGTAAATCGCTAGAAGTTGACGAAAGGGCCAGCGTTACTCGTGCATCAAGAATTCACGGCAATATGGCCTGTTATTCGTTGACCAATATTTCAAATCAGCCTAAGATTGGCTAAGTCAGTACTATATGGAAACACAATAGCCGGTTAATCATTAAATATATGGATATACAGCACGTTGGATGTATCACGTATATAATACTTATGAAATGGAACACCGTCACAACATATCAGGCATATACAATATTACAGTACCTCATTCATACAAGTCACACACAGATAAACCCATTAGATTTGAAACGAGCAAAATAACTTCACATTCTACAGAAAACCATAGGCCCTAGGCCTATCTTAGAGGTTAGAACACACCAAATAGTGTTACTATATAATTTAACCGAATCATATCCAATAAGGCCAATCTGTCCTACTCTCACTATTCGTATGGATGCTGGGGGACGTTAATCTACATGACCTGCAGCCTATCTGCACTCAAATTAACTATTATCGTCCACCGTTTAAGTCAGGGAAATGCTCGATTCAATGGAAAAAACGCCAATGCAGCTAAGCGTTCGTGTATTGTGGGGCATGCGCTGCATAAATTTAATGCACTATTTACGTGCCCGCTCCAGGGTCGATAAATGTGTACACATGTTAATTAATTCCAGAGTTCGTTCCCATACAACGCTTTGGCAATTACAATTGATTCATACAACCTTTTCATACTTAGTGGATGTTAGGTTTAAGAATGTTATTCGACATGTTGAGCAGCTTTGTGACACAATTATAGACTTATTTAATTCATGTAAAGAACATTTTGAGCCTACTGAGTGGGCATGTACCTTTAAACTAAGAAGTGACGCCTGGAATTGCCAACCGTTGTCGTTGGAATGGTACCTGAAGAACTTAATGTACTGATATCAGATGGCATAATATACCATGTGTTATAGCTTGCAATGCAAATAATTGGCAACGACAATGATATGATGGGCGTAGTGTCTAATATTTGTTCAAAATAAGCTAACACCAATTTTACTTTATTTAAAAGTTCGAAATAGGGAGATAAGCTGGTCAAATAAAAGTAGAAATTCACTTTGCGCATCTGCAATACAATCTTGTCAATATTATGAAGCCACATACCAAATATAAATTATCCCACTATTTTGGTTTATAATGTTTACATCTTAATAAAAAAACAATGATGCGAACTTCTAAAGACAAAAGGGGGAGATTATCCGTGACCCGGGTGTCAAGTCATAACTCGAAATTCACTTGGCACATCTTCACACCATAAGGAAGCTGCAGACCACATATTAAGCCTCAATTTAATCCTGTTTTAAAAAGTGCTTTGCTTACAAGAAATAAATGCAATACAAGTGTAAAAATTAAGTGGGAGAAATCCATCCACTAGAACATTTATAACAATTTAAAATATGTGGTGCATACATATTTTAATATAGCGAGGAATGTGTCATTTGCAATTTGCGTGTTGATAAATACTGCAATAAGTATTCTGTTAGCTCTGCCAATATCTTTGCCATAGCGTATTCGTGGTATATGGTGAGGTAGTCTTAAGGTGCAAGCTCGTCATATCTTGATGTGTCTGGCACTTCATATGGCGCTGTAACAGTATACATGAACAATCATGACACGAATACATCGGGAAATCCAAACGGTTTCAGCTGGGAATGTTAATGTAACTACTTGATCAAACGACGGTCCTCAATCACTAGAGATAGCTTCCTGTTACATATTAACAGCTTAAGGACAAATGTGCAGTGGTGTTCTCTGTGATAACCACATAGAACACCACTGCATACATGTTTTTACGTGGTCCTCTACACCCTGCAACTGCATTGATTTGAGGACAGCAAATTGTTCACCAATGTCTAGCTATTGAATAAGTACACGTACTCAAGTTGTCTCCCATCCCTTCAACTGCATGGGAGACGCTGCCAATTGTTCACCAATGTATAGCTACAATTGAATAAATACACGTACATAACATGCTAATATTGTCCCCAACCCCTTCAAGCTGCACTATCGAGCTATTGAATAATTACATGGACTCAAATTATCCCCATCCATTCAACTGTACTGTGACGTAGTACATTGTTCACCAATGCATTTCTATTGAATAAGGAAACATGGTCTCAAGTTGTCCCCACCGATGAAACTATATTGGGGACGCTATAATTATTTCACCTATATCTAGCTATTGAATTTGATTTTTTGCTCTGATACATGTTATCGCTCCAAATCAAATACTGTAGTAAATATGACTGTGGACGTACAGTACACTACTCCTACGCAAATATTGCCAACAATTGTCAACTTCTTTTTTATAACAAATAATTAAATATTGTGCTTGAAATCAAATAGACAATTAAATTGCTTGCTTGCCAGTTGGTATTGTCAATAGAAGTACAGAAAAATTGATACTATTGGCAAGATTAATATAGGCTGTTGCGTACACCTACTTATATACATAACTATTCTGAATAAAAGAGGTTCGTGTGCGCTACATTGGATATATATGAGGCATTTGGTACACACGTGTATATCATGAATTATCATCAGCCTTTGTGTACATATGTGTATATCGAAATTGTATTCGAATACCGACTAGCACTCAGTGCTACATTGCATCAGCAATATTATTTTGATTCCATACCTATGCTACTGTCTGGTACAAGTAGAATATATCTATGGATTTCAGGCAATTCAACATTTTCAATCCGTATACTGCGCATCTGAAATCTGAATAGTATTATCAAATTTAACTATTTTATCTAAATAATGAAACTGTTACATTCATCCGTGCATTGGTAAAGTCATTACGAACAACTGTTTTAATAATACCCAGCCCGCTATATAAATTTATAATTTATATTACATAGTTTTATACTATTCCAAGGCGTTTGACGTGTCTGGAAAATAGTTTCACGTGCCTGCGCAATAATTTCGCGTGCCACTGGAATAGTAAAAATTGTAATTTCACCCATGTGACATTGCTATTACACAATTTATATCTTTATATCGATGCGCACACCCAAGATTCACGTTAATTATATATGTACCATATACAGTATGGTACAGATTAAGTAGGTAATAAAACAGTTAATGCATGGTCCATCGGGGAACAGTCAAACATAGTGCCCCTCGGTGAAGTAGACGACCAAATGGACTAATGCTGAAGGCCGAAGATCGTCACAGCACCTCGGGGCAATAGTTTTGTCTGTTCCCAGAATGAACACGAAATAGATGTGTGTTATGGGACCGTAATTTGTTTTGTTAGTTGGGTCATTTCTCAGTTATATCTTCTGAATTTATGACATTATGTTGAATTCCAACAGGAACGTATTTCTTTCACAATAAAGTCAATAATTGGCGGAATTTGGTCCAGTAAGGAGAATAGGAGAATTGACTGTTCGTATTATTGCGAAAATAAATAAAATTGCATGACATTTTTCAGATGTATTGTGTTTAATTGGCCATGACCTATCAGCTGATTCTACGTGGACTGTCGACAGTGAAACCCGCGCCGTGATTCTAACAACTGATCTACTGACTGTTCCACGTTATGCTGCTTTTGGTTAGGAAACGTATCACAATTGTGTTTAGTTGACGACATTCCATCAAATAGTGTTTCATAGGGAAATCATAATTTTATATAGGATATTATTATACGGACTTAACATAGATTTATTTTTAAATAAATTGGGAATTTGTGGTCAGATTTTCACAATGTAACTTCTTTTCTTAGTTACATCATTTCCAAGCTGTCTAGTCAAGCTTGTGAGTCAATTTCCGTTGTTTTCTTTTCCTATTCGACTCTCTTCCTCCTTGTTGCCCCTTCTTAAATTCCCAAAGCAATACAATCAATATTTGATGGAATTTCATCAAATAACACAATTTGGCAGGGTGACAGCTTTTGTCATTGATGAAAAAAGTACTTACAATAAAATATCGTTTATATTTAACGTGCTTAATAGCAAAATTGTCGTCGGCAGCAAAACGTGGAACAGACAATATATTATTAGATTGCTACATGAATATGAATGCACTAGTATATCAGATATTAGACTGCATACATAATCAAGTGTTGCCAGCGCGCCCTCTATTACCTTTCATCCTGCGTGTTGTGGTCAACTGCATTTGCGTTATATGGCGCTCTTACCCTCGCACTCGCCCTCGCCCTCGCCTCTGGAAACATAGTTCGTAACCATCCTAGAATACCACATACATAGAGAATACTAGCAGCCGATTTCATCAAAATTACAAAGCATACTTTTCTAGCAAAGTGTACCTTGAGGGACTAATCATTTATTTTTCCCGAAATGCATTATTTCATTTATAGCTAACGACTGCATATATTCGATGAATAAAAGTATGCAAAATTATTCTTATTAAAATTTATTAAATGATCACATCCAAAATGGCTGTGAATGTAATAATTTCAGTATAATAACAATTAACAAATTTATACTTAAATTGAAAATTTCTCCCTCAAAGGGTACTTCGCAAGATAAGCATACTTTGAAATGTTAGTGAAATCGGCTACAGTCAACGTAGTTTTATGTTAAGTTTATCAGAAAACGCGGAGGTACTGCCATTGTCGACGAGAAAGTTCTACCGTTTCCATGACAAGCCTGAAAAAGTTTATATCAGAGGACACTAGAGAAAAACACTTTATCACATGAAAACATTGTTATTCAGTGCTGTAACCCATTTCATAAATGTGATATGACACACGTGTAATAACAACTGGAGCAAATTTGGTTGGCTGGCCGCATCACCCTAATTATGTATTCGTATTTTGCGCCAACGTTATGTCAAATGAATACAATGGAGACGTTCCAAATAACGTGCGTAACGGCCCGACAAGGCACTGATGTTTTGACGCTGACGTCATCACGCTTGATACGTCATTAGAAGCGTCAATGACTCATTAAAATTACTGAAATTGTTGGAATGTGCTCCCGTATGGTAATATGAAGGGTTTACAAACAATTGGTACCTATTATGTGGCATATTTATAATACTTTTCTTGCAGGGATTAAAATTATTTTTCTCTGTGGAGAATTTTAACTAGATGCCAAACTAGCCAATGGAGTTTGCTCACTGCCCCACTTATCTGGGTGAAGTCAAGTGATAAACATAATCTAAAACTCGTTTCCATTTGATACGAGATTTGTGAAACTCGCCAGAGGCTAGGTGCATGAAATATGCGTGAATCGTCTCATAAATATCCTATCAAATAGGAACTCGTTTGAGATCCGTTATATATCAAACACCACTATACTAAGTATGTTGTTCTATTTAACAGGTAACGTTTTATGCTACAGGATTGGCAAATATAACAAGTTTTAGCTGAATAGAACATTGAATGTGCTACGTTGCGCTATTACACTGACGTCATTTCACTGATGTCATGTGGTGAAGCATGTAGTTGTGACCCGGATTTGCGTTTCTAGGCTATGCACTGTACGACAATCTGTTACCTGTCAACGTATAATCAATATATTTTAGACTAAAGTTAACCTCGATTTATATTAGTAATGGTTTTGCTGCTTTCTGATGTACATGTTCTTTCGGAAATGGTCACGATGTCAAGCTACGGTCGAGTAAACAGATAATATCAGGCTAGTATCCTTCGATATACAGTTTGTCAGGAAAGGCTAGGAAACACGTCAAAATTCCTATCGTTTCAGAGCCCAGCCTGAAAAATGCGTTATAAAAAAACACAATAGCATGCTTTTACTTTTATCAGGTAACATTTATGCTAGCCGATGAACAACTATAAAATACATTTCTTTGAAAAGAACGCGGACATGCCTACGTTGGGTCATTGCGCTGGTGTCATTCGGTAACGTCATGTGATGCGGTTCAACCAATGAAACGTCAGTTCTCAATAAGTTGTAACCCAGATATTCGTATCAGGTCAATGTCTCATACGACAGTATGATATCAGTCACTACGTATTCGGCCAATACAAAGCTCGTTACCTGATGCATAGGAAGCAGACACTGACGTATGGTCCCAAAAGAAACATAAACACAAAAGTAATACCAACATCTTAGTTAACCTATATAAAACATAACACAAACAACGATACAAGCAGACGTGGCGGCAATAACACCCGCTTGGAACGAATATCTGGCAATCCTCCTAATTGGTGGGTTAAAACCAATTTACATTACGCTATCTGCTGTGTGTTTTTATTGTGTTGGCTAACGTATTGTCTCGGAACTCAACCAGACCTGTGTCAACGTAGCAAGCATCGGCACAATCATAATAAACTGTAAGCCTGTTTAAGACGATAGTACCCATGCGCTACATAAAGCTCACCGCTGAGCGTATCAGCTAGTAATGGGCTATATGGGGTAGTCTTCCGGTCTACGTATAATAACTAAATCATAGTAAATAATTAATAGAACATTGCAGCCCTTGCACACGCAATATGTAACCTGGGTTATGCCATTTACGTTGCTGCTCATTTTCCGAGGCATGATGGACACAGACAGGTGTATTCCTGCGACTGTATATGAACGATGCGGCTCCAAACATGAACATGTACTTAGTAAATAAATATAAAAGACTGATGTATATCAAATAGCGCAATGATAATTGAGACACGCCATGTGACCTTGTACCTTCGGAAATCTGCGTAGTTTCATTAAATACGTTTAGAAAATTTACAATATTTTTCATAAATAAAGTCAAAAGTTGACGAATTGTCAGAGTACGTGCATAAGTATATTCCGCATGTACTCAGAAATTTTGTCAACTTTTGGCAGCATTTACGGAAAATATTGTAACTTTTGTAAACGTATTTCATGAAATTAAGCAGATGTCCAAAGGTACAAATCATTGGGTAAGGGTTGTAACCAATGTTGTGAGAATTTGTAGCCCAATCCCATTGTACATATATGCAATAAACTATGTTTACCTGAACTGGTACAAAATCACATGGAATGTCTCATATAGAGATGTACATACAGATTCGTAAACAAACTTCATGTATTCCATACACGTACCTCATAAATATGCTATGATACTTATGGAGCAGATCAAACGAGAAGGGATACTGACTTATCTTGCGAGGCAATATCGTTTGACGGCGACACCGTGCGTCTGATGCGCCTCGTAACATGGGCCAGCATTCGGAGTTGTATATGATGCCCACAACGAGCGATTATGTCCGCAGACATATTCGTGTGCGCTAAGACACGTTTGCTCGTGCGGAAATAGCCGCACACTTCAGCACTACAGCAATAAATACACACAGTTAACCTGTACTGCTGACTATGAATAGTGCTTACAGTGCATCATGACGAGCATGTTACCGTTGTTCCGAATAGTGTAGATCCCGATCAGAGGGCACTTTTGTCTGTTCTTTCTTATATTTAATATTACGTTTAGGTGTTTTAATTGGACCCTTCCTATTACATCTATGTTTACAAATCCTCAAAGCTCGCTTCCATATGTTATTATTGATTTGACGAGTTTGTCAAATAGTTATATCTGCATATATATTGGTAAATTTAATGACTTTAACTTTTTTGACTTTTTTGACTTTTTTGACTTTGACTGTGCATTGCACTTGTACTTTGTTCGAAGACATTCATATTTGGTTACTTTGTCAAGGATATTATATTGGTAGAAAAATCGTTTTTCTCGTTTTTAGAAAATACTACTATCTTTGTTTTACTAGTATTAACAATTTGTCCCCATTCACGACAATATCGTTCCTTTTCATTTATTGCATTTGCAAATATTCTGCTGATTCGCTGAATATTACAGTATCATCTGCGTATAGTAGTACGCACACTTTAATATAAATAAATAAACATTATACTAGTTCATGCTGTCTACATTCTATACCTCCTACATTTTTGCTTTCGAGAAAATATTTCTTCAAAGCTTACGTCTTTGAAAACATTATAAAGTGATGTAAGTGGTGCATCTATTGATTCAGTCTTGGTACCATTTAGGATGTTGACTCCCTAAGCCGTTTCAGTAAGTTAGTCTGTTTTTGTTTACATCCGTTGTTATATTTTCGTGTAGTTTCTTTATATTCAAAAATTGCCAAAAACAATTATTTTGCACAATTGTTGAACATAACTATTGTATTATTGCGGAAAGATTATTCGTTTCTTTATGATTTTTACTCGCCCGCTTTAGTTGTTCTTTGTTAGTTGTCTCAATTTGTATATTAATTGTTTTGAACTACATGTATTACATTTACGTCTAGCTGTTTTACATTGATTACAAAACCAATGCAAATGTGTTCTTTTTTATCTTTTAACGTACGGATTTTATGACCAAATGTCATTTCTGCACACTTTGTGAATAATGTATTTAATCTTGATACAGCATTGTCAATGTCCTCCTGTCCTATAACTGTTTGTGTTGTTAGTCCTATTAAATAGCTATGTACATCATCAATAATGTGCATCAAAGTTGTCCGTAAATTCGCTTATTTGTCACTATTCCATACAGTTATTTTAACGCTATCACAAGTATTTATATCATTGTTATTAGTGCTAGAAAGAATATTTGATTTGATGTTTATTTCAAGTGTAACCGGAGTATGTATATCCGATAATAGGGGACAATATTCGGCCATTTATATGTGTAACTATGTTCGCAGTACACATACAATAATCAACAGTACTCACGCCTTTACACGTACTAGACCCAGCGCTACTGTGCTTAGTACGTCAATTTAATTTGTAAATCCTGTTCGATTCGAATTTACGATCTAACGTCACATTTTCACTTTGTTCGAAATGTGACATCTCTACATGAAATTCCTCGGTCATTTCCGGTAGATTATTATGTTAAAATATATAATCATCTACACGTATATAGTCACTAAGTCATTTGGTTCTTGAATTTAAGTCACCAAACAATAGTACATGTGAATAATTGTTTGAAAATGTATACAGTAAACGGTTCTAATTCTAATTCGTGATACAGATCGTCGGTTGAATACTCTGAATGTCCGGGTGGTAAATAAATAATACCGCATAAATATGTCAAACTTATGTTAATCTACCGGATATAGTAAACCAATACACAAACTTCGTGTCTGTATGAATAGTGGTTATACATTGTCGCAAATGCTTCTTATATGCAAGTGCAATACCGCAATAATTTCGACGTGAAATATTTCGTCGATCTTTGAATTTTATGTCGAAGTTCGGCAGTGTAATTTCATCTAAGGAGTCGATTTTTGTCTCCTGCAGACCTATGATGTCATACATGTTAATACAATCATGAAATTCAGGTGTCAGCAATTTACTTTTAAGGACACACACATATAGTGAATTAAATTTCCATGCTTTGCAATAATATTTGTCACCACTGTTCCATACAAAATTCGTTTCCCAATTGCCGTCATTCAGTATGCTAGAATCAATTCAAAGCTCTCCCAATATGTACTACTGACCGGGGGAATTCCGGTGCGTGGCCGACTGACTTACCTGGTCTGTCTGACTGACGGACAAACGTTTACCGTTATTGTATGTGTGTTTGTTTTGTTCTTGTTGTTAATTGAGAGGGACGCACTGTGGGAATGAGATACACTGTTATTGGCTGTATGTGACAAGGGCGCCGCTGTGGTTACAGTGGGCTGGGCACAATTGGAGTCGGGTTTTCACGCTCTTTGTTGGCATGTGAGATGGGTGCACATGAGAAGGGCCTGTTATTGTTTTTGTGTTATTGTGGGAGAGGTAAATTGTGGGTCGGTTGTGCAGTGTCCAGTTGGTCGCTAAGACGTGTTTAGTGAAAGCATTGTCACGTGACATTTTGTAGGCTGTTTCCCGCCGGGGAGCTTGGAGTGCCACTCCGAATAATCGGGTAATCCTGGATAATCTAGTTTGTCCGCGCTGTCGAACCACTCGTGTGGAAAATGAGACTTTTCCATTTTGCAAGCGTAAGCTTTAACCCATCTATCGTAGCTCGTCCCCGGTCCTAAATACTGAACTCCGGCGTGAATATGAACATCGTAGTGTTCGCTCGTTTTCCCACCATTACCTTCGTGACCGTCGCCGCCAGCTTCTCGACCAGGTATTGTTTGATAAGATTCAGATCGTATCTATTACATGTGAATCCCACCATGGGTTCCTGGTCTATCCAAGACGTAATCTTGTTTTGTTGCGGTTTCGGTAGTCGCCTTAGGTCGTCCGGTAGATACGTGGCTCGAACCTTTTCTCTAATAGTTTTGGCTCTCCTTTTCAGCTAGTTGACGAATTTCGGCGGTGTCACATATCGATACCGAAATGGGTACGTGCTCGACTTCGAAGGTCAGATCCGTAATCGGATACGCAGCTTTGGTTTTATCCAAATACGCTTCGAAATCATAGACGATCTGGTGCGGGTACAGAGTCGCTTCGGCGAAAGCCTGTAGCTCTCCTTCTTTTTTCCCGTTCCACTCGCACTCCCACATTACCACTAACTCGTAGCCGGCGGCTCTGATCTTCGCGCCATGAGCTTTCGTTTTTCTATAGAGCGACAAGGATTGATTGGCTTCTATTACAATTACTCGGTCACCCGTGCCAATAGCAACCGTGAAATTGGAAGACCGACGGGATTCTTCTCGATCCATCTCTCACCCTCGTGCCCGCATTTCGCGTGATGAATGTGATTCCCCCGTTTTGTGCCTCTTGTTCGAGCCAGCGTATCGACATCGCGCTCGCCGAGCCCCGAGTATAGAACACCTTCTAGTACGACGTCTGAGGTCTCTCGATCCAATTACCCGGGCATATCACCGCGGTTTTACCGCTAGTGCAAGTATCGGCTTGACGGTGTAAATTGCTAGAATTGAATTTGTGAATCGTTTTCGACACTCGCCGCAGATATATTCGTTCGTCAGCTTGCCGATATTAGTAATCAGGAACGAATGATTCCTCGAACATTCCTACGGTCATAGTTTTCACACCGACCTCGCCGTAGTGGGCGGGCGCTCGTCGAAGATACCATGCTCCATCCTCGGTTGGCTCGTACACTCGAATGTTGAGCTTGGAAGAGGAATTGTTTGGCGAGATCTCGAGCCTTCGCGCTACGTCGATCAGGCCTCTCGCCTTGATGGATGGCGATGCATCTAAACAGACATAAATTATCGTCGAACGTGTTAACCGCGTTCATTCCCTTCTGTTGTCAATCCGCAAGCCGGCTTCCATAACTATTTGCTGACGGTCGATTTTATCTCCGCCGAAATCCAGGGGACAAAGGTCCATTTCGTACTCGGTCGCTCCACTAGTTCGACCTCCATTCGAGCGATCTCTCGTTCGAGAATCTATTTCTCGGCCGAGGCGAGGTTATTAAACCAAGGACTCCACGGTGGATTTTTATGGAAGAGTATCGTCTCTTTGGTTTCTATATTCCGAAGGCGATACGAGTAAGAATAGCGTAGATAGAAGGCGGTATTAGCTTCCGATCGGATCTTGTATATTATTCTATTCTCGAATCGTTTCATTTACCTCGCGGTGGAAGGTCCAGACCATCGTCCTCCTTCCTTTCTCCGCTACCTCTCGAGCTTCATCCCTCTCGTCGAGAATTCGAGAACCTCGCTCTAATATAGTCGCGAGGTTTCTTATTTTCTTCCGTCGATCTCCGCGAAGGCGTTCGAGAATGCGACGGTAGGTTATTTTTGAAGAGGTTCAGTGCGTACGCGCGAATTTTCTTAAAGCCTCTGCGCGTAAGCTGTGGCGTGCAGGCTAGATGTAGTTTCTTCTTCTAGTTTTTTTCGGCTAGCTTTTTCGGGTCTGTTGGCAGCCTGCCGGTTTTAACCGCGCTGATAAACCTCTCCGCGGAGACGATTGCCCTCGCCTTACATATCGCCTGGCGTATCGCTCTCTGGATACGCAGTCCTCGAGTCGAAATCCCAAAACGTTTTGCCTTCGCTCGTATCTATTTTACTGTCTCCATAATATTGTCAGTATACCTAATGATAGCGTATCTCTAATTGATACTATTCACTTCGCAATTGTCGTGTCATACATCGACCAGTATAATTAGTGATAGCGAATCTCCAATTGATACTTTTCGTTTCGCAATTGTCGTGTCATACATCGACCAGCATACCTAGTGATAGCGTATCTCTAATTGAGAACTGTTACCTCGAAATTTCGGATCTATTCTCGCAGATACGTGTACTTCTTTTCGAATTCAGAGTTCCGATTCTACAATTCCTACACGCGCGAGGTTTCGTGGATACCTTTCTTAACCACGAGCGATGATGTTTGCAGTCGTCGAAGACTCCCATGCGTGGACACCTCTCGAGTATGCCAATTTGCAACCATTTACATCTATTTGTTGCTCTCGACAATATTACTGTAAATAGCGACGATATAACTATTGAGATTTGATGTTTATAAAAGTATTTTCTGCGAAGAGATTTTGTTGACGTCCTCGCGCGAGCGACGCTTCACTAGTAACGTACGAAAGCTACGAAATCGCCCTTCGCCCGGTACGGGTGGTGGGGAGCAGGACGGGGTTGTGGCGCCTCTCAAGAGGAGTTGGTATCATTTTAACTCCCATATACTACTTGCCAGTATTATGGCGCGGGTGTTTGCCTGCTGCGCCTCGAAACATGAACACATATTTACACTCTACTTGAATCCATAATGGAAACGCCAATTCAACGTATTGCTTTCACATCCCAGTGCATTACACTAGCCCCACGTGACGTCGCGCGAGGTTGTTGATTCGTTAAAGTTTGTTTGACGTCTTTAGATTACATGACGTTCACCATTGTTGTCAATAACGTCGCGCTATTGACCGGCAAAGTCGCTGTTCCATGAATTGCGACACAACGACGTAAAAAAATAAGATTCCTAACTTTTAGGCCGTATATGGTTATTTAAATCTTTGAAACTATCCGAAAATGCACTGTAAATATAAGTAATAAAACCATGTGCAGTTGCGTTTACCTAACAACAGTTGGTCTGCTTAAAGTTAGCCATCAAACTAAGTATGCATACCAGCTAAACGTATAGTATCAATTCATTTTACATCTCAACTGTGCATTCGCTTGAAATTCACACGTTGCGTTCTTTTCACGTTCTCAGGAAACGCTGCATTCCTTTATTATGTCATATGTCATGTCACATTCGACCAACACATTTGGTAGTATGCAATACCCAGACATTGTGCAAGACGATAAATGTATATACATTATTTCAACTGGATGTAGAGGCTTAATATATTTCATATATAGGTGCCAATTGCATTCGATGGAGCTGACACGTAGAAATAAATAACCGGTTGATTAACAAGCATCGTAGTTCATAAAAGTATGACACATGTCTGAGAAAACACAAAGTTACGTGCGCCTTAATAAATAAATACAAGTAATAACAACACCATATTTCGGATAAATACCACATGCAATAACATTAAGTAAATAATACAATAATAAATGGTAAATGTACTTACATTGACAGCAGATGCCGCCGATGATGCCAAACACGACAACCACACATACAACACAAACCACTACTGGCACCAACACCGACGACGTCTGGCTGCCATCACCTGTGATAAATATGATATATGGCAGGTTTCGGACAGCGACAGTCAAGCGGTGCTATAGAATGTCTCTGGCGATGCTGTGCAGAGCGTGAAACGATATCGCCACGCGAGACTGTGAATCTGCGTCTTATTCCTCAACCTGCAATTGATTAGTTATCCTGCATACAATATATATGCACTGTAGCGTTAAACATCAATTACGTGGGGAAACCCCTACATATCACGTCATGCCAATTGTTACTTACAGTTATTTAATTGCCGTGATCTGAGACTTGCATGGGATCAATGTTTACGATAATAAAACTACTTTAGGCGTGATAATGCATCGCTGTCAGACATTGAAGAGTCGATCGACCATCCACCGGTACTTATATAAATTGTATGAAGATGTTCCAAATGGTATTTGAGTTATGCTCGGAGGAGAAATCAATGTGTAAAAGAATGAAAGCGAGATAACTCGATTAATGAGACAGGAGTCATCTTTCTTATGTGTGGCACACCTTTGGGTCGTGGTCTCAAGTTTCATGAACAGTTTCATAAGGATATTCGAGGTATTTTCCGGACAAGAAATCATTGCTCCAACGAAACAAAGGGAGAATTCGAAAATTAGCAAAACAAGAGTTGTCATTCTTATACGCGACACACCGTTTGAGCGTAGTGTATGCATGCTCAGAGTTTCATGAACATATTTCCAAGAGTGGTCGAGTTATACTCCGGACAAAAATTCAAAGAGCGAAAAAACGCTAATTTATTATAAACCTGCCCATGAAATACGATGTAAATAAAAGTCATATGTTCTCATCGATGAAATAAACAACTTCCGGTGAAAATACGACTACTTCCGCTATCTATATTCATAACGCGCATCGGCAGTAAAACAGCGCAAATAGGCTGCAATACACATTCATTACCGTATACAGTCTAACAAACTGCTAATTTCCATGGAGCGGTATATAATAAATAGAATATTCATATTTTTGCAACGAATATGACATATATGTTCATCTCGTGGTGTGAAATGTCCATATTTCTCTCGTGCCTAACGGCACTCGTGATATATGGACGTTTCACACCACTCGATGAACATATATGTCATAATCTTTACAAAAATGTGAATATCCTCTATGTATTTACTAGTTACTTAGGCCATCATAAAATAAATGGTAGATTCTCATCTATTTTGATTTCAAAATGGGGCCGGGGCGAATTTTATTTATTTTTTATATTTTTATTTTCAGATAGCGGAAATACCGACCATCGACCTTGTTTGTGTTAACTCTTTGCATGATGTGAATGAAAATAATGGCTGTACTCTCTAACTTAATAGCAAATGACAATTCATCAATGCCTTTCTTATTTCTCTCTGAAAATATGTAATTACCCATCGCATGCTCCCAACCAACCAGCACGTATTGACAATAAAACAAATACATCCAAAAATTTTTTTTTTATTTTTATTGCCAATGAAAAAATCGGGGCGTGCCTTAATTCTCTGGGCGGGCGGGGATGATAATCTAGCATTTATTTTACAATCGCCTTATACTGGGAATTCTACTTAGAGTCAGAAATACAGCGGTTATGCGGTTATTTAATTGCATTCCATCTTGTGCCAAATTGCAGTTTTGTTACCATGGTTACAGTTGAATTGCGGTTTGCGCTTTGGGGTTAAATAAACGTGGTTTGCGGTAATCGTGTCCTGTTATCGGTTATCGGCTCCGTTCAGGGTAATACAACATGATTAAACCCAGATGAAACAAATATTTGTCATGTAATGATATTCGGTGAAGATTTTAGTTAAAATAATGTGATATAATACAGATAGACATCCATATGTTAATTGTCATTGTAAACAAAGATAGTTACTCCACATTTGATCTCTGTTTCAGCAGAAACTTGCTAGCAATGGTATTTATGGATGAGTGACTACATGACCCGAAGCCGCTAACCGTTAACACCTGTTAAAATACGTATAATTCTGTACAGTTTCCTTAATTGGCATAACACAATAACAAAATTAGCTTACCAAATATTCCATTCCTGTATCATGTTTATATTTAAAAACTTTACTGTACTTGCGTGCAATATTAACGAATGTCTCTACTGAATGCAAAAACAAAGCTATTTTCGTGTGCATCCTAATTTCGGCAAGTTGGAACAAAATCTCATAATTGTTTATGCTGTAAAAGATAACTTGCAAAATATCATGTCATACCGACCGAGCATAATAAATACAGCTGAATGTATCATGTTAATGAATTGAATTATCTTGGAATTTCAAGTTAACATTCATAAACATTACTTATGTTTTCAGATCAACAAAAAAAAATTAACGTGCACAATCTCATATCATACCGACCGAGCATAATTAAATTGGAATACAGCTGAATAATTAAATTCGTGAATTAACATAATTTGCAAGCATTGTTAAAATTACTTATTTTTGCTGACGGCCAAAACAATTTAGCTTATCGATATCTCATATCATATTGAGCGAGAATAACACAATTTGAATACAGCTGAATTTATAGCATAATTAAATGAATTAACTTGAATTTTAAGTTAGCAGTCCTAAACATTACTTATCTTTGCTGACCTACACAAAACTGAAAGGTACATGCCCACTCAGTAGGCACAAGATGTTCTTTATATCAAATAAATCATCTGAGAAAATATCTGGCAAAATAACCATTAATTCACCATTCCCCCACGTATTGATTGGCATCATTACACATTTTATATGAGACGTACATTTTCACACTGATAAGAGTGTTTCCTTAAAATGTTAACAGACATTACTATTTATACTGCTACGCTGGCCGTCCTTGATTAATAAATTGACCATTGTTCGTTTTAAAAGCATTATCGTGAGACAATAGGAATGTGCAGACACATTTTTGTAGACGACAAATAATTGACCGTTGCAGACCGATTGCAGCTAAAATACCATTTGTCATGTTTCAAACCCGAGTTGTGTCGATAAACAATTATGTACTTTACCTTTTTGCCGAATGTCATGTCTGGATTATAATTATTATTGTCGTGAGCGAAGATAGTATGATCTGCACTGATCGCTGTCTGACAATTTCCGCCATCTTGGATTATGACATCACGGGTAAATTCGATTTCTTATCGGAGAGTTCCGGAGCACTCTGTGACACCGCAATCTTCCGATCTTACCCGAATTGACGGGATATGACGTCAAAGTTAGTGTTACGTCACGCGATAGACCGTGTATACATAGTCGGAACCCGACCAGATTCGGTGCTTTTTATGCCAAACTGACAACCTATTAAACTGAATCTCCATACTTGGTGGAACTGTCCCGACCTCCAGATCTGGTAAACGTTGGTTCGAACACCATGGAACAAACCAGAAGAGAAGTTAGCTATTACTCCACCAAGTAGGAAGATAATGACTACCACAAGACACTTGGAACTGTTCATGATCCAAATATGGTGCTGTGAACGGACAAGTCTCGGACGACCAGATTTGGTATCAACAGTCGGTGGCTTGGTGAACCAAAGCACCAGTCTTTCACATTGCTTATACCAGTTACTTGTTTCACATCCCTGATAATATAGAGTACACAAGATTATGCACCTTGACACTCGTACTATGAGTTTATGCTTATGCAATTGTTAATAAATATATTGAAACTTAAATTAATTTCCTCATCTAGACACGGTCAACTATTGTTTACCCCATCCAGGTTCTGTTGATTGAGATATTTTATTCGCTTGGACTTTAAGGCATGACCGCTCGGTTGAAATTGAACCCGATTACTGCAGGCGACCCTCATCCTGACCTACTTCGTGTAGGGGCCGCCGTTGCAAACTGCAACGGCGACTCCTACACGAAGTAGATCTTTTATTCGCTTGGACTTTAAGGCCTGACCGCTCGGTTGAAAGGTCAGACCTTAAAGTCTTGCGATATCAGACATTTTGTTGATGCAGATTCAGGCTTTGACACAGATTATTATTTATCAGACATCTCAAGTGTTTTTAATGTACATGCATGCAACAGTAAAATTACAATTTACAATTAAATTCAATCTTCATCTGTTTTTCTCTGCTCTTTTTCTTCAGGCTCCGGATTTGGAGTTGGATCAGTAATTTGGGTGTCAGTTCCGAATTCGGTGTGATTACCACGAATCCCACCGACATCGGCTTTGGTCAGCAAGTCAGCCAGTTAGTTCACCGGATATATATCAGGTGAGTATCAGTATCAGTTAATGCACATTATGTTGTGCCAGCCAATCAGTTTCTCATCTTAATCCGTCTTATGCCTATTTTTTCTGTCTGCAATTTACAATTTACAATACCCATTCAATCAATCGGACCTTCTTGGGTAACAGATGTTTATCTTTTGTTAACCAACAACAGCCAGATCCGTCCTTTATCTACCAATAGTTGTTCATTTAAGCAAGCCTGAAGAATTGTGCACCGTTTCTGCTTTCAAGCTGGGCTGGGTAACAAATGCGTTCCATATCACTTGTTAGCCAAGCACCGCATCAGGGCAAGCTTGATTACACTGTGTATGGTCAGTTGTGTTTTCAGTTGGATTTGTAATCCACTATTTTGTACCATACTGTAACAATGATTTTATCCCTCATTTTCCAGTTTCATTGATATCCATTGATATTATTTTCAGTTGCGATTCACCTCCATACCAATGTATGAGGGTCAATTGCCTGACCACTGATTTGAGCAGCTATTTACTGTATACGAAATACTAGGGGTATGTAACAAGTAAAAACGCAATATTTTATAACCCAGTTCATATATTTACATGCATATAAAAAAAAAAAAATTTAGCCAGAACACACAATTTCTGTCGATCACATGGGTCTACATAGGATGCCCCACATCCTTCAATTTGATCATGACAATATCAATGAGCACACTCAGATGGTAAAACTGTGCCTCAACTAAGAGTTCGATGAGGTATCGAATCTCATTGGGCAGGGTCTTCGGGTGCATGCGACACCCATTGCGCATGAAATTCAGGATAAACCTGAAGTGGGCCGGATCCCTATCAAAACATATCGAATTATTCACTGGTTTCACTGGGGAATCGGTTTTGAAAAGCATTGCAAATACACTTGATGGATCGGCTTCAAGGGTAACTCTACAGGTCGAGAAATTCTGACCTCCAACATTGATTGTTATCCGGTCCTCCTGTGATCTTCTGAGGTATTCCATGGTCGCCTCTAAGTAAACGGATTGTATTTCGTTTGCGGACAAGTGTGCGTTAATGTTAATCGGCTGGCTGTCATTGACAACCGGCTGGCTGTCGGAGACTATCTGCTGGCTTTCATTGACAACCGGCAGGCTGTCAGAGACAACCGGCTGGCTGTCAGTGACAACCGTTTGGCTGTCAGAGATACTCGGGCGACCATGTAATTCCTCACAAGACACATTCGTCCCGGATGAGGAATCAGAATCAGAATCAGTAGATGAATCTGATTCAGATTCAGATGAAAATCTTGCTTCGTCTCCGAAAATTTCCTTTACGAACTTGTCGTAAGATTTTACTAAACGGGTGTTCCTGGGAATATTGTCTATTGCGAGTTCCGTTTCGGTTTTCTGGGTTTCACATATCGGTACTGTCTTCGTTGGTTGATGAATTTGTTCATTTTCTTTCTTGCCGGTTACAATTTCGGGTTTTTCAGTTTCCTTGTTAACTCTTTCTGCAGGTGTTGTTGTTTTTATTTTGCTATTATTACTTCCTGATTCACTCATCTTGCTCTTTGCGAATTTTGCTGGCTTTGTTTCACTGTGATTGGTGTTTGGTGTGCGTTTAACACAGATCATGTCCGGCTCGAAGATTGAAATGTCCGGGCTGTCGAGGCCAAGGATCATTGGTGTGCACGTTCTCACACGCTTTGGGTGAATTTTCTCGGTGCCATTCTCTCTCTGTCGTTTCTGATTTGTCGGTTTCTCATTCAAGTCCCTTAATGGGCTCACCATCTCTATGCTTTTCGGTGTTGTATTTACAAACTTATTCAACGTTGTTTTAATATATTCCTGATATAACTTTCGGGCTTCCTCTCCTTTTATTCCGGTGGATCGTTGGAAATACGTACAATGTGGGTCCTTTTTTGTTCCGCACAGTTGGTGACCACCGACACGTGAAAATAATTTTGAGCAATTGGTGCATCTCATGCAGAACCCACTGTGTTGTTCCATTATGTGGCGTTTGGTCGGGTGAAAGGAGCGGTATTGCACATTTTCGCAGATCGTACACTGGAATATCTGATCTTTCTGAAATTAGACAAGATACATGTCTGAGTTCCATGCGTTTACATAATTCCAATCATCTGAGGTTGCACCCATTGAGTCAACTCCATTAGCGACGTTTGATTTTCTTTCAATAACCACATGTCAGCTAATAGCTGTGACTATTTACGGTTTTAGCAACAGCATTACTTTGAGCAAAACAGATCATTTTGTCAGTTAACTCATCACTATACATTTAATTCCATTTTCTTTCATTCAAGCGGTATCATTAACAGCTTCTATCAGTCTCACTGTTTCGTAAACAGTCTGTAATATCTGCACATTTTGCATGATCAGTCCATATTATCTGCATATTTCATTTTCATCAGACATTGTTATTTTCAGATTGTCTATCATCTACTGATCAGTTTGCATCCTGCAAAGATCAAGACAACAAAAGGGTAATAAATCAACAATATTGTATAACAATATAATACATGACATTGCACACATGTAAATCAACAACAATAATTGTAAGGAACATAATGACTACCGGTAGTGATTTCGGGTCTGGGGAATGGGTCATTGGACTTCATTCAACTACAGTTAATTTGAGTTAAACCAAGCCGGTATCTCTCCTTTAAACGGTTTAAACCTGTCGTGGTGTACGACCCTTGGCTTATGTCTCTGACTCTCCCTAATTCGGTACAGTATATCACTCATTTTCGTGATAATTTTGTATGGACCGCACCATAGTCTCATCAGCTTACTACACACTCCAACTTTCAGTTTGGCGTTGTAGTACCATACTGCATCACCCTCATGATATGTGGTGAAGCTAGCCTTCACATCATAATTCCGATTCATAGCATTACTTGCTACATTCAGATTTGTCCGAGCAAATGCATGTATCTGGTGCAATTTCTCCTCCAGTTGATTGACATAATCTGATCCGTAGTTCCTGTCTGTTTCAGGGTTCATTTCAGGTTGACCCAGCAGCATGTCCACTGGTAGCCGAATCTCAGAACCGAACATCATTGCAGCGGGTGTGACCCCGGTCGATTCATGTACATAACTTCGATACGCCATCATACAGAAAGGTACCATCTCATCCCATTTTCTCGGGTGGTCAGCGACAAAGGCTGAAATCATGTTCAGTATTGTCCTGTTCGCTCGCTGTATCATTTCGTCTGAACACGGTCGACCGCTAGTTGTCCGTGTTTTACTAATGTTCAGTAATTTGTACATTTCATGGAATAATTGGCTCTCAAAGGTACTTCATTGATCAGTATGTAACAGTAACGGAATTCCCATTCTTTGGAATATCTTGTCAATCAGCTCTCTCGCTACATGTTCAGTTGCTAAGTATTTTATCGGTATCGCCTCTATCCATTTAGTGAAATAACATCCTACAACCATCAAATAGTTATTTCCATTCTCTGTTTTTCCTAGTGGTCCTAGGAAGTCGATGGTATTTCTTTCCCATCTTGCACCAGAAATGTATTGCTTCATGGGTGCTCTCGGCTTTCTTGTAGGTGTCTTTCGTGCGGCACACATTTCACATTTATGGCACCATTTTTCTACATCTCTTCTGAGTGCATACCAGAAGAATCTTTGTCTCACCCTGTGCAATGTCTTCTTCATACCTAAGTGACCCGCAGTCACACTGTCATGCATCTGTCTCAATAATGTCGTACGTAGCCGTCTCGGAAGACCACCTGTAACTCAACTTCAGTACCATAGTAATTCTCCCATTTTCTGTACAGTACGCCATTTTGTATTACTATAGATTCCCATCTATACCAGTAATACTTCAGTTCAACACTATGTTTCGCTATGCTAGACCACTCTGGTCTATTTCCTAATTCGTACCACTCGTGTACTGGGTCAGCACGTTGGCATTCTCCAACTTGCTCAAGATCAAGATTTTCAACATTGACGGTATTCTCGTCAGAATAAGTCATAAGTGGTGGTGTATTTTGTCTATTTTGGTCGTTCCGGGTAGATAGGTCTATCATGTTAGAAGGTCCTGGTTCACACTGGACTTCAGCACTGTTTTTATTTGTTCTAGTATAGATCTCTTTCAAAACATTGCAGCTTACTTCGTCACAGTCTGATTTACTTGATTTTGTTTCCGTTTAGACACCAGGACTTTAATATCCCTACGTTCCAGTGGGCCTAATTCATTGAGAAATGATATTGCTCCTCCAGTCAGTGAATGTGCTAAATACAACGATTTAGCTTCATAATTCCAGCCATTAATCTCAGCTGTTATCTCAAATTGTGCAAGAAAATCGGCTAAATCCTCTGATCCATGAATTTGCTGTGGTTTCATTTTTATATTCGAATTATCTCCCTTAGACCTGTTCTAAGATTGGTGTACCCCACCATCTCAGTTGCTAACTTGGTTTGTGTTCCGATTTTGGTCACTCATATACATGTTAACTGGCCTTTCCCCAGTATGCAAACGATATATGTGTTCGCCTTGATCAGTCACAGGCGAAATACTGTTCTCATATAAGATTATTCTGGATTCAAAATCAGTCAATCGGTGTTCAATGATATCAGTCATGGAGGACAACGTGTGTTTTACTTCGGAAACCATTTCGGTCATTTGTGAATTAACCCGGTCTTCCAACCTGTTGAAAGTTACGTCTGGATCTGGTGATTCAGATCGATGTAAACTTCCATCAATACTCTGTTGGTCATCTTCCATATCATTCACAATTTCAGCATAATTGTGGTCATCAGCCATTTTGACTGATATCCGTTTTATTATTTTCTACTTTCAGATTTTAACATATTGAAGTACGGGGAACACCGGATGTCAGAAGCTTTCAAGTTACTTGTGACTTTATTTAAATCAAATTGTATTCTTTATTATGTTGTTAAAATACAATTGGGTCTTGGGAGATTGGGATTGGAAAACACCAGGCTTTCACATTGTTTAGTGTTAAAAAAATATCTGTTTAATTAATTAACTTCCAGTACACGGTCAAACAGATCAGTATTTCACCAGGTTCGATGTTGATTAATTTTAATATGACCATCATAAATTTGATCAGTAAAAATAAATTAAAATCCCACTTCTCTGCACCAAGCTGCAACGGCGACCCCTACAAGAAGTAGGTCAGGATGAGGGTCGCCTGCAGTAATCGGGTTCGATTTCAACTGAGCGGTCAGGCCTTGAAGTCCAAGCGAATAAAAGATCTCAATCAACAGAACCTGGGTGGGGTAAACAATAGTTGGCAGTGTATAGAGGAGGAAATTAATTTAAGTTTCAATATATTTATTAACAATTGCATAAGCATAAACTCATAGTACGAGTGTCAATGTGCATAATCTTGTGTACTCTATATTATCAGGGATGTGAAACAATTGACTGGTATAAGCAATGTGAACGACTGGTGCTTTGGTTCACCAAGCCACCGACTGTTGATACCAAATCTGGTCGTCCGAGACTTGTCGGTGCATTAGCACCAGATTTGGATCATGAACAGTTTCAAGTGTCTTGTGGTAGTCATTATCTTCCTACTTGGTGAAGTAATAGCTAACCTCTCTTCCGGTTTGTTCCATGGTGTTCTAACCAACGTTTACCAGATCTGGAGGTCGGGACAGTTCCACCAAGTATGGAGATTCAGTTTAATAGGTTGTCAGTTTGGCATAAAAAGCACCGAATCTGGTCGGGTTCCGACTATTTAGACACGGTCTATCGCGTGACGTAACACTAACGTTGACGTCATATCCCGTCAATTCGGGTAAGATCGGAAGATTGCGGTGTCACAGAGTGCTCCGGAACTCTCCGATAAGAAATCGAATTTACCCGTGATGTCATAATCCAAGATGGCGGAAATTGTCAGAGAGCGATCAGTGCAGCTCATACTATCTTCGCTAACGACAATAATAATTATAATCCAGACATGACATTCGGCAAAAAGGTAAAGTATATAATTGTTTATCGACACAACTCGGGTTTGAAACATGACAATTGGTATTTTAGCTGCAATCGGTCTGCAACGGTCAATTATTTGTCGTCTACAAAAATGTGTCTGCACATTACTATTGTCTTACGATAATGCTTTTAAAAGGAACAATGGTCAATTTATTAATCGAGGACGGCCAGCTTAGCAATACTCTGTATTTAATTTTAATCTGTCGAAAATATTATTTTTTCATGTGACGCATTTAATTAGTATAAATAATTAAAATATATCATGCCTCATTTGCATATGAAAATAGCCTGCTACCAACGCGTGTCACTATCAGTAAAATACGTATTACTGAATGATTATACCTGCATAGCGGCCACTCGTAATCTTTAGAACTGGTGGAATAGTGATACACACACTTATTTAATTCATATAAACAACATTTTGTGCCTACTGAGCGGGCATGTACCATTAACTTGCGAACCGAGCATAATTAAATTTGAATACAGCTGAATTTATAGCATAATTAAGAGAATTAATTTGAATTTCAAGTTAGTAGTGAAAGTCGTAAAAAGTACTTATTTCTGCTGAATGATACTCCGACCAATATTAACGCAGGCGGTTGTGTATTTACGTAAAGCAGAGAGTTGAGATTGACAATAGATGTGCAGAAACTTTTTTAACCTTGGCAAGCGGTTATGTAGTAACTTTGTAATTTGAATTGTACAAGCCCAGTTTTACACAACCGATAGTATGACGGGTGTTTTATTGCTGGAATGATAAACAGTGCAGATCCTGATCAAACTGTGCGGAATGCACAGGCTGATCTGGATCTACACTGGTCTCAGTCGAACTATCTGGAAGAGGATCATTGCTCACATCCGTAAATACAAGCTGTAGGCCGACCGCGGGGAGCACACCTTCTGGCTCGGGGAAAAAACGTACGAAGAAAACGTAACTGTATCCCGATTGGTGAAATCCATTTTACTGACATGAGATATGATAAGTTCGCGATTTATCGGCTGTTTCCAATGGATTGGCGTGCAGACAGTAATTCATTTCACTAGTAAAAAAAAACGATGACTCAAACTGTAAATATGTTAACATTTCGTTTTCTCGAAACTCTACTTTGGAGTTTGATGTTTCTAGTTCATTAGAGTCTAATTGTTCAGACTTTGATATAAATGTTTGTTCATGTAATAGTGATAAGGCACAAAAACTTAAGTTGTATTATGTTAATGCATACTATTTATTAAACAAAATGTGCGAATTAGAAATATTGATTGCATTATTACATATAGATGTCATTGTGGTTAGTGAGTTATTTCCGAAAAACATTGAACCAACAAACATAGACTGTAATGAATACAAATTAAATGGATTTAACTGTTTTGTTGGATCAGTAAATGATAGTTGCAGAGGAGTAGATATATATGTGAAGGACCATATTTCAGTGGATTACTGATCAGTGATGATGCAAAGCGATTTTAAAGAGTCAAATTGGTGTGAAATACGAATAAATGACAGAGAGAAGATTTTAGTCGGTGGAATTTATAAATCACAAAATAGTGATGCGAGTGACCATATGAATCTAAATACGATGTTATCTCAAGCCGCAAAGCTGAACATTAAACATAAAGTTATTGTGGGCGATTTTAATTTTCCTGATGTGAACTGGGAGACATGGTCTATAAGTGGAAATGAGAATCAGCCTTCTTTTCATTTCGTGATAATTTTCTACATCAACACGTGGTGAGAAACACTCGATATAGGGATGGTCAGAACCCCAGCTGCCTTGATTTTCTTTTATCGGACAGTGACGATGTAATCGAAAATATAAAGTTTGGGAACAAACTTGGTGCCAGTGATCATGTATGCATAACTTTTGAGGTCAATTGTGTGGTGATGATTGCATCATCCGCAAATTCACGACCTAATTTATTCAAAGGAGACTACCTCAGTATAAGAGACTACATAGGGCAAATTGAGTGGAATGAAATGTAGCAGGTAAAAATCGAAAGCCAAAATGGATGGACTACTATTGCCGAAGAAAAGTCAAAAATAAATATCATCAATGTAAAAGGTTTTCATATTCGCATAGCTATAGCGATTATGAGGATTATTGTAACAGCGAAATAGTGCTACGAATGCAATCAGATATTCAAAGAAACAATATCATAAAGGAGTGGCAGAGAGTGCAAAGCGTTATCCTAAATCATTTTGGAGCCACGTGAAAGATGAAACAAAGAGTAAAAGCAATATCGGAGAATTATTTGACACAGACGGTAATGTGAAAACTAGTGATAAAGAAAAGGCAGACACTTTAAGTTCATTCTTTACATCAGTATTCACAATGGAAGATAACGCGGACCTCCCTACTTTTCAACCGAAAATAGCAGGTGTAGATAGAATTAGTGATATTCATATTTCACAAGATACTTACCACTATGTGAACTATTTAACAAATCATTAAAAAGGAACAAATCGGAGCCTGGAACCTATAGACCAGTATCATTGACTTCTGTGATTTGTAAAATACTGGAGAAAAATATTAGAGAAGTAATTGTTGAACGCATGAACCAGCATAATCTACTATCAGACTGTCTATTTGGATTCAGAAAGAATCGAAGTACTATTTTACAATTGTTAACAGTAATGGATGACTGGACTGAAGCTTTAGATATTGACAGACAAGTCGAAACAGTGTACCTATATTTTCTTAAAGCATTCGATAGTGTTCCACACAGACATTTGGTTCAGAAGCGTCAATGATATGGCATATCTGGAAACCTATTAGAATGGCATGGTGACTTTCTAAATAATAGAAAGCAGAGTGTAGTAATTAATGGAAGTGCTTCTGAGTGGACTCAAGTTATATCTGGAATGCCACAAGGATCTATACTAGACATATACTTTTCATAATATTTGTGAATGATCTACCCGAAGTTGTAGGAAGCACATGGCAGTTATTTGCAGATGATTGTAAATTATACAAAACTATGTCAACTGAACGAGACAGGAGACAACTACACGAAGATATTAACAAGCTTTGTCAGTGGAGTAAGGTGTGGCTTTTGAGATTTAACATCCAAAAGTGTAAAGTAGTTAGCTACGGGAACAAAATCCAAACACATGAGTATATGATGACTGAAGATAATACTACTATCCATAATTTAAACACTGAGGACACAGAAAAATATTTGGGAATTTTATTTAAATCAAATTTGAAATTTGATGAACATATAAGTGCAAGGTGAACACAGTCAACACAATGATTGGCCTAATTAAGAGGAAATTTGTTTATATAGATAAGGATAGTTTCTTAACACTGTACAAGGCGTTAGTGAGATCACACTTAGACAATGGTAATTTGATGTATTATCCTATTACAAAGACAAATAAGCAACTAGTAGAACATGCAAAGCGTCGGGCTACTAGACTAATTCCAGAACTACAAGGAATGTCATATGAGGAGCGCCTTACTGCACTTAATCTTCAGTCATTGGATTTATATGCGACGGCGTATTGACATTATCGAAGTTTATAAAATAATTCACCATATTGACAACATTGACGAAAGTTTGTTTTTTACATTATCGGAAAATACATTAAACCTGAGAGGACACAACTACAAATTGACCAAACCTCGTGCCAACAAGTCTATTCGCTTTAACTCTTTCGCACATCGTGTTCTCAACGTTTGGAATAGCTTACCATCGGAACTTTTCAATGCAGAGACAGTGATGTCCTTCAAGACAAACTTAGATAAACTGTGGCTCGCCAAGAGATTTGATACTACAGCGGAATATTAAGTTTATCTCAGACCGGAAGCGGCGAAAGTAATTATTTGCCAAGAAGTATTTGAGGGGGATAACAAGCTGCAAGAGCTGACTGAGTTCCCCTACAGTCAACAAAGTCAACAACAAAGTGAAAAGACAGACTTGTTGAAAGGACAGGTGCGCGAAATTGTCAACACACAATCAAGTGACAAATTATGGATGGAAATTCATATTCGACGGCTGTGATTATCGGTATGCGTGTTGTGGTCTGAGTATGAATTGCCAGATCTCCATGTATATTGCTATTTCACGGTCTGTCATTTCAACGGGAATGATAAGCTTTATGATTATGAATAATTTGGAACATAACGTCCCATCAACTGCGTTGAAGATCAACGACAGGTAAGTCACATATGCCCAGACATGCCGGTGCATATCAATATTATAGAGTATAATTCCTCATGTACTCTGAACATTTTGTCAACTTTTAACTTTATTTATGAAAAAAATATTGTAATTTCTTTAAACGTATTTCATGAAATTACCCACGGATGTCCGAAGGTACAAAATCACACGGCGTGTCTCAATATACATATATGTTGTGGACAAATAAAAATGCGTGACTAAACGATTGACGTGTGTAGCAGGCGGTTAACATGCAGCATGCATAGCATGCATGTAATTCAGGGTATTGTAATTGTTAAAGCTTACGTGTAATCTTCCATTCTGCAAGTCATACTTTCAGAACTTTCTCATTATTGTACAATATATTTTAAAAACAGCATATAAGTATACCACTCTCAATACAATAACTACAATAATCACAGTACGTATACGTATAACAATGTTGCTGTTCCGTGATTTGTGCCAAAATGGCGTAAACCAGATGATTCTTAATTGTACCGCCACGGTATAAGGTGATTTACATGACTGTTTGAAACTATCAGAAAGTAAACTTAATGCATTGCAAATATAAGTAGCAAAGCCATGGGCTGCTATGTTTACTGAGGTTGCAAAACATCCGAGCATTTTCCAACCTGAACATTAGTTGCGAACTGTAACTCTTGCAATCTACTTCCGTAGCAAGAGTAGATTGCAAGAGTTACTGTTCGCAACAATCTGAAAATAAGACTAAGAATGTTGTTTTTTTAGAGATGAAAGTTAAATATACCGACCTGCAACCCTGCATCCCGAGCCCTGTGGTGTGGTCAGACAGTCATGGCAGTTTCCGTACGTAGGATCGCATTCGTCATTCGTGCAAGTCTGTGTGCACACGCTCGTACAGCTCGACCCCCACCTTCCCACGGTACACCCATGCGTGCAAACACCGGTACGCTCGCACGTGAGGTCCTTACAGCCACTGGAACAATATCCGTCACACAGAATCCCCCGTCGACCAGTATTGCAAACGCACTCTCCTGATGACTGGCTGCACTCGGCTGTTCCGGCTTGGTCGCATTGACATTGGGACGTACAGTAGGGAACGTAGTAGTTCAATAGACACCCGTTTTCGCATTCCCCCGTGTGACGTGCGCATTTGTTGTCCAGGCAATAAGCCCCGGGGCACGTCTCCTCGCACAGGTTACCATAGAAACCTGGGTCGCATTCTGTAAGTACATCACGTGGTGGTTGACCCTGTGCAATGTAATTCTGGAGACAAAGCCTAGGATTTGGATGCTAGAAAAGTAATTACTATCAATGGTAATATTCAATGGTGTTTCAAGTATCGGATTACTTATGTTGCTTATATTCGTATCAGGTCAACGCTATTACATTTACACGTTATCAGTCTGTACGTATTGGACCAATACACAATATATTCGTTGCCTGATAAAATGATGTACATGTAATCATTGGTCCAACTCAAATGATACGCACCTTGAACCCGGCAGAGTCGACCAATAGGAAACACGCGACAGTCGGCGCATGTGCCGAGTTCATCGCATTTGCCATTGGAGCACGTGCTAATACACTCCGTCTTGCACAGCGACCCGTAATACTCATTTTCGCAGCCTCCGACGCAGGTCCCGTCATTGGTGCTGCAATTCCCAGGATTGATGCAGTGCAAGCTGCACATGTCCATGCAATTCAGACCGTAGTACGAGTCCGCGCAGTCATCCCGACACATGTTCGCCTTATCCACGCAGTCACGGTTCCGACAATTGGCGCTACACAAGTTCTGGCACTTGTCGCCGTAGTACGTCAATTGGCACCCATCCAAACAGTACCCATTGTCGTTGGTGCATACTTTATATCCGGAACTTGACGGCCTACAGTTGTCGGGGCAGGTCTGCTTGCACGATTGGCCCCAGTACCCTGGCTTGCAGGACCATGGGTCGCAGTATCCGGTGTCCTTCTCACAATAAACGTTGCTCTGGCCGGCCTGAAGGTTAGAAAACATGAAATAGTGTCTCTTGATATACAGCCAGTCCGTCGTTTTGTATCTACATTCATCAAAATATAGGTTTAAACGGGGGTCGCAATAACCACTGTCGCTCACAATAAACAAACAATGCCCTGGCCAGGAGGTTAGAACAAACTAAATATATTTCCTTAATATACAACCATTCAACGTCAGTAATCTGGGTAAAATTAACGCAGGAGGCTGAGTATTAAAAAACAACAAAATATATTTCAAGTTGGTAGATACAAATCGAATTTGTTTTAACATTCATTAAAACACATGCATAGTGTTTAAACGGTGGCTGCAGTAACCGGTGTCTTTCTCACAATGCACGTTGCCTTTTCCTCCCTGAACGTTAGAACACACTAAATAGTTTTCCATATAAAATATGCACCCATTTTGTGCTGGCTCTACATGTACATATCTCTCAACTGTGGACTAAAAGTCATCGGGATTACTATTTACCGAACTGCGTTTGGCACTTCATGGCCTGGCTTTTGTATTGTGTGTGTACCCTTTCACCCCTAAGTAACAATAACGGATTTTGATATGTTAATTTTGGACCAATACGAACAGAAAATTATTTTCAGACTACATGTAGTCCATTTATGAAAATGTGGTGTGTTTGTTCTCAAATATATTAAAATTACTTGCAAAACGTTTAGGACCAGATGAGACGGCTCGTGAAGAGCCGGCTCATATGGATCTAAACTGTTTGTCAATACGACTATTGTTCAGGTGTGTGGTGTTGAAAGGGTTAAAGGTACATGTCCACTCAGTAGGAACGAACTGTTCTTTATCTAGGAATTAGATAAGTGTATACTATTTTCAACAGATTATAAAGTGTGATCATTGCACATAATAGCATACATACAGATACTAAATAGTAATGTCCGTTAACATTTAAAATAAATATACTTGTATCGCCTCTGATATCAGTGTGGAAATTTACATCTGATATAAAATGTATAATAATGCCAATCAATACGTGGGGTAATGGTGAATGAATGTTTGTTTTACCAGAAAATGACATATCTACATAATATACAAAACTATCTGTCTCACTATAGTATAACCTGGCTTGTGGGACTCCAGCTTTAATACGTCGACAGTTGTCTGTCAAGCAGAAATATACAACCATTGATTGGGTTTTGTAAGCAGACCATGTATGTGGCCTTCGATTAATTTAGGACTAGTTTTTACCGGACCGTTTTCGCCACTTTACATCCCCATGCTGGCGTATTAATACCTGGACGGTGGGATAGCAGTTGCTGCTACACTCGTCCCCGCATGTTGTCCCCCAGCGGTTCGCTATGCAGACGAGGCAGTCGCCCGTCCGTCGATCACACGTTCCACACTCGGAGTCGCACGAATGGTCACATAAACTTCCCCAATATCCGTCTCTGCAAATAATTACATTTATAGTTTGCCCCACTTTCTAAGCCAATCGCTGGTCAGTATCGAGCTACACTTATTTCACATATTGCACGATTCAACCGCAATAAGCTCCATATTACCAGATTTAAACATTAATTGTTTAAAATGGAAAATCAGTACTCGGATGGGAGACGCATAGTCAAATTTGGCTGAACTATAAACATGTTATTGTTCACATATTGGATTTTTAAGGAACTAAATGCTGCGGTCGCTAGCGTTCCCTCGCATTTAATTCCTTAAAAAATCGTGTTTCCTTTTATTTCATCATAAATTATCAAGTTCATGTCATACAATAACGAGAACAAATAAATTGGAATTCATATGATTTAGTATAAACAACATCCTTTTCATTGATGGCTATTTCAGCTAATTAAAAAGCTCAAACCTTTGTAACTGTGTATGTGCTCGTAATTTGCGCATGGTCATAGCATGATTGTATCATGTAAATAAATTAAAGAAAAATAATGCTATAATATCTGAAGAAAATGATGTTTGTTCTCATTGTTTATACAGTGTAGTCACTGTAGTGTACATCAATATGTCTGGAAGCTATGTTGAAAATTTGGATTTGACATATTAACTTCCCGGATAATATCGTTTTTAATGATACAACCCAATGTCAAATTTCAAAGGGCTGTGACGTCAATTTGACGTTAAGACATGTGAGTTGACGTTAAGCAACATATCCCAATTATAGTTGTAAAGAGATGAGATGCTGTATTTAACAACACGGGTAAACGTTATCCATTTGGGAGAAAAAAAAAATCCAAAATCAGATGCCATTCCATGGGCCCTTTTCACTAAACTTCGCACGACTAAAATGTTCGTAAGTGCAAAATTATGATTAATTAACAAACACTAACACATTAACACTGTTTGCTTGTAAACAATTATCGGATTTACATGTATTAAGAATAGATGTAAGTCCATCAATTGAAATTTCCAGACGATCCTAATTTTGCACTTACGAACATTTTAGTCCCACGAAGTTTAGTGAAAAGGACCCCCAGGGTCTTACTGCGCCTACCTATTTTACGGTATTGTAAAACATTTGCACTGTTTACATAACTGAATCATTTAGACAGTTTTCGTGAAAGAGGGTATAAATGCCCTAACATGTTTATTACCTACAGCCCTGGTCACACGACCCGTTCATCTGGGCACACCCAGTGTCCATCTTACACTGATCACACGTCTTCTCGCATTGCAGGCCCCATTCGCCCACGTCACAGCCCTTACACTCGTCGTCATAGCGACTGCAGTTGTCAAAGAGACATACGTCGCTCGTGCATGCCTGGTCGCATTGCTGACCCCATAGCCCGGCGGGGCAGTCTGAAAACGTATTAATTAATGGGATTGCGGCCTAGGGGTTAGAACACCTAACTTCCAATCCGAAGGTTGTGGGTTCAATCCTCGTATTGGGCATCCAAAATACTATCATTATTTCAATCCACTGGTCTGTCGGATGAGACTTTAAACTGTGGTCCCGTCTATAAATGACCCTAGCTGTTGCTGGGAAGTTAAACCCATTCATTTTCACTTTTCCAACATCTGCTGGTCAGACGACTGTACGGGAGTAAAGTACAATAGTTACTGTTCGCAAGCTGATTTAATGGACTTTTTTAGAAATGGCCCTGAATTATTAATCCAATGGGCCATACTTTAGTAGCCAATGGGAAATCACACAGAAGCAGCAGAAATAAGATGAGAAGATGACAATATAGATGATAAAGAACAATACTATGTATGGAGTTCCAAATGAATCTGACCAATAGTTTTAGAAAACTTTAGGTACATGTACCAGGCCAGTACGCAGGAATTAATTTACGGGGGTGCGTTATCGACGGTGCGAAGGGCTAAACATTTTATGCACATCCACGGATACCTCGGCAGATTAAACCCTTTCACCCCTAAGTTACTGGAATGAATTTTGATATTTAATTTTGCAACCCAATACAATCATCGCAAAATTATTTTCAGACCAGTCCATTTATGAACATGGGGTGTTTTTGCTCTCAAAATTATGAAAATTACTTGCAAAAAGTGCAGATCCTGATGAGACGGCTCGTCACGAGCCGGCTCATCTGGATCTACACGTTTTGCCAATACCACAGGCATGTGGTGTTGAAAGGGTTAAGGGGGTGCGTACGCACCCGTCGCACCCCCTCTGCGTACGGGCCTGTGTACTAAACAAGAGTGCCAAATGTCACAATATACGCCTGTCGTGGCAATGCCATTCAACAAGGGAATATAACTCACTGAAAACCAATAAGGTTCTTCATATTGACGATATAAACATATATACCGAACTTTGGTTATGATCCGTCAAGTAGAACCAGAGTTCTTGTGTGGACAACGGTACAGAGTGTGAACATTATAAATGGCCGCCAAGGGACGATAAGTCATCATTATTTTTTGAAAATGAATATGCTTCTACGACTTGCCGTGATAAACATGTAATGTAAACCGAACTTGAGTTATTTCGTTGACAATGATAGAGTGCCAAGGGGAGATCAGTCATCAATTTATTTTGAAAATTCATAGGCTTCTTCGTGTTGCCGTTATAAACATGTACATGCAATGTATGCTGAATTTGGTTACAACATTTCAAGTAGAACTCTAGTTATGCATGGACAAGCTGTGCCCATCCGCCGGACGCCCGCCAGCCCGTACAAGGTGAATACATACTACGTTCCGTTTTTTTCCAAACGGGCGTACACAAATGTTAAACCAACATAATAAATTATACAAATAATTGTATTGACAAATTGAAGTTACTTGACTATATGGGCGGACTATATAATGAACACAGAGATGATGATAAAAAAGCATATGTGTGCACTGTAAATGTTTATGCCCACTCAGTTGGCACAACATGTGCGTTATAGGAAGTAAGTAAGTGTATAATTGTGTCACTATTCAACCAGTTCTAAAAAATACGAGTGCCCGCTATACAGATACAATAACTCCCCGGAATGAAATGTCTCGCATTGTTCCTCCTTGACCTTGACCCTGGGGCCCGAGAAATTTGTTTGATAGTCGTATATTGATCTACATATCATAATAAAGGTATGTACAAAGTTTGATGACTCTAGCTGATAAGGTGTTGAAGCAACTATCGTAACACGAAAAAGTAACATTGAATGATGACGCCGACAATGTACATGCATTGCGTTTCAAGCCTGGCTAAATGTTGGAAGTTGGTTTTTGATCGTAAAACATCAGAGAATTCACCCTTTCTACACCACATACATATATAATGACATATATATGCAAACACTAAATATACAGAGCCGGTTCGTAATGGGCTGTGCCATCAGCATCTCCACTGTTTGTCAATTAATTTTAAAATGAACAAATTGTGATCAAAGATCAAAACAACTTGGAATACAGTTAATAATCAGATAATATGAAAAAACATGCCATAGAAGCATTTTATAATGACATAGAGTTTAATCTAACATAATCATTTTCGAATAACAAAATATATTTCTGGAAGCCAGTCCGTCACTTTGTGAAAGACAGCAAGTCAAGTGGTACTATTCCTCCTTTAATGACGGTAACAGCGAAAACTGATATTTGTCTGATGCAGAAAAAGCAAACTGTCTTAACAACTTCGTTTCACTATCAACTGTTGATGATAATAACTCTACTTTACCACCGTTTGAATTAAGAACTAACCACGTTCTTGATACGATTAACATAAATGAATCTGAGGTTAGAGATATAATGCAATTTTTTCAAACTAATAAAGCTTGTGGATACGATCTAATTAGTCATAGAATGTTAAAAGGAACTATTACGTCTGTCTCAAAACCTCTGGCGATCCTCTTTAATATATCTGTCAATAAATGTCAATTTCCTATGGCGTGGAAATTAGCAAGTGTATTTCCTCTATTTAAAATGGGTTGTCCACAGACGGCTTCAAATGACCGCCCGATATCGTTACAAAGCTGTCTAGGTATGGTAATGGAGAGAATCATGTTTAAACATATTTTTAATCACTTGCCCTCACAACAATTGATATATAACAGGCAATCTGGTTTTTTACCAGGCCACTCAACGGTGTATCAACTTATAGACACTCACCATCAAATATGTCAGGCATTTGATGAACGACCGACTATCTACATGTATAGTGTTTTGTGATATTTATAAAGCCTTCGATAAAATATGGCATTAGGAGTTAATATTTAAGCTAAGGCAAAATGGATTAAATGGTTGTATTTTACACTGGATCGAAAACTACTTGTCGAACAGGAAACAGTCCGTATCAATACGGTACACAACCTCATATACCCACAAGGTTCGGTACTCGGCCAATTACTATTTATAATATATGTCAACGACATAACTGACAATCTATTAAGTATTGTTCGATTATTTGCTTACGACAGCTCTTTGTCCTTTTCTTCAACAAATGTTGATGATCAAGAAGGCATAACAAATCATGACCTGCTAATGATTTCTGATTGGGCTAAACAATGGTTGGTTAGTTTCAATCCGAACAAGACTGAAGCGGTGCTTCTAACATTAAGAAAACTTGATCGACCCTTTACCTTAATCTTTCAGAACACGTCCATAACCTTTGTTGACGATCATAATCATCTAGCATACACATATACAACATATAATTAATTCGACCACGAGAGTATTGGAAATAATGCGTAACCTAACATTTAAGATAAGCAGACAGTCTTTAAACCAAATATATATATATCTTATATGAGACCTATACTGGAATATGCTTCATCAGTCTGGGATGGGTGTACATAATATGAAAAGGATTCGTTGGAAAATAATCAGAATGAAGCCGCTAGAATAGTAACAGGATTAACACGGTCTGTATCACTCGACAACTTAAGGCAAGAAGTTGGATGGCAACTTCTATCTGTTCGGCGTAGCATTCAAAAGCTTTCGATCATGTACAAAGCCAACACTAATCAAGTACCTAGTTATATTTCTCACCTGATTACACCCACTGTTACTAATATATCGCGTTACAATCTTAACAATCAATTTGATTTAAATGTCTCCACTACACGACTGGAAGTATACACACAATCGTTTATACAATCTTCGGTACAACTCTGGAATGAAACTTACCCGTTGCTGAGAAATGTATATAGTCTTAGACACTTCAAAACATCATGCGCCCAACAACTATATACTCAATATAATATACCACCATACTATTTAGAGGGAGGTCGATTGTTTTCAGTTATGAATGCAATAATTCGAAATAAATGTAGCAGTCTTAATTGTGATCTTTGCAATAACCATATCAGAGAAACTCTCTACTGCGAATGTAGTGAAGTTGTAGAGGATGCAGAACATTACTTCTTGAATGTATTAAATATCATGCGCAACGTCTAATTTTATGCCATTCACTGCGACAATTTTATCCTCTAAGCGCGCATATATACTTTTGTATGGCATACCTGAAGAAAAGAATGAGTGCAATAATGTTATCTTTAAAGCTGTACAAGATTATATTAAAAGTACGAAAAGATTTGAGTAAAATACTTGGTGGATGCCTGAGACGCAAGCTCTATCGAATGCTTTCCATTTGCCAACATCATCCAGTACCACCTGATAACAACGAACACTGAAATCAACAGCAGTACACATCTATCGATTAATTAGGTTATATTGTATATGTACATTGTGACACATAACTATTTCATTATTTCTCCCAATCTCGTCTCTCACTTTCTTTACTCTCTCTTTTTATCCGATTTTTCTTTTCGTACATTGTGCAAATATATATATATATACCGCATGATTATTGGTATGTACCCATGTACATATACCTGTATACTTATCATCATTGCTGTTAAATTGATGTATTGTTGAAATATTTGGGTAAGGGCTGTAACTAATGTTGTGAGAACTAAACTAAACTAAATCAAAGCTGACAAGATATCCTTTCTGAAGAATGTAATTTGATAATTTGAACGCACAAGTGAAATACATTTGTAGCTCCATACATACATTGACATACAAGAGTCCATTAAGGTACTAGGTATTGAAAAATGGTTCCTAATGCTGCTCACTTCACATAGTTGGTACATTATTTATTATCTTAAACGCTAGTCTGATTGGCTTGTGATAGCTGCAGAAGCCTCCAGTGTTCCATACTGAAAATCTCCGATGAGACTGGTGAGTATGAAATCAAGTGTGGTCCGTCGATCAGTAATGTATTATGTCATCAGTTGTTGAAGTCCGCATGACTGCATATATTGAACAGGTTTTTTAATCCTTTTGTTAGTATCTTGAATATTGACATTGAAGTCACCCATAATAACAATGGGGATATTTGCTTCCAATTGTTTTGTCAGATGCCGTAACGCTTCTAGAAGTGTGATGATATACTCCTTTGGGCGTGCATATACACAAGCAGCCTGCACAAACAGTAGATTCAGCACTATAATTTCGACACATTTGTTATTCAGCCGATTTGCGAAGTGATTTTTCAAATTATCTTTCAACTATATCACACTGACATATGGTGAGTTTTGTTCATTGAAGTAATTTCGAAATGTCTGATCTCCGGATACAGCAGCATCTGTATTGTGATCAGTTGCACCAAGTCTTGTTTCTACACACATTGTTATATCAACTGCAGAAAAAGTGGGATCTGCTCTAACATCATATATGTGCAGAGGTAAAGATTGGGTGTTATGAAAACAAACCTTAAACACAGCTTGTCCAAGGGTATACATTGGAGTGAAACAAAGTATATCAGTTCTAAATATCGTGATTTCAGGTTTCACGTCAGGAGCAACTGTAATTTTGTCTGCTTTAATGTCTCCTAGAATGTACATATTTTCAGCTTTTTGTGCTCTGCTAAATGCAACATAATGCTCCTTTCTGTTTGACAATTCAATAACAACTGTTGATAGTGTGTCTCCATGTGAGCGAAGTACAGTCTTTGCACATGTCAACCTTAAAAGAAATTGTGTCCGGCATATTTTAACACTTTTGTACTTTCCGACCTTATTTTTGTAACATATATATATTCATCTACATACCATAGTATAGCGTTACGTATGACGTTTTATGACTATCTCAGTGTTTATCAGATTCTGTAATAGACTTGTTTGAGGGCGGTGATGACTTTGAAGAACCGCCTGTTCAAGAAAAAACACATGATAATTCAAAATATTTATTTTTCAATCTACAACATACGTTTTCATTGGCATTCCCTCCTAACACTCCCCCTTCCTCATATACATACATACATACATCCTTGGGATGCAAAATATAGCGAGAGGTATATATGTTTCGTAATTCCGTCCCTCCATAAGTATTATATCAATGCGTTTAGGTATTAAGTATTGTGTCAGTGACTAGAAGCACAGCAACTTATTAAAGGGACTGGAATTATGTTTAGTAAGTTTTGAAACTCTCTATCAAATAGGAAAATAATCATACAATAGTAGCATGCCATCAACTTAATACGGTACATATATATAACATACAGTAGTATAGGAAACACAGGGATTTCCATGAATAATTAAATATGTATATGTGTACAGAAATAGCTATGTGTAACTGAAGTGAGCTATTGTTACCACTTCCTCAGTCATCCATCCGTCGTCGTCCGTCCACAATTTCAAGCATCTTCTCATGATCCATTGGTTCAATCCGGTGAAAATTCAGTGATGAGTTGTGGGTTGGGACTTGGTAAATAAAGTTCGTTAAATAATCCAAGATGGCCACACTATAAAAGTAGGTCAGATTATTGAAAGATCTGGCATGAACCGTTAGACTGACTTCCACGAAAAGCAGGGTTAATCGATATTCAATGCTCCAGTTGATTGTTATGCCCCCTATGCAATAGCAAAGGTGGCATATTACTTTGTTTTTAGGCACATCCGTCTGTCAATCAGTGTAGATTGACACAGACTAACCTGGGCCTACAGTGCTTGCAATTGTCATGTGGTACCTGAATCATATTTGATTAAAATAGAAAACTTGTTTCAGACTCTACTGCAGCAAATGTCTGAATGTGTTAGTGCTGGACCTGACAACATGACACATACACACCACTTCATGTTGACTAATAAAGGAGTCCATGCATGCATTCCTCTAAGGGTCAGCTATCATGGTGTGACAAATCCACAACCACCAGACCCCCGCTAACTCCAAGGTCAAGGTCACATACTTTGAAAGTATTGATCTAAAAGAAACAGAGTTTGACCTTGACCCTGGTGCAAGATATTGTTTTTGTTAATAGTCCAATATTCATCTAGTCACTAGTCAGTAAGAAATAAACGGTAAAATAAACCATAGGACCGAATATCTATAAATATATTTCCAAAGGGATGTAACTAACTACGATCCCTCAGGAATTATGCATATTCAGCGTATTTCATACTATTAAACTGGGTGTATATTTACGACATAACGTGCATATTACATGTATCCATATATAAAAAGAAAATACACTTGCAAAGCGTTCATATTTTTCCGTGGTAACCCGATGAATTGAGCCGTACGATTATTTGCTTATAAATGTACTATTTATTATTACATCCTTGTAATTCTGTGACATTTCCGTGATGTATATGAATATTTTATACCTGGCATTACACTACAAAACCAATATTGGTAACATTATGTGTTCAAATGAAGATTCATATCTTCATTCTCTATGGTGACCAATTTGAAAAATCGCGAGCAAAGCGTGACTTGCTCAAATTTCAACATAAATTGTCAGAATCAGTATTGCTAATTCTTGCCCATCAAGCTGTCCAATCAAAACGCTAGAAATATATCTGCGGTATAAAAAATACTTATACGTTTGTTTAAACGTCATACGTTCATAATTATAATATAAGTCATGGATTTGTTTTGACAAGCTCTGTGTGTCTTCGAATCTCGAACGTGCACTCATATCGAAATCCACTCTGCTGGACTCAGAATTGTTACTATATTACCAAATTTCTATTCATAGTGTTACTTGAATCATTAACCAGATATTGTATTAATTATAAAATTGTCGACACTCAAGGTAAACCCCAATTGAGTGAATATCGTCAGTGAGTTCTACACTGCCAGATAGACACATTTTTATTGTATTTTTACTAAGCGTAGAAATTCAAGTTTATTGTTTATTTTGAAATGTCAGAGACAATAGTACAGTCACATATGGCTCTTCACTGCCCTCCTGATACTGTGTTATTTTTACATTTTTGTCATACAAAAACTATCCTTACAGCTTGGTACATTCAGCGATCATACAACGAGTATATGTTGTTACATATTGATTATTATTATTTCTCCAACGCTTTAGATACATGCAACATACGAGTCGCGTGTCACAACCCTAATATACATTTTTGAGAACATATTTAGTGTAGACAGACAATGTGGGCCCCAATCAGTATGCGCATCTGTGTAGCCTGATTGAGGAACACGCAGTCAGCTTTCGCATTATATTCCAAAACATTGACATCACACAATTATCGTCAATGAAAGCCAATTATTATTGAATTTGGAAGTTGTCATTAAAAAATGCATTTTCCTCAATCCGAATGAAACTATTTCAAATATTACTGCACCCTCACCGTACCGACCTCTTCCCAATATATTATATCCCCGCCTATATAAAGATAAAGATAACAATCCTACATATGATACCTCATGGAAAATACCCCTATTCAATGGACGTGAATATACTAGTAGGTATGAATGTCATATGGTTTGTGAAAATAATAAAAAATATAAAAACACCATAACCAATGGACTCGAAATTCTGTAGCTTCAATGTAAACGGGCTTGGGAACAAAACCAAACGCACCAAGCTAGTTTCGTGGTTGAAACAAAATAAAGTTGCTGTCTGCTTTCTACACAAGCTTCATTGACATGACATGAACGGGATAATGAAATATTTATTTTTGGTAACAGCTCAATAGTGTAGGAATCGGAATTCTACTCAATTTAAGCTTTTCATATAATATACAATATATAGATATAATTCAAGGACGACCGCAGTTGCTAAAAATATGCATAGCCAGTACACCACTAAAATGAATATACATTTATGGACCTAATATTGAAGATATAGATTTTATACTACATTGGAACATTTAGTGATTGAGAATAATAGCGAATCTCTAATATTTGGAGGCGATTTTAACAACGTCGTCGATTTCAATATAGATAAGATAAATGGCAGAAGAGATACAAATAAAAGATGTTCAACAAAAATAAATAACATTATAAGTGAAAATGAATTGTTTGACATATACAGACTCAGACATCCAGATCACACACGTTTTACTTGGCATTCTAATCATAGACCACCAATATTCTGCAGACTGGACTACTTTCTTATATCAGCTAATTTACTAAATGCAGTAACACATTGTGATATCTTACCTGGAGTTTTGTCTGACCATTCAGAAGTATTGCTAAAGTTAAATTTATGCGAACTAATAAGAGGACCGGGATATGCTAAGCTAAATAACAGTATTTTGCTACAAGAGGAATACAAACAAAAAATAAAACATTCAATTCAGGAAATAATAAATCAAAATGTAGGTTGTTACCCAAATACTAAGTGGGAATTAATAAAAGGAACTGTAAGAAATGAATCAATAACATATTCAAGTATGGTGAAGAAGAAAGATAGAGCAAATGAACAAGAAATAAAACTTAATATGAAAAAGTCGAAAAAAATAAACTTAGTGAAATCATTAACGAGAAGATTAAGGGCATACTATTAAGATCAAAGGCTGAATGGGTTGATGGGTCAGAAAACAATACGAAATATTTTACAAAATTGGAAAAGAAGAGAAGTGAAGCAAAAACAATTAAACAACTAATTATAAATGGGACACTGGAAAACAACCAAACTGATATTCTAAACCATATACAACATAATTATATGCATATTTATGGAGAAGATAATAATATAAATCACACTAACGACACATTTTTCAACTTCATTGACCACAAACTAAACGAAACGAAAAACAGCCTTGTGAGGGTTACATTAATGAATATGAATGTGTAACAGCAATAAAGGAAATGAAAAACTTGAAAAGCCCAGGATCAGATGGTCTAACTGCTGAATTGTACAAGCTATGCTGGAACGACATAAAAAAGCACTAAATAAAATAGATTAATTTCTCATACGAAAATGGATCTCTAACTGAAATGCAAAAACAAGGAATCATTACGTTACTGCCAAAGAAATATAAAAACACTCTTTCAATCGACATTTGGAGGCCAATTTCGCTATTAAATGTAGAGTATAAAATTGCAGCAAAAGTTATAGGTAATTGAATACAAAATGTATTAAAGACAATAATAAACATGAATCAAACTGGTTTTATAAAAGGTCGATATATAGGAGAAAATGTACACTTATGGAAATAATAAATGAAGGTAATGAAAACAATACACCAGGTCTAATATTGTTTGCACATTTCCAGAAAGCGTTTAACAGCTTAGACCATATATTTATAATTAAGTGTCTCAACAATATTAACTTTGGTAATTCACTAATACAATGGATATCTCTATTGTATAAAGGTGCAAAAAGTTGTGTTTCGAATAATGGTAATCTATCAAAGATTTTCATTATTAAAAAAGGTGTCAGACAAGGTTGTCCGCTATCAGCATATATTTTTATTATTTGCATAGAATTTGTATCTAGACAAATAAACGCAAATGTAGAGATTAAAGGTTTATTTTTAGGTGAAAATGAAATAAAACAAGTATTATTTGCAGACGATGCGAGCTTTACGCTGGATTTATCGGAACTATCATTTAAGGAACTAATACATACACTAGACACTTTCACACTAATATCTGGTCTAAATCTAAATAAGTCAAAATGCACAGCACTAAAAATCGGGGGGCTTAGACATAACACAAGTCCAATGTGTAACAACAAACACTATACTTGGTCAAACGACCATGCATCAACACTTGGAATAATATTCACAAACAACGAAAAACGGCTACATGAATTAAACTTAATACCAACAATTTAAAAACTGTTTAATAAACTGGACAAAAATGGAACTTGACATTAATTGGCAAAATAACTGTTTTAAAGACATTCGCGTTACCTAAATCAATATACCCATTACCAGTGCTTGAGAATCCCGCTGAAGAAACAATCAAACACATCAATAATTTGATGTATAACTTTCTCTGGGACGGAAAGCCCGATACAATAGCACGAACAACTATAATTCAAAACTATGAAAACTGTGGATTGAACATGATTAATATCCAAGCATTTATCAATTACTTAACTGTTCATGGATAAAACGTTTAAAGGGTAAACAGAGTCAGTTAAAATTTGCATACAATAAGGAACTAAATAAATATGGTGGTGATATACTATTTAAAAGCAATCTAAATTCAAATGATACCAAACATCTTAATCATTTATGAGCTAACATATCAAATGAAATTGTGTGGCATAATTCAAACATAAAACAATAAAGAAATATAACTATATTCTATAAAGAATGGTATGATAAAGGTATTATGTATTTAAAACACATATATGATTTTAGAATAAAATACTTTTATAGCTTCGACGATATGAAAAATATATATGACATAAATACTGGAGATTTTTTGAAATATTACAAATAATTAAGTAAAATTAAAACCGAATGGAAACTAGAAATGAAAACCGAGCCATTGACTAATGAAACGCTCAAATATGCAATCAATTTATGTTTGTCATCGAAGCATATAAATAAAATTGTATACAGATTGGAAAATCAAGATTAGCACAACAAAAACATATAATCAAATGGGAAAACGAACTAAATAAACAAGATATAGAATGGAAATACATTTTTTTCTTTGTCATATAAAAGCACAATAAGTACAAAACTTAGAGCATTTCAGTACAAATATTTGATGGGACAAATTACAATGCCTTTCTATTCAAAGGCAAATTAAAACCATCTAACTAATGTGAATTATGTTATATGAATGTGGATTATAATAAGCATATGTTTTGGGGTTGAACGTCATACAACCTTTTTGGTCGGATATCAACCTTCTATTGCAAACAAGTAGATTAGACTACAATAGTAGTTTAACATATGAAAACATATCATTTTGTAACGTGAGGGTTGACTCCAAAAATAAAACAATGCTTATCAGCTTTGCAATTTTTCTAGCAAAATATTTTATTTTTTATTGCAAATATGATGAAAGTCAACCATCGATAGGCCGTTTTAAAATATATCTGAAGCAAATAATAGAAGAGACTAATGCCACTATCAAGGAATAAACTAGATATTTTCCATTCAAAATGGAGTGACTTTATGGAAATGAATACTTAAACATTCACCTGCTATGTGTATCAATATACCTATATCAGCACAGAACATGTAATGGACGTTCATTCCTATATTTTATTTTGTTATAACATTTTGATAGCCTTTTTATCACGTATTTATTTTTGTCATAAAAAATACACGACCTATAACAGTCTCATTGCCCAAACGCCCTATAAAACCCCTATTATTTATTTAAAAAACTCAATGTTACATGTAGAGAAGCATCAATACGTTATTATTCAGACTGTTCATTGAAATGTAGCCATGCGTATGAACGGACATATATAAGTACTTTGTTCATTGAACTGTTTGTATATCTTCTGTTTGTACATGTACATGTAGCAAAGAGAATAAAACACATTTCATAAAAAAAAAGAATCTGCCAGATTCAACATGTATATCATTTAATCCAAAAATATGTCCCACGGAAATAGTGTAAAACTTGTTGAAACTGGCGGCCAGTGTGTATTTACAGAACACAACCAAATGCTGTTGCGCTTACTGTGTCAGAACCCCCAATGTTTATACTACTTCCTGGACTGGGTCACTTCACCTCCTGGAATGAACCACTTAACCTCCTGAAGCCCGACCCCACCCTCACGGGGCGGGCTACACTCCACGCAATACATCAGACTCAACCTAGTGTCTGTTACTCGGGTACTACTGCATTGCTCGGGGCCTGGGCCACTTAACCTCCTGCACTAGGTCACTTCACCTCCTGGACAGGACCACTTAACCTCATGGAGCCCGCCCCACCCCATGGGCGAGTCGCCACCCATGTCGCTTGCTAATTACAGCTTTACAATGGAGAGCCCATGGCGAGCCCAAGGGACGGTCCACACCCCTGACCGGCCAAAGGGATCGCCCGGAGCGCAACTGGCTAAATGCTGGCAGACAAATAGCAAACGCCTCTACTCGTGCTCACACCCCCAGCGACTGGGTATATTTCTTAGCCGGCACAAAGTCACTGGGGTTTTGGGAACTTTCTGAAGCCCACCCATCTGTTGGCTCACAGTCTAGTTGTACGGGTCGCCTTTAACCACATTGTCAATTCCTCTGCGAAGTGAATTGAGAGAAACCAGCGAAGTAAGCCTATTATGTGATTTGGTTTCCGAAATTGCAAGCTCATAGGCAGAACTATTTTAGGCTGGTACCTATGAGCTATGCAATTCCATCACCAAACTCACATATTCAGAACCAGACTGCTACCATTACAGACGAGACGGATATCATACCGGGTCGACAACATGGCACACACGAGAGGAGATTTGATTTTTTGTTGCACATATAGTCCCACAGGTATTGAATTTTCTTAACTAAAAACTTACAAATTTCACACTTCCCCGTCAATACACAGAAATATGACCGAAATGTAACGGGTGTATATCTGCTCGTGAATTTCCTTTATGAATATTCTTCAGATACCGTCACATGACATCCTTTAACAGTGTTCTGACGGTATATGTATAGTTATGAAAGGGGTTTTCCATGTTGATAAATATACATGTATATAAATTCAGTATCAAATTAAATTGGCGTACCATTGTTTATAAATATCACTGTTGTTGTTCGGGCGGAGGCATATACTCTTCAGTGCTAATATACGTACAGTGTAATATTATAGAAGACGTAAAGTAGAGAATATATAGAAGGGGGATGAATGACGAAAAATTAAATTGGCGTACCATTGTTTATAAATGTCACTGTTATTGTTCGGGCAGAAGCATATATTTTACAATGCTAAACTACGTAAATTTTAATATTATAGAACGCGTAAAGTAGAGAATATATATCAGGGGGATGAATGGCGAAACATTAAATTGGCGTAACATTGTTTATAAATTTCACTTTTGTTGTTGGGCGGAAGCATATACTTTACAATGCTAAGATACGTAAAGGTTAATATTATAGAACGCGTAATGTAGATAATTTATAGCAGGAATGGAATGGACATGCGTGCTGCTCCCCATCCGAACGTTTTTAGGCTTCATCAGGCGGCGCCGACGGAGACGTGAAGGATGACACCCCTCGTCAGCCAAAGGGGGTTGTAGTCGAACACTCTACAGTTTGTGGTGTCTAAAAATCTCGTACGTCGAATCAATCATTTAGAGAGATGTGTACTGTTACGATATACCTAAGGTATCTACCTTGCATGATGAAGTGTTACAAACTTGGATTAAGAATTACATATCAACCTACTCTAAGGTACACCTGGCGAAGATTAGGAAGGGCAGCGCGGTTCCCACGCATTGCGGTTCATGTTGCAATGGAGTACAGAGCCGGGAGGGCCAGGAGACATTTGCAATGGTTATGAACGAACTTATTGCGGTTCGAACACCCGATTAGAGATAGTACTGTACTTAGCATACCCCAAACTTATTGCGGTTTGAACACTCAATTAGAGATAGTACTGCACTTAGCATACCCATTATACATGACCACTATCGATGAATTCATCGAACAGCTGCTTGCAGAAATGCAGGTACCCGAGCCCTTCCACGACGTTGTCACAAATATCATGGATTCGCCCAACCCGGAATATGTGAAGAGGGGTCTACTAAAGCCCCTGCTTTCAAACAGCTACCGGCCTCCGGAAACATCGGAAGAAGCGGATGGGTTGTTGATAGAGTCTATGGCTGGATATCGCCAGGTATCAGCCACTGACTGCAAGGGGGTTCTTACATCCCACTACCAGGACAGGTGAGACACAAGAAGGCCGTAGTTAATGTCAAACATAAAGATAGGCACTCCGATCAGCTATGTTTCCAGTTGCTCATGGAAACCACGCCTATATGCCCTTTAAGTATCCCACAATGGATGGCCTGGATTTCACAGGGATCGACACCCCCACACCCATTTCACAGATCAGGCAGGTCGAGAAATGGAACAATCTGGCCATCAATGTCCTGGCTGGGAAGAAGGTGTTATCGTTCATGGCCTCAGTACGAGAAGGCCGGCAAGTTGTACTACACGTGGATCAAATACCTCAACCGGCTTCTCTACGACCAGTCCAAGCACCGGAAGCGCAAGCACTTATGTGAGAGATGCCTCCACGGTTGCTCGAGGGAAGACCTCCTGCAGGACCACAAGCCGGAATGCCGGGGGATCGGGATGACGGCGGTGAGGTTGGAGATGCCTGAAGAGGGGGAGAACAAGTTGGTCTTCCAAAACCACCACAAACAGTTCCCAGCGCCCTACGTCATCTATGCGGACTTCGAGGCCCTCACCACCAATGTCGAGGGGCCCGAGCTCGACCCCACGAAGAGCAACAAACAGAAGACGCAGCAACACTAGACGTGCAGTTATTGCTATGTGCTTATCTGCTGTTATGGTCGTGCAGAGCCCCCGGTGAAATATCGAATGCCTAACACGGCGGAGCACTTCCACAGAGCAATCAGAAAGAGGAATATAAGATCAATGCTGAGCTGGACAAACCAAACCGATGCGGATGACTAAGGAGGATAGGCAAGCATATAACACAGCCACTACATGCCATGTTTGCAGCAAGCCACTGACTGCCGCAGGCGGCCAGGACTTCGTCCGCGACCACTGCCATATAACCGGGAAATACGGTCCCAAGACCACGAACATACCGGTGGTCTTCCACAACCTGAGGGGCTGTAGCTCCCACCCCTGATGCAAGCTGTCTCCAATCTCCAAGGTGGAGGGTAGGGTCACATTCATTCCCAACATTACGGAGAAGTACATCTCATTATCACTCAGGAAACTCCAGTTCGTAGACAGCGCTAAGTTTCTACCGGCGTCCTTGAGCATGCTTGTCGACGCCAACCCGTCATAGGCATTTCGAATAACTATCAAGTTCGAGCCCAGCCGAGAAAAGCGCCATCTCCTGCTGTGCAACGGCATCTACCTGCATGATTACATGGACTCTTGGGAGCGGTTTGCTGAACCTAAGCTCCCACCGAGGGAAGCATTCTACAGCAAGCGGTCTGACGAACATACATCGGAGGTCGACTACGCTTATACACAAAATGTTTTAAAAACGTTTGGATGCCGTACAATGGGGGATTACCACGACCTCTACAACCGTAATGAAGTGCTCCTCCTGGCAGACGTCTTCGGTACCTGCATACGGCAGTACGGACTGGATCCTGCGCACTACTACACCAGCCCAGGCCTCTCGTGGGATGCCTTAAACAAGAAAACGAGCGTACAGCTCGAGCTGCTCACGGCTTACGACCAGTACATGTTCATCGAGAAGGGGATGCGGGGTGGTGTGTCAATGGTCTCGAAGCGATATTGTAAAGCAAATAACCTAAGCCAGGACAAGTATGACCATTCCAAGCCCAACTGCCACATCATCTACATATACGGGTGGGCAATGAGTCAACCATTACCTACGGTCGACTTCAAATGGATAGAAGAAGAAGAACTCGATGGGCTAAGAGATGTAATTGCGGGTCATTAGGCAGACAGCCTGAGGTCTATATCCTCGAGGTGGATCTGGAGTACCTCCCCCCCACAGGAGCTTCACGTGGTGCACAATGCCTACCCACTGGCGCCGGAGCGCATTGTTGTCCGAGAGGAGTGGATGTCTGAGTATCAACGCAAACTTCTAGGTGTTGGGGTGGCGCCGGCAGAGGTTCAAAAGCTGGTCCCAAACTTCCGCGACAAGGAACGTTATGTGTGCTCCACTACAGGAGCCTGCAGCTCTACTATTTATCTCTGGGCATGCGACTCAAAAAGATTCACCGAGCGATACGCTTCGATCAGAGCCCATGGATGAAGCCCTACATCAGGATGAACACAGAGCTCCGGAATGGGGCGACCAGCGACTTCCAGAAGGACAGGTACAATATGATGAACAACTCTGTATTTGGAAATATCATGGAGAACCTCCGCAAACCGGTTAGTGTCATCTCGTGCGTGCGAATGAGGAAGACAAGCTGCGGCGCCTTATTGACAACCCAGCCGTCGCAAGGGCCAACGTCTTCGATTATGACCTCGCGGCGATCCAAATGCACAAGAGCCGACTGGTGCTCAATCGGCCCGTTTATGTGGTTATGGGCATCCTCGACCTCTCCAATGTACAACTTATTCTACAATGACTAGAATGACCAGTACGGGGACAGGTGCCAGCTCCTCCACACGAACACGGACTCCCTCCTCCTCGAGATCCGGACCGAGGACGTGTACGAGGATATCCCGGCGCGCAGCCAGCTATATGATACGTCCGACTACCCGAAGGACCACGCGCTCCTCTGCGCGGCAAACAAGAAGGTGTTGGGAAAATGAAAGATAAGTGCGCCGGGCGTCCAATCTCGGAGTACGTGGGCCTTCGTCCGAAGATGTACTCCATCATAGAGGTGGGAGGCGCGAACATCAAGAAGGCCAAGGGAGTCAATAAGTCGGTCTTGAAGAAGTGAGTCCGCCATGACCAATACAAGGAGGCTCTCTTCGGCAAGAAGACATTCCGCCACGGGATGGATGTATTGCGGTCGGACCGCCACCGCGTCTACGCCCAGCGACTGAACAATGTTTCCTTATCCCCCTTTGACAGCAAGAGGTGGATCGACGAAAATGGGGTGGACAGCCTGGCAAGTGGCCACAATAACGATCGCGCGGCGGAAGAACTCGGATGGACGCCTGTATAGAAGATCTTCTAGCGACGCTGTAGCATACCAGAGGGTCCAGACTTCCAATAATACAGCACTGGCTCTTCAAGCTTGCTAACAGAGCCCCCAAGTCGATACACTTGGAGGGACCACAAGGGGTCCACGGAGGAGGGCTTTTGTGGCAACATTTTGGCCATGATGGCGTCCGAGGGCTTCTTGCCGATCAATCTGGTCACATCGGCGTTCAGTGCAGATACCACGGCGGGCAGCCTGGTCACCCACTCAGTTGATCTCGTATGAGGGTCTACAATCTCTTGGCCATCTAAGGGGGCTCTGCTTATGAATGTGGGTAAGAGCTTCAGCCACCTCCTTGCCCTCCGCCGTGGTCAGCGACTCAACCTCCTTATAGCGGGAGGCCATTTCAACGACTGTACTTCGTATGACACCGGCTCGTCGTGGAATACTGCGTGCCGCGGTCAAATAGATCTGTCAGATGGCCTGCTTCTTGAACCTGTCCTTTGCAGCGTTTTCAGAAACCTTTGCCGCTGCGGTGAGGTTCTTGATGACTGCAAGTCCCTCCCAGTAGCCGAGCGCGGGAGCTGTAGTATATGTTCGCTAGGCGAACTGATAGCCTGCTATCAAGCATGCGCGTGTCCATCGTCTACAAGATATTCAAGCAGATCGAATAGTCTCCAACATGCTTTTGCCAATTCTTCCGGTAACTGCGTCGTCGATACTATACGAGCAATCAAGCGTTGTTGGTGTTGCGGTCGGAACAACCATACGCTTTGCGAAAAGGGCGGCCGTGTTATCGTCCTCGCGCCATGTCGAGAGAGAAGCGTGGGCCAAACGGATCAAAGCCTTTGTGCCAGCTAAACGGTATTTAAGGGCCGAGCGAGTGGCCTACCTCAAGCAGAGCGAAATAAAGCTCGTCAACTAATATGGTTCTATATAAGGGCCTGAAAAAAGTTCAAAACGTTATTATTGCTTCGCAATACAATAACATGCAATAATTTAATGTTTTGCAATATAGTAGCTGACAAGGCATGTCGCAGCCATTCCCACAACGACGAACGCAATCCCGCGGTATTTTTGGGCATCTGACGGCACATTTAATTCTGAAAACTGGGGCTCGGGATCCAGCGGCGCGATATTTTTGTTTTTTTCTACGGATCTGCCCGCGCATACTCGTGGATGGCAACGTCAATGCTCCGGACAGTTTGCAAGGCGTGATTCTCGCGGCGAAGAAACTCTTTGATCCAGACCTGCAGTTCATTTTCGGGATCATGTTGCGTGTGCGCTCTGGAGATGTTATACAGCTAAATGATGGCGCTTGCGCTCCTCATCTACGTCCGAGCTTCGCAGATTCGAGAATAGAAAGTTGCTACCGCTGAATGCCAATGCGTTCCCCACAGCACCACCTACGAGCATTGCGATCGAAGCCATTACTCATTAGCTGTGCTATTTACGAAGTAAAACAAGTTACTTCCATATATTGGCCGGAATACTTCCGGTTTTAACTAGATAATCTCTGGTCCCAACTGCGGCCGCTACATCTAAGGTCACAAGACCTACATCACTCGTCGTCATGTCCCCCGATACTGAGGCTCGATATCACCACGGCATGATATACCGCATTCACAATCATTTTATCATCGCCATTGTAGTTACTGCATATGAAACGGTCGCTAGCAGTGTTTAAATGGGGCGCACTCGGATTCGGAACCACAGATGTGGCAGTAGCGGCATCTGGTTGACGCGAAAGGCAGTCCCAGCAGCTGCCGCTGTTGAACACCCACAGAGCGCATGCAACTGGCAGACCACAAACAACCCACGGGATGATCCAGGTCGGCGCCTGTTCCGCAGCAGCAGCTGCTGGAACTGCCTTCGAAGGAACTGCCTTCGGGTGTTCTTCCGCAGCGGCAGCTGCTGGAACAACTAACGACTGTTTGGCCTTTCGAAGCTCGGCGATTATTTTATCTTGTTTAGCTTTCCGGGCAGCGGCCCCTGCTCGCCCCGCTGCCAGTCATTTTGGGTATTTATGTCGTTGCGGTGCAATGGGAGATCGCTGCCGCTGTTATGGCGGTTCCAGCTCCGTCACTCTCGAAGCCGTCGACATTTTCATACGTGTTGAAATTGGCAGTGCTTAGCTGTGGTCAACACAGTTTTCAGCGGTGCAAAGAACATATCAAACTTGTGGTAAATTACGCAGCATGCTGATCTTAGCGCATGCCCAAAAAACGGGTCAGCCTCAGAATCCGATTGATTCTGGATTGGCAGAAACATACTCGCTGCTGCGGCGTAGAGCTGAATGGCTGCCGCCCCTAGGGTTTTTGTCCGCGCCTAGCCGTATCGGGCATACCATTTGTTAAACCTGGTCGGCTGTGAGACGTCGCCCCAGATACTGCTCGGCCTGCCCCCTGCAAATAGCGCAGCGAGCCGTTGGCGCCGCTGCGAAGTAGCTGTGTCAGTAGTCGTGCCGACACTCGTGCCATTAGTCGTTCGGACAGTTCCAGCCGTATCGACAGTCTTGCCAACTGTCGGTCCAGCTGTTTCGACTGTCTCTTCCAGCAGCTGATCATAGTTCATTGTTACAATCGAATATCGTTTGATATTAAGCAGTGTTATTCTGATTCGCCTCGTAAGTCTAACATATTGCCAAGCGCACCACCCGAAAAGTATGATCACCGTTATGCTCGCATCAAAGCTTGCAGCGGAGCAACAAATTGATTCCCACATTTTTAGCCGTGGCGGCTAAGCAGTTTATCACGAGCTAAGCAGTGTTTATTACGAACTAAGCAGCGGCTAGCACTTCGTAAGCAGTTGGTTGATCAGTCTTTAACAGAAGCTTGGTGTGCTTAGTTTCTGAAAGCATATGTCGAACCTCCAGCCGCTCCTAACACGTTGGGATAGCATCATTCTCCTCGAAGACAGTGATCGAAGGAGTTTGAGTCCTTGCAGTGAAAGAGGGCGACCCATTACGTTAGCTCGCGCTGATCCTTGAGGACGGCGTTGTACTTCTGAGTGAAAATCCATATGCTTTGCTCCGCATGCCGGCCTGAAAATGCGAGCTCGTAGAGCATGTCCTTCTTTTTGGTCATCGCTGCCTTGGCTGAGCAGTCGTCAATCACGCATAGGGTGGGCTCGCCTTGAACATATGGTAGAAGGCATGGAAGTCATGGAGCCTGCCACCGGGGTCAACGACGTAGACCTCAGGGTCAGCCCAGATCCACGGGCGCTGCTGATAAGTCTTGTTGTGCCGCACAGTGGGACATATGACCACAATATGTCGAAATACATCGCGGTAGGGGCCCTCGAGCAAGTTGAGATGAAGACCGTTTTTCCGCATCCAGTCTGCCCACATATTATGGCGGAGTGGGCATCCTTCAGTCGATGATTAGTAGAGTGATGAGACGAATTGATGTTGAGTTGCGCATCTGTGATGATATACAGGAACACGTCCAATGCGCCAGCTCCGTCTGCCTCATTGGTTATCTGGTCGCATTCCACATTCGGCGCCCATAATAATAATAATAGCGAGTAATTAGAAGTCAGGAACTCTGCGAGAGAGACGACCGAGAGCTGCAGGTCTTTTGCCACTGCGGCAACCTCTGGGGCGCGCTTTGAGCCGGCAGTAACCTGCTTTTTGGCTTCGACCCACTGTTGGTGTGTGCGAAGGCCCTGGCTGTAGAGCTGATTGGGGATCCCCTCAATTGTCACCTCGACCCTTGTGATTTTGGGGTTATGAAATTTGTTGGTTTTTATAACCCCAAGCGCGGTCTGGGCCTTCTTGAACAGAATAAGTATGCCTTATGACGTTGATATTAAAATTCCACAATGTGTCGCTTTTGTATTTCGTCATCTTGCGTTGTCGAATAACTCGGTCATACACGTTCAATATGCCGTTGCCGTCTGCCCTTTTGGCTATCTGGATCGTCACACCCTCGCTCCGAGAGCTGCAGGTCACTGCGGCATCCTCTGGAGCGTGCTTAGAGCCGGCAGCAAAATGCTTTTTAGCTTCGTCCCACTGCTGGTCTGTGCGAAGGCACTGGCTGTAGAGATGATGGGGTCTCCCTCAATTGTCACGTCGTTGGGGTTATAAAAGTTGTCTAAAGGTTTTTCTAACGCCTACACTCACCGGGCATCCTCGAATAGCATCAGTATGCCTTTCATCGAGCGGGCGGGGACGTTGATGTCAATATTCCACAATGTGTCGCTTTTGTCTTTCAAGCTATCAAACGGGTCACATAACGCTTGCGGCCATTGCATGATGAAAGAGAAGCTAGCTTCACTTGGAGGTTGCCTGGGCTAACTGTGATGCGCTCAAATAAGTCGGATCAACGAAACAATCTCGCGGGTCCTTCATGAGGACACGACACTCGGTGAGCGCCTTCATACGCTCTTCAGAAAGCAGGGCGTCACAATAGTAAGCATCCTCACAGCGCTCGGCATGACTATATCGACCCTAGTTCTAGCTATCACGGGAGGCCGCGGTGGTGCGGCGGCTTTGCGCGCGCCAGCACCCTCGCCAGCAGCTGCGCCAGCCGGCGGAGCCAAAGAGTGGGTAAAAAAAACACCTAAATTTCCTCGCCAGTCTCCTGGCTAAATTAGCTGGAAAACCGGCTGCCGCATTGCCTGGGCTGATAGCCAGGCTCGTCTCATTCTTGCTATCCATCTTGTCAAAAACGGCTGGATGGCTTGCCGAGAAAGCTTGGGCTATAATCGTCGCGGTCATTGGTCTCCTACTATTCGCCGCCCGAGAGTGGCAACAACCAAAGCACGAATAGCCCGATCGCCACGAGTGCGACGACGAGACCTAATTCTTCAGCCTCGTGGGCTGTGACACTTTGGGCTGGTGTACTTTGCGCTGGTGCATCAAGTCCTATTGGACTAGTTCTGAAGGAACATGCTGGGGTACTTTGCGCTGTTGCATCAAGTGATATTGTACCTTACGCGGGTGGTTGCCATTTTACGAATTCCAGTTGCCGTGCGCTTGATGATATCCGTGTTCCCGCTATGGCCGATCTTTTGTTTGACGGTGGCAATTACGATCTGATTATTGTAACTGTCAACCTGGTCGTCTTGTTGTGACATATTGCTCGGTGTTATGTACAGACCTATTCCAAATACATAGACCAAATGGGTGCCAGCATACTGTAAAACGTCTTGATACCGCTGGATCGCCGCTGGGAGGTCTACAGGAGATGAGATGGCGTCATCGACATTTGCCACGAACTGTTTTTGGGTATCGATCGCCGTTCCTGACCCCAGCATATCACTGCGCGCTTGTGCCTGTGCACCAAGGATGACCCAGACGTATGTGCGAATAGACTTGTCTGACATAAATTTACCACAAGGTGTCATGGACCGCAGCAGCTTGCTGTATGTAATCAACGTGAGCTCGTTTTAGAGGTAGAAAATTGCAGGATGAGACACTGCAGTGCCGGCCGAAGGTCAGCATTGCGGGGTCAAAATTCCCGTCGTTTCGACTGACGATGTGGTCGCCGGAGTGATCGTGCCTAAAATCCCTCTGCGTTCGTGCCCCGTGGCTCCGAATGAGAACATCACCAAGGCCAGCGCTGCTCGGAAATTCTTTCTGGAGCCAGTCCGCGTTTTTTGAGACCCAAATTCGTTACAAAGTAGTTCAAATGCCTACGATCGTTAACGTTGGAAATAGGATTCCAGCCGTCGTCCTGCGGCTAAAATATTTTCTGTTCTTTGAGAATCTGCCTAATAGTGTAGTACACGTGAAAGTTTCAACCGAAAATGCGAGTTTGAATGTCGATTGCAGAGCCAGCTGTACGTTGGAAGTACCCGGCTCTGCATTCATTTGAATGTTGATTGCAGAGTCAACTTTACATTGGATGTACACAGCTCTACATTCAGATTCACCCGAAAATACATGTTTGAATGTCGATTGCAGAGCCAGCTGTGCATGGGAATTACCCAACTCTACATTCGGATTGAACAGAAAATACGAGTTTGAATGTCGATTGCACAGCCAGCTGTACATCGAAGTACCCACCTCTACATTCAGACTCACTAGAAAATACATTGGTGGAATGTCGATTGCAGAGCCAGTTGTAAATTAGAAGTACCCATCTCTACATTAAGATTGAACAGAAAATGCGAGTGTGAATGTCGATTGCAGAGCCAGCTGTACATTGGAAGTACCCAGCTCTACATACTGATTTGACCGAATATACGGCATTGAGTGTCAATTGCAAAACCGGATTTACATTGCTACAATCCATCACTACATTCAAATTCAACAGAAAAGCCAGTTTGAATGTAGATTGCAAAGTCAGCAGTACATTGGATGTACCCAGCTCTACATTCAGATTGAACAGAATATACGAGTTTGAATGTCGATTGAAGAGCCAGCTGTACATTCAGATTCACTGGAAAATACATGTTTCAGTGTCTATTGCAGAGCCATATGTACATTGGAAGTGCACAGCTCTACATTCATATTATGCCGCATAATGTTGATTGCAGTGCCAGCTGTACATAGTAGGAAGTAACCAGCTCTACATTCAGATTCAACCGAAAATACGACTTTGAATGCCGATTACAGAGACAGGTGTACTTTGGAATGACCCATGTCTACATTTCGAATCGCCTGAAAATGCACGTTAGCATGTCGATTGCACAGTCAGTTGTACAGTGGAATTATCCAGCTCTTCATTCAGATTCACCGGGAAATACATGATTGAATGTCGATTGCAGAGCCAGCTGTACGTTCGAAGTACCTAACTGTACATTCAGATTGAACAGAAAATGCGAGTTTGATTGTCAATTGCAGACCTAGCTGTACATTTGATGTACCAATCTGTACATTCAGATTCACCCGAAAATACATGTTTGAATGTTGATTGCACAGCCAGCTGTGCATTGGAAATACCCAGCTCTACATTCAGAGTATGCCGCATATACGTTTTAGGATATTGTTTCATTCATTCGAAAATACGACTTTGAAAGCCAATTGCAGAGCCAGCTGTACTTTGGAAAGACCCAAGTATACATTCCGAATAACGTTAAAATGCATATTAGCATATCGATTGAAAAGCCAGTTGTCCATTGGAATTACCCAATTCTACATTCATTTCAGCCGAAAATACGTGTTTGAATGTCGATTGCAGAGCCAGCTGTACATTGGAATTACTCAACTGTACATTCAGATTTACCTGAACATACGTGTTTAAATGTCGATTGCACAGTCAGCTGTACATTCTAAATACCCAGCTCTACATTCAGCTTTAACCGAAAATACATGTTTGAATGTCGATTGCAGAGCCAGCTGTACATTGCAACCGTCCAGCACTACATTCATATTGAACAGAAAATGCGAGTTTGAATGTCGATTACAGACCTAGCTGTACATTTGATGTACCAATCTGTACATTCAGATTCACCCGCAAATACATGTTTGAATGTTGATTGCACAGCAAGCTGTGCATTGGAAATACCCAGCTATACATTCAGATTCACCGGAAAATACATGTTTGAATGTCGATTGCAGAGCCAGCTGTACATTCGATGTACACACCTCTACAATCAGATTGAACCGAACTTACTTGTTTGATTGTCGATTACAGAGCCATCTGTACATTTGAAATACCCAGCTCTGCATTCACAATGTACAGAAAATGCCAGTTTGAATATCTATTGCAGAGTTAGCTGTACATTTGAAGTACCCAGCTCTAAATTCAGATTGAACATATAGTGTGGGTTTGAATGTCGATTACAGAGCCAGCTGTACATTGGAACTATCCAGCGCTACATTCACATTGAACAGAAAATACGAGTCTGAATGTCGATTACAGAGCCAGTTGTACATTGGATGCAACCAGCTCTATATTCAGATTCACCCGAAAATACATCATTGTTTGAATGTCGATTGCATAGCCAGCTGTACATGGGAAATAGCCTGTTCTACATCAATATTCAACAGAAAATACATAGAATGTCGATTACTGAGCCAGCTGTCCATTGTAAATATGCAGCTCTCCATTTACATTGAACAGAAAATGCGAGTTTGAATGTCGATTGCAGAGCCATCTGTATATTCGAAGTTCCCAGCTCTACATTCTGATTCGCCATAACATACATGTTTGAATGTCGATTGCAGAGCCAGCTGTACATTCGATGTACCCTGCTCTACAATCAAATTTAATCAAAAATATATGTTTGAATGTCGATTGCAGAGCGAGCTGTACATTGAAACTATCTAGCACTACATCAAAATTGAACAGAAAATACGAGTGTGAATTTCGATTACAAAGCCATCTGTGCATTGGCACTAGCCAGCTGTACATTCACATTGTACTGTAAATATATCGTTGAATGTCGATTGCAGAGCCAGCTGGCTGTGCCTTATAACTAGCTAGCTGTTCATTCACACGCGACACCTTTTCAGCTCTACATTCAAGTCGACATTCGATTTGAATGTTGATTTGCGATCTGCGATTGCAGTACTAACTTCACACAGCACGGAATGGTTGATACTATCCATTAACCCACAGAGCGTGAACAAAATGTATTTAAATTTAAAGTTATTTTTCTTCTTTTCATTTTGAAATATTAATGGATTTCTGGTTCTTTTCTAAGTTTGCATAGCTTAGGCATTTACATATTAAAGACATGTGCAATTTGTAATAAAATAACATAGATATATAGATATTAATTTATTACGAACAATTAATTTGTATAGGGTCATTTAACATGGACAGATGGATGAACACAGACAGAAATTGACTCCGAAACATGGCTATATTGCTTGGAAATGATCTAACCAGGAACACAAAGGTTACATTTTGAAAATCGGTCCACTATTACTGAAATTAGAACAATTTCCCCATCTTAACTCACATATGAAGTGATTATATCTAGATGGGGATTTAACATGGATATCTTTTTTTATTTTCGCAATAAAATTAATAATGGGCCAAGTTTCACGAAATACAAAGAAAGCTCGCGCTTAAATTTTGATAAAAAATACAATAATTATTATGGAAACAGACAGAAGTTTTCTAAATTTAAGATTTTACGTCTTATCCGGCTATTTTCGGTCGGAAACGGTAGAAATTCATAAATGAGCCTAGGAATTCCTACGCGCTTCATAGAGTAGCTTGATCAACTTGATATTAACATACACCAGCACTGTATTATTTATATATTACATGCTACCCAGGAATTTACCGTGATTCTGGAGGAATTTATTTCCTTGAAGGAAATATTTCCTCATATATATTCGCGAGACGTCATTTGTGGCGACGATACAATTCCTATTCTAACGTGAAAATTGTAAATTTTGACAATGTTATAAGCTGGTCTATGAGCAATTTTCACATTTATCGAAGAGCATGTAATATACACTTTATTCCACTAGCATATTGATATACCGGATTCATTTCTCTCGATATCTGCAAATCCGAGAAAGAAACTCTTTTTTTTGTCGGATTTCGAGATGTCTCGTAAAATAAATCCGGTACTTCAACATGTTCAAAGTGGTAGATGAATAAGCTATATTTGAATAAATTAAATCAATGTACTTTACCTGCCTCCCTGCAGAAATAATCAGGATTGCTTGTTGCCTGGATACACTCGAGACAGTCGCCACGTGCACGATCACACGCGCCGTTTATGCACGTTTTATCGCATTCCTGATCGCACTTGTCGCCAAAATAGTTGTTAACGCATCCATACGTACAATTACCGCTGTTGTAATCACACGCCTCATCGACACAGTTCTGACTACACATTAAACCACACGTTGGAAAGCCATAGGTTCCGAATGCGCATCCTTGTACGCAGTTGTTTACATTGTCCACGCAATCAGAATGGAGACAATTTTTGCTACACTGATGCTGACAGTGGTCGCCATACAGCGTGACGTCACATCCGTCTGCGCAACTGGACGTGGCGTAGTCGCAGATATTCGTGCCATTCACGTCCCGGCATCCTTCTGGACACACCAACGTACAGGTCAGTCCCGCCATTCCTGGTACACACATTCCGGAAGTACAAGCGCCATCCGTCTTGTCGCAGAAAACGTCCCCTACTTGCGGTTCCTCACATCTTCCGCAATCTGCGTCGCACTTGTCGTCCCAGAAGCCGTGTTTGCACATGGTACACGTGCCATCGTCCTGGTCGCACGTGAGACAGCCGGAATGCGTGGGACAGGCTGGAAACAATAATACAAAACCGCATTCATAATTTTGTCCAGATTATCAACATTGCTTGGCATATATTTGCAATCCCAAATCGCAATCAACTCGCAATGCAGTATTTTGATTGTCTGAGCGTATGCTGTGCGCAGCTACAACTCGGGCTCAGGCAATCGGGCCGCTTAGTTTCAACATAATATTCAAATAGTTTGAAATAATCATATATAGTACATCTACCGGGTATCGCAGAAAGCAGAAACTGGGAACATAAAACGAGAATAAAATCCCATTTTTATGCTATATAAACAATTCAAAAAAATATATTTGTTTTTATCATGTTAAATTAAAGGAACAATTTAAGAATGAGCCTTCTTTTTATTTCGTGAAATTTGGTTAAATATTGATTTTATTGCGAAAAACAATTTCCGTATGTTAAATTCCCATAGAGATCTTCACTATGGGGATTTAACATGGGCAAATTTTTGAATGTCAGAAATACTGGATCGATTTTCAAAATTTAACCTTTGTTTTCTTAGTTGGATCATTTCCAAGCTATCTAGCCAGGTTTTGGAGTCAATTTCCAAAAAAATTTCGTTTTCGGACTCCTCCCATAGCTTCACTACCTCCTATCCCCCTATGTTAAATTCCCATAGACATATACATTTTTCGTAATGAAATCAATATTTGACCAATTTTCATGAATATAAAATAGGCTCAAATTTAATATTATCAACAAAAATACTGTTTTTGCATTGTTTATATGGCCGTAACATTTGGGCACGTTTCGTGATTCATACAGTAAGCCACCTGCTAGGAAGAAGATTTATAAATGCTTGCATGCAATCCAATCCCATTTGTATAATTCTGTATATATTACTATTGTGTAAATTAAATACAAATAAAATATGTTTAAGCCAAGTAGTTTGAAATAAGACATTAACAAACAAGGACAAGATTAGCGTATGTCACCTGGTATGTCCATTCAACAGACAGTGGTAGGAGGGAATACACAGACTATGTACGTTAATCTTGCCAATATATGGCAATTTATTTTATTTTAAAATACTTGAAAGTTGTGCTTTGAAACCAAGCAGCTTGGTTGACTTAGTCTGGGCTGTGCTACAGCCGAGCCTCAGACAATCAAACTGCTTGACTGTGAGTTGGCATTGCCAATATATGTTCAGAAAGGTTGACATCTGGGCAAGATTACAACAGGCAGTTGAGTAACATCAACTTATACAATATATCAGAGAAGTGATGCTTATCGGTGATGCGTCGCTAGAGAAAGAATATGCCAATATCGTGTCAAAGCTTAACGACACCACTGTACATCAAATAATGTCTCAGATGTATCCAACGTATGTTCGCTTCATGCAAACCAAATTACCAGCATATATGAATGTTCTCATCGATGAAATAAAGAACTTCCGGTGAAAATACGACTACTTCCGCTATCTATATTCATAACGCTCATCGGCAGTACAACAGCGCAAATAGGCTGCAAATACACATCCATTACCGTATACAGTCTAAAAACTGCTAATTTCCATGGAGCGGTATATAATAAATATAATATTCATATTTTTCAAACAAATATGACATATATGTTCATCTCGTGGCGTGACATGTCCATATTTCACTCGCGCCTATTTGTACTCGTGAAATATGGACATTTCACACCACTAGATGAACATATATATGTCATATTTGAACAAAATCGCTTCAGAAATGCCTCTACTTTATTTCCGGGTTTTCATAAATCGCGGCTTGAGTTTATTCTAAGCTGTTTTCGTAATTAACAGACGATTTACTTATTGCTACAATTTATTTTTCTGTTAAAAGAGATTTGATATCACATTAAGTTTAATTGATTAATTATGGTTTTAAGTGCACCGCGTTAACTGGTAATGCAACTTTAAACGCATTTTAGCGGCGGCGGTGTCTTTGGTTTCTATAGACGTGTGAAAACTTACCTGAGATAATCGCGCTGATTCAGACTTGGCGGCGCCGGGCGCTTAATTTTCTCATCGACATATCAGAATACAAATGTTAAGGAAACATACTATCGGGACTCGATTTCCACTTCGACTAAACCGACATATCCGATATCGAATTATCAGGAGTAAATCGAGATAAGCAGGTATATCGAGATAATCGATATCGAGATAACGAGATTCAGCTGTATTTCCTATCTGTTGCATGTAGCGTAGTGGTTGCAGTTATCTATTTTAAAATTACTTTTCATTTCAGGTTTGTGGGTTCGACACCACCACTGTGTTATATATTTTTTTATAATTTAATGTTGTCCCTCACTTCAAAGTCCCAGATATTTGCCGTGGTTAATACGTTTATTTTATTAACATTATTTAATGTACCTTTATTTTTATAGAAAAATTTTGTTTTACATTTGTTCAAAATCCGCGCTACCTATATCTTTTCCATCTGGGGGCGGCGGATATACGACGTGTGGGTGAGTTTAGCCTGCCAAACATGTTCAAGTTGCGGGAAATAGGAGGCCAAGAACCCCGAGGATGTGTATATTTACGCCCCTAGAAGTCTCCCCCTGTGCATTGTATTGGTCTTCTTTCACGATCTTTGATAGATATATTAATTTGGTAAATTAATTGTGAAAACCGTAAGCCCTGGTCTGACTGCGTGATGTGCATCCTGATCTGTGAAAACAGTAAAACCAGTTCACATGTCACAAGGACGCTTGTTTCAATCTCTAATATTTAAAAAAATGAGAAAACGTTGCATCTGTTACGAATAAAAAACAATTGATTTGTGCGAGGATCGAACTCGCACCAAAGCAACACAGGTCGAATGCATTTGCCGACCGCTCTACCATCTGAGCTGTGGACAATAACGCTTGTGCTTGCGCAAGACTGGACAATCACAGTGAATCAACTATTGAAACAGTTTACGTTTTCAAATATGGCATTTATTGTGGTTTTCAATCGCATGATTCACCAGTCAACCAGTTGGTAAGTCAAATTATCTCCCAAGCTATCAAGAGCATAGATTTTCAAACTCTAACTTGCTCTAGATAAGGCGTCGATTCGACCACATAAAAATACTGCAAACGGCTACATCCCTACAGTAGCGCTTTTCTGCTCCTTACCTATTTGTATATACTAATATCGTATACATATCGTAATCGGATAGTATTGGTATATTTAATGAGCGTATCGCATGATCATATAATATTGGTATGTTTGTACCGTATCATCGTATAGTACAAACGTACTATAGGAATAATATACAAACATACGATATCCGTCCGTATATACGATATATCCGTACGGATATGGTATAAATATACCATGTTTGTATATGTTTGTACGATACAAACGTACCAGAATTATACACATGTCTACAAATCGTATAAACGTACGATTTTAATGGTATATCTATACGATATTGGTTGGTATGTACGGTACAAACATACTGTTTGTTTATATTATATGCATATCGTATAGAAAACATATTGTATTGGTATAGTATACGTATAGTATTGGTATATTACGTATAGTTGACCTGAATAAAAGCGCTACTGTACATGTAGAAAGCTAAAATAGATACAATCCGCAGACCCCGTGACGTCACGTGCCCATGCCAATTTCTCGGAAACCAACAGTACTGACTTGAAATATGACTTTGAGATTCAATTGTGATATACTGTCTAGTACTTTATTTATGAAAAACAATATTCTTACACAATGTCACGAATTGTAGCCGACTGTCTTCTTTATCATCAATTATTTGTAACACGGGTCACAAAATACTAGTCTAGAGCATAATAATCGAATAATCTAATACCGACTATCGAATCTGAATCCTGCCAAGACCGGCAATTATCCGCATTGTTATCGTATCCTCGATAATACTGCACTATTTCATTATTATTTGGACCCATTTCGACCAAAGGCTTGGTCAATACAAGCCGTATCGCATGTATCCGCTGATGTAGATTATCTCCCTTAATCAAATCGAAATGATTCATTAATACGTCGTGCTTACGTGTAAATGATAACGATTACAGGTTTGGCATGTGGGAGCATTCCGTGAGTATTGTAATGGCATATTATTCTCATGTGTTTTTTGTGCATGTCACTAAGACTAATTGTAGTACAGTTGTTTCTGTCAAAATGTTCCGGGTTTATACGTGTACAAAGTGTTGTGCGTTGCGTATCCGTGGAGTTTCCGTTAGATGCGTTTCAAACCGTGTGTCGTCTACGTGTAATACGTTTTCGGCCATGCGTTGCGTTTCTGCACTCTTGCGCATGCGCGAAAGTCGAAACAAACCGTGTTCAACGCATTGAGTTTCAAAAGCGTGTAATCCATGTACAACGGTTGTAAACGTATACAACGCTAAGGTAAACCGTTTAAACGATTTAACGCTTTCTTTGACGAACGGTTACACGCTTCTATATGTACACAGCACCGTACAGATGCAACCGTGTTATACGTATAACACGTTTCCACGGGTTTTAACACATTACACGTTTTGGTATGCCAACCGTGTATCGCGTAGAATGCGCATGCTCAGATCGTTCTTCTTATATATATACTTTAGATAGGTCCCAAAATCCGCACCTGTGCACATAGATGTCCATTTGTAACCACTATATAGTAATCCTAACCCTAACCCAAAGGTGCGGATGTTGGGCCATATATGCTAGACTCACTGCAGGGCTTCTAAAATTTTCAGTTTTCCTGTTCTGGACCGATTTTTGAACTCTCAGACCGATTGAGATTTGAAAACTAGTCTTAAAAATCGGTCCGAGAAAAATTGCCAGTCGGCTGCTATTTCGCTATAAACCTTGTAAATTTACCGGTTTTGACCACCAAGTAATTTATGACACATATCAGCGGGCCATATCCGTGTTAAACCAGTGTGCAGCTCGCTGTGTATTCAGTTTCTCCAAGTATCGATTAATCTTAACACATGCGTGAGACAGGTGTATAGCGGATTAGTGACTGAAATAGACTGGCTTCAGCGTAAAGATACGAGAGTTCATGATGATGTTAAAATAAAATAAAGAAACCATGCACTGTGTTTATCTGTGTTCGTAATATTTAACCCCAAGTAACTGACACGGACTATCGGTCCGGGCTATTCCATATTAAGTTAGGAACTGTTACATTACGCTGTATTAGGGGTCATTTTTCTGTATATAAAATGTACATAGGAACGCCGCAGATCCTGATGAGCCGGCTCACGTGATCTACAATTCGCAAACATTTTGATAAACGACAAGGTACATCTGTCGTGTTAAAAGCGTGACTCATTAGGCATCAGGGATTAGGGATCAATTGAAGTGCTAAATCACACCGCCGATTTACTTTGAACTCGATCTGAGGGTATGTATTCGCGATATTTTAAAAGGGACGAAACAAGGACGCCTCGAAGCGATCGGGCCGAACAGGTATTCGCGTTAAAACGTGTAACCGTTGTACACGTTTGAACGCTTTCATATAGCTACACGCTTCCAGGTAAAGCGTTGTACACGTTTCAACTCTTTCACCTCGCTACATATGTATACGCCAAAGCGTGTTATACGCCTTGAAGCTAAACGTATTACACGGTGTAAAACTAAATGGTTTGACAATGTGTATTACACGTGTACGAACCGTATTATACGTTTAAACAACGTATACAACGCTTTTAAACTAAACGGGTTGACAATGTGTATTACACGTGTACGAACCGTATTATACGTTTAAACAACGTATACAACGCTTTTAAACTAAACGGGTTGACAATGTGTAATACACGTGTACGAACCGTAGTATACGTTTAAACAACGTATACAACGCTACAGCAAACCGTTGCGTTCGCGTTGCGTTCGCGTTGAGTTTGCAAGTGTTGTCTACGGTGGAACAAAAACGGAGACTGCACTGTAGCAAATTATTCTATTTGTAAACGAAGGGCGAACACGAATGAAATGTTTACTAAAATTAGATGTGCATTTTATATTACGATTCAGTCCAATATCAGTTCTGCGCCCTGTACAATACATGATAATATTACCAATTTTAACATGTCACAATTGTAACGTGAATGTTCTGGACGACTTTCATTTATTCTAGGGTGGACACATGTAAACTCCAAACCCAGTCGTCTGTGCATTCATTTTATTAAAGGCACAGAACGGCTCAGTATTCCAATTTTCAGATTTTTTCAAACACAAAAACATGTTTGGCAACTGATTTAGTACACCAAAACTACATATACTGCCTAATATATATATCCCAAGTCTTGAGATTCATATCATAATCGCAATGTGAAGACAACAAAAGGTAAACAAAAACTTGTTGTGTGTACCACTCAGCGCATAATGTCAATATTGACACTTTTCATTTTCGGAATCCCGAGCGTTTCCGCGCTAGCGTACTCGCTACTACTCGGAGACATGTCGGAAAACTGCTTACACACAAAACCATGACGTCAGAAGCACGTGCGCTAAATTGAAGGGGAACAACAACAACAAAAAAGTAAACATTTGTTTCTTCAGACTCGCGAAGACGATATTATTTAACTACAATTTGCATCAATGACATTGACATTATACACAATCGAACAAGAACAGCCGAGCGACTCTCACGATCTCATGACACCAGTTACAGTACTGTACCCGAGTACGTATTCGTGAATCAGTCAACATTGAATATTACCCCACCCACTTGTAACACACAGTAATGATGTTACAATCACAGGGCTACTAAAATAATTCTATTGTATTCAACTCAATCTGTATAGATAAGCTCTTATACTACATAAATTCAAGTGGGTGGGGGATATTCAACATTGCCTGTGGTTACAATGAGTATTGACTTGCATTACAGTGGACTTATTTTAGTAGCCCTGTGTCATGACCGAGTCAGTGGAACTTGGAAGAAAGGGGCAAAAGTGTGGCTGGTTGCTATTCTTGGGCTTCTTATCCTTTTAATGCAGTATTTAAGGTAGCTTAGAAAATCTCAGCTCTACGGATGTGTTTTACTATTTCATCTGTCTTTTGTATTTCCTGTATCCGTGAGAGCTGAGACACCTATAGTGTACAATTTTGTCACAACAACAAGCCAATTTGTCCTGGCGTTTTGCTACACAGTCTGACGAGTGAGAAGTTTTAACACTTCACATGCAGTCATCATGGTCATGTTAAAAACATTCATAGACTAATAATACACATGTAGGTATACATAGTTTGACATTCAGAGCTCCAGATAAGCTGCGTATTTGCGTAAATACCCAATTAAAATGGCCAAAAAACCCAATTGAAATCAGAAGTAGCAAGTATCAAAAAGAAATTACAATTTTGTGGTTCATTTATCATGCTGCAGAAAACAATAAACAGACCACAACTATAGCATAGTTTTCTTTTTTTCCATGAAAACACATCTTGGTATTTCATTAGAATTGTCTCCAAGGAGACAATTTTCATTAGAATTGTCTCCTTGGATGCCAAGACGTGTTTTCATTTTGAAGCAAACTATTCAATAATTGCTGTCTGTTGATGTGTAAACATTAGTGTGATTTTATTTTACCCAATTAAAATTTCGAAATACCCAATTGCTTCAGAAATGATGGAGTGACAATGCTCAATTACTAATTCCTTATTTGGAGCCCTGACATTGGTTATCCTTTTATTCCCATTTTTGTAGCAAAACACCAGGACAAATTGGGCTGTTATTGTGACTAAATTTTACACTGTAAGTATTTATAAGGTTCTCGGCTCTCACGGATACAGAAAATATAAAAGACAGATGAAATAGTAAAACACATCCGTAGAGCTGAGATTTTCTAAGCTATATTTAAGGACGTGCAGACGAGATGGTCATAATAGCATTTCAACTCGCTGCACACTTTTAACTCAACTTGACAGCACGATCTATAGACCGTTTTCCTTTCCCCATCAGATAAGCCATTTTTGGACCGAACTGTTTCGGGTCATGGATTAACTCCCCCTTTTCCACTTAGAATTTTGCCTTGTAACTTGTAATTTTTTTAAACCGTAATAGCTAAATACCGGGGTCCTGGATTATCTCCCCTTTTTCGACATTTCCAATTTTGGCTTGCGAGTCGTAAAACCTTTAAACCGTACTAACTACACACCTGAAACTTGGTATGTAGCTTGCTTATGATGATGTGATGCGCAAAATTTATTTTGATTTTTTATTTGACCCCGGGGTCATGGATTATCTCCCCCTTATCGACTTTGAATTTTCCAATTTTGACTTGTAAGTCGTAAATTTTTTAAATTGTACTAGCGACACACCTGAAACTTGGTATTGAGCTTCCTTATTATGAGTCGATGCGCAAAGTTTATTTTGATTTTTGATTCGAACCCCGGGTCATGAATTATCTCCCCCTTTTTTACTTAGAATATTTTAATTTTGGCTTGTAAGTCTTAAAACTTTTAAACCGTACTAGCTACATACCTGAAACTTGGTATGTAGCTTCCTTATGATGAGTATTTGCGCAAAGTTTATTTCCATTTTTTATTTGATCCTCGGGTCATGGATTATCTGCCTCTTTCGACTTAGAATTTTCCAATGTTGGCTTGTAAGTCGTAAAACTTTTAAATTGTACTAGCTACACACCTGGAACTTGGTATGTAGCTTCCTTATGATGGGTAGATGCGCAAAGTTTATTTAGATTTTTGATTCGACCCAGGGGTCATGGATTATCGCCCCCTTTTCCACTTAGAATTTTCCAAATTTGGCTTGCAAGTCGTAAAACTTTTAAACCGTACTATATACATACCTGAAACTTGGTATGTAGCTTCCTTATGACGAGTCGATGCGCAACATTTATTTTCATATTTTATTTGACCCCGGGGTCATGGATTATCTTCCCCTTTTCAAATTAGAATTTTCCAATTTTGGCTTGTAAGTCATAATTTTTTTAAATTGTACTAGCTACACACTTGAAACTTGGTATGTAGCTTGCTTCTGATGAGTCGATGCGCAACATTTATTTCGATTTTTTATTTGACCCCGGGGTCATGGATTATCTCCCCCTTTTGGTATGTATCTTCCTTCTGATGAGTAGATGCACAAAGTTTATTTTGGTTTTTCATTTGACCCCGGGGTCATGGATTATCTCCCCCTTTTCGACTTAGAATTTTCCAATTTTGGTTTGCAAGTCGTAAAACGTTTAAACCGTACTAACTACACACCTGACCTGAAACTTGGTATGTAGCTTCCTTATGATTAATCGATGCGGAACAGTTATTTAGATTTTCGACAAAGTTCATGATAATATTTTTTTCTCATATTGTACATTTGTCTCTCAATAACTATATAGCTATGAATGTCAATGCCCTGCAGATTATTGCTATATTTTAGTGAAACGTTATTACCCATAATTTATACCGTTGACTGGTGTTGCGATATAGTGCAATCTATTGCCTATAAAGCGAAAAATGTGCAGCTATGGCAAAGGGTATAACCAGGTATTGTGAACTCTTTCAGTCTTTGTGAAGTTGTGTGCAATGACAGTCCCACTCCATGATACAATCGACGGTCGGCGCCATCAACAATCAGTTTGTTCGTAACTCGGTCCGGGATGTAGCAGTCATTGAAGTTCTTGGAAGGGTAAGTTGATTATACTAACAAATGCCCCCACCCCCATCCTGTTTGTTTCAATTTACCAATGTAGACAGCAGAATAATATCGTTGATTTCAATGCAATTTCTTACCATAAAACCACTTTTTGTCTCGCCCACGAAAGTTGAAAATAAGACCTAGCAGTCGCAATTCCGTCGTCCAGAAAAACAACATTTTGGACGTACATGTAAGTAAAAAAAATGTGCATATCTCTCGATCCGTTAGTCGGATCATTAATTTGCAAACTTCATCACTAACTTTCTCATAGGTGACCTTCACCTTTGTGTCAATAATTTTAGACGTACGTCCAAATATTGAATACCCCCTCATCAGTAGATTCTTAACGTTGATGGATCATTACCAAATTTTATCAATAGCTTCCTCACATTGATGGCTATTCACCCAGTGTCATTGTGTGACCTTGACCTTCATATCAATAATTTTGGAATTCCTCATCTTGACCGACCTTGACCGATCTTGACCGACCTTGACCGACCTTGACCGACCAAGTTGACCGACCTTGACCGACCTTGACCGACCTTGACCGACCTTGACCTTTGTGGTGATCGCCTTGTTTAGTGGGCGAGACACTTCCTGGCGTTCGCCTTGTTTTTTAAACGTCATCAGGTGATTTGTTTCTCGCCAGCGATCACCTTGTATTATCAAAGCTGCCTGCCATGGGATTAGCTTAGTGATAGCAATGCACTTATGGCATATGTGGGCAGTCTGACGCTTGTAGCTGATTTCATCAAAATCTCTAACTACATTTATCTTGCTAAGTGTACTTTGAGGGAGCAATTTTCAAATTATGCATAAATTAATTTTTTTATTTAATGATAATGGAATAAATACAGTATAATACATGTACTTCTGCATAATTTTAATAATCAAGTACAAAGTTAGTTGTTATATATGAAATAATGCATTTCAGTACAAATAATAATTACTCCCACAAAGTGCTAAGTATAGATAAGTTTACTTAGCAATGTTGGTGAAATCGGCTACCAATCTTGATATGTGGGTGGAGGATTGAAGCTTAGGGTATGTCATTTGTGTGACTGGAAGATTGACAGTCTGACTCCTGATCTTTATATGTGGCTGGAAGATTGAATCTGATCTCTACATGTGGTTGGAGGATTGGGGTTTCCGGCAATTGTGGCCAGTCTGACTCCTGATCTCTATATATGGCTGGAAAATTACGGCTTATGTCAATTGTGGCCAGTCTGACTCAGGATCTCTATATGTCACTGCAGAATTGGTGCTTATCATGATTATGGCAAGTGTGGCCAGTCTGCTGATCTCTATATGTCACTGTGGCTGGAGAATTGGCGCTTATGGAAATTGTGGCCAGTCTGACTCCTGTAGCCTATTTCACCAACATTGCAAAGTACATGTATACTTATCTAGCAAAGTATACTTTCAGGGAGAAATTTGCAATTTTAGGATAAATTTATTAATTTTTATTATACTGAATGTATTACATTATCACAGCCAAAATGGCTGTGATAATGTAATAAATTCAGTATAATAATTCTGCATACTTGTAATCATCAAATATATGCAGTCGTTATTTCTATATGAAATAATGCATTTCGGGAAAAATAAATGATTACTCCCTCAAAGTATACTTTGCAATTTTGATGAAATCGGCTACAGATCTCTGTACATGTATGTGGCCTTTGTGAATGTGGCTTATATGAATTGTGGCCTATCTGGCTCCTGGTCTCTATATGTGGCTGGAGGATTGGGGCTTATGGCATTTGTGACCAGTCTGACTCTTGATATATATGTGTGGCTGGAGGATTGGGGCTTATGGCATTTGTAGCAAGTTTGCCCCCCCCCCCACCCCCGAGGTTCTCAGTGACCGTAACTTTGTGTCTTAATTCATACGTGTGGTGCTTGCAAAACCAATTACTATACCTAGACACACGTTATGGCCGAATATTATTAAAATCGATAAAGTGGATCAGAAGTTATTTAAGAAAATGAAAGGTGTTGCTAACATGTATTACCGCTACATGCCTTTCGACAATGTCAAGGTCACTGAGGGCACATGTTATTATTGTCAAGGCTGCCATTCAGGGGATCTTGAAAATGTGCATGTTGTAATCATAATGGTTACTCCTAGCAAAGAAATATAAAATGTTGTTCTTGTGTATTGCAGGAGTATTTGGTGCCACTGAGGTGTCAACATAGTGTCATCGACCTAATGATGTCTAAAGTCAAGTTTTAACTGGTGTTGAGTTTCTTCACAAGCCATAACCGTCAACTGCGCAGAAGACTTTGATGTCCTTGGGACGTGTGAAATAGGACGGGACTAATTGCCTGTTTAATTAATGGAGTTCAGTGGGAAATGGGACAGGAATACTTGCCAGTTTAATTAATGGAGTTTAACGGCCTGTTAACAGCTATGGGCATTTTAGGCCAGGTTAACAGTCAAATCCCATATTTCAATTTCATCGATGGGGAGAAAGTCACTGAAATATATATATTCAGGTGTGAAATAAGAAAAGAACCTGATCGGGTGCCAGGTTCTCGCCACACCAGTCACTTAGCCCCAGCTCCTAAAAGTAATGGGATTAGTATTAATCCTACTACTTTTATGATGGGTATAACCTGATTCAACTCTCAAGTAACAAGAAAGGCAATCATGCACCTGAGGGTCAAACCAGGGATATTGGGATTCCAGTAAGGATGATTTGATCGAATGGTGATTAATGGCCTGTCAACAACTAAGGTCATTTTAGGCCAGGTTAAAGACTTGTTGTGATGGGGGTGAATCCCAAAATCCCACCAGATGAGATTTGAAACCGATCTACCATTCCTACATGACCTTGGCTGTTGCTGGGACATAAAACCCATTCTCTTTCACCACCCATGTGGCTTAAATGGCCAATGTCAACGCCAAGTTTTGGCAAAATTTGCATTAAAGGTTTCTATCGCCCGCCCATTATTCACCTGTGTTCAAGGTCAAATGAGGGATGGGTTGTGGTATAGGGGTTAGAACACCTGACTCTAATCCGGAGGTTGTGGGTTCAAACCTTGCCTAGGGCATCCAAAAATACTTTCATAGTATTTCCTTGCCACTGGTCTGTCTGATGAGACTTTAAACTGTTGTCCTGTCTAACAATGACCTTAGCTATTACTGGGACGTTAACCCTTTCACTTTCACTGTTGTTTTTTGAAGGTCAAAAGACTAAGGAAAGTTGACATTCTTGACTTTCGAGTCAGAATTCTTCAGTTTCCAGTTGAAAGCTTCAAGTTAATATTTTCAAGTTTCAAGTTGAGAACATGGAGTTTCGAGTTGCAAGACACTAATGTCATGATGAGGACATAATTATGGGACCCCTGATCATCATATGATTCAAACAATTGCTTCGTAAAAGTGATGGAATATATGTTTAACATATATATGAACACTGCCTCGTTACTGTATCATATACGGCACATGGAGTGGCCAAGTCAGCCATCTTTGTGTGTGTGACAGCCATCAGCTAGTTTCACGTCTTCCGGCATTTGACAAAGAACTGACAATGAGAAGTAGAACATATGATATAATGTGACCAATCATACATAGAAAAGCCAGGACAACGGACTCCTATAAGTTATACTACACCAAGATGTATTTCAAGTGAGATATTGGTGTACTTTTGCCAACATTCTCAATATGTACATAAACTAACGTGTACACTTTTCCTAGACACTGTACTGTGATATATGTAAATACACATGGGCCAGATGTACTCTCACATTTATGAAGCTCCATTGCACTATAGTCATAGTCTCTAATAACAAAGAGTAAATGTAAATGTATTTACGAAGCAATTATCTTTGAATCAAACATGATCAGGTATAGAACGGTTCCTCAACTTACTTATAGAAGTAAGTTTTTTATGTACATCAGATACAATTGCATGATCCCCTCACCCCAGCGGTGGAAAATTACACTAACAACATTAGTGACCAGCATCCCCCCCCCGGCTATTGTCGCTATTCTGACAGTTGAGCATATGCTTATTTATGCTGTGCATAATGATTAGGATCTACACTTGCCACAAATGTCACAAGGCCGTTTGATCAGGGCAGTTCTCATAGTTGTGTTCTCGAATTGAATATGTACAAATATATATCCTCAGCTCACCAGAATAATTTAACTCCACTTCCTAAAAGTAAAAGGATTAGTACTAATCTTCTTACTTTTATAATGGGTATCACCGGACTCCACAATCGAGTATCAAGAAATGTCAAAATAAAATGTACTCTATTTTTCTTGAAAATTATTGGTTTATTACATTGTAAAGAAAATCTACTGTAAAAACGACATCACACATTATCTAGGGTCGTTCTGAAATCACGTGACCCCATACCCTGAAAGGGCAAATGGTTCTGTCATGGCTTTTGTAAGCTTATACAGAACAAACGAGTAAAAGCTATCGTTACGAAGAAATAATGTAACATTCACACAGATCACATATGTGGCTGTGACTGGAGAAATAGGGCTTATGGGTTTTGCGACCACTATAGCTGCAGATCAGACTGCAGTCTGATCAGGATCTGCACTGTTCGCCATTCCGTGAATGATACACATGTCATGCTTCTACCAAGCTATATAGACCACCAGGCTATCAGAGTGTGTTATTGGATCAGGAGCTACACTGGTCACAAATCCCATAAGCCCCATTTCTCAGTCATAGCCACATATAGCCCCCAGCCGAGAAAATGGACCTGACAACATGTCCAACAATTGTAGATAGAGGTCCACTTCGCAGTATAAAATATAATTGTTTTGCTGATGACAGTAATTCAAACAATGTAGGTCATGATCAGATCTATGCACTCACCATGCTGATTGCACATGTTCTAGGGTTCCTTTTCTCAGCCGGTAGCTCATAATATTCCCAATAACCCACACTTTTCAATATCTGTATCATCGACGGCATTTATTGATAAAATTGTGAAGTTGTGAACAATGAGTAGCCTGGTCAGATACAAGTAGTGTTATCTGATATCGTAATGGTTATCTGCATAATTACAAAAAACAACAGCACATGTAGATTTCAGATGAATCATGAAATCAGTCCGATTTTCGTGTTTTTACGGATAATTTCTGAACTGTTCACAAAATATCTGTAACGGGTGCATTAAAAGCACTGGGTCTCTGATATGCCTAGAATGTGATGAAACAGATTAGGACAAAATAGGTTAATTTAGATCGTATTTCTGGAACCAAATTATATGTCCAAGTCGTCTGTAAAACGAGGCAAAATTCTAAGTCGAAAATGGGGGAGATAATCCATGACCCGGGGGTTGAAAGAATCAAAATAAACTTTGTGCATCTACTCACAAGAAAGCTACATACCAGGTTTCAGGTCTGTAGCTATTACTGTTTAAAAGTTTTACAAGTTACAAGGTTGGGGACGGACGGACAAGGGCAACACTAAATGTGCCCTCCACTGAATCTATCCCGAGACACAGTACCTTTAATGTAAGAGTTATCATATGTGCTACAGTGTGTAGGCTCACATTACATGTACAATCATTTAAATGAGGAAAATAAAAGCAGCAGCAACTGTTATAGTTTGTGTCTCATTATATTCATGTACATGTATCTACATGTATTTAAGTATACTGGTTGTCATCAGTATAATGCTGAAAAATGTATAGTTTTTGAGATGACATGTACTGACAAAATGGATCTTCTGACCTTGTGATAGATGTAGTAGACTCGGATCACCAGTCACAGTCGAGCAGGCTGCTGATCCGGGTCTACACTGTTATAACTCTAGGTTAGCGCAAGGATTATGAAATTTAAATAGTCAAAATTAAAGGTTACCTTGAACAAAATTTTACAATACCAGTAGCTCCAATATTTGCAAAACTACTTTTTCCAATCGTAACCTTTCAGTAGCCAAATTTTGAAATATTAGTAGGCAAATCACTGTTACAGTAACAAAATGGTTTCTGCAGCTACCAGACGCACCAACCTATGTTATTTAACAATGAAATAGGAATGTCTAGCATACTTTTACACGGTGGGTATAGTACGTCACATGCACCTGCTATTTGGATGGGATGCACTGAATCAGGTAAGAACATTTTAACGCAATTATGCGCAGATAACCCGGAAAATTGATCAGCAACACCTGTCGATGTTCTAGTCCCCGTAGATTCAGCCATTTACGAGTTATTTAGAGAAAATCTACATATACATTTGGCTGGAATTAAGGAAAGATGGGGTGCACTAGGGTATAAAATTCAAGTTTTTCTGACTGGTGAATGTGCAATATTATTACATGCGTGTTCGTGCATCTCTTTTCGTGGCTATAAACTGCATTTTCAAACGATTTTGGGGCATATCGGAGTGAACCCCATCAGTCCTTATTTCCAGCAAAAAAGGGGCAATGGCAGGTTTGCTTATCAATTTTCCGAGATAGCTGTGCTTAATCGCGTCAAAATTGCGAATGTAAAAAGAAAGTATGGTCTGAATTGGAGGGTTTTCCCTTCCTGATTCAGTCCACCCCATCCCAATAGCAGGTGCCTGTGACAAACTATACCCACTGTGTTTGAACAAACATATTCACATATATACTGGTAGCCAAATTAACTGCATAAAGTCTGTAAACACTGGTCATAAAATAAGTGTCCGTCGGCTGTTCTCTATCTGGCCAAGGGTCTTGTGTACATGGTGTCTTCTCTTCTTCACACTCCCTGCTGATTGTTGATATCGATCGATCCAGATGCACAGTGGACAATCCGGTGTTCACATGGCCCAGTTCGAGTCCAAGCTTGATGCATTGCTGTTTTCCTGAAGAAGAAAAAACAACATATTTTTTATGTCGAAAGTTGTTGATACAGTGACCATGGTCACGGTCAGTCGAAATACACTGTTATTGATGAAATTATGGTCATGATTAAGGTTCCGACATCGGATGGATAGCTATCAATGTGAGAAGCTATTGATGAAGTTTGGTAATTATCCGCCTAACAAATCAAGAGATATGCGAAATTTGGACTTTGTCCAAAATTGTTGATGAAGACGACACCAGAATTGTGACCGCTGTCTCACTTTCCAGTATCATGAGCTAGGATGGTCGCAATTTGGCTACTCAAATGGCCATTTGGCTACCAATATTTCAGAAATCATTCAGATGGCCATTTTTGCTACTGATATGTCAGAAATTATACTCTATATGTAATATAAAATAGTACATTGTATTGTTTATTTTAGTATTTTACTGTGACAGTTAATTTCGGCTACTAATTTTAAATTTTACCGCCAATCTAGCATGAGTGAGACAAAAGATATTGATGAAGTTTGGCATATATCCAACAAGCGTATCCGGATATATGCGAAACAGGGACGTACGTCCAAGTTTTGACGGATGTGACCTATATTTTGAGAAAAGTAGGTCAGTGTCACCCAAAGGACCCAGAATGGTTTCTATCAATGTAAGGAAGCTACTGATGAAGTTTGGCGAACATCCAACTATTTGGACCTACAATGGACCTATGTCCAAAATTTTGGACGACGACAACTGATGTGCGATTTCTATGTTCACTTGAATGACCCAGGGTGGTTAGGTATCAATGTAAGGAAGCAACTGATAAAGGTTGGCGAACATACAACACATCAGGAGATGTACAATGTATACAACTTGACGGATGTGACTTGTATTTCGTGAAAGTAGGTCAATGTCACCTAAATTACACGGAGCGGTTATATATCAATCAGGGCTCCAGATAAGCTGCATATTTGCTTAAATACCCAATTAAAATTGCCCAAAACCCAATTGAATTCAGAAGTAGCGATTATCAAAAAGCAATTACAATTCGGTGGTACATGTAGCATGCTGCAGAAAACAATAAACAGACCACAAATATAACATATTTTCTTATTCTTGCTGCCTGTTGATGTGTAAACAGTAGTGTGATTTTATTTTACCCAATTAAAATTTTGAAACACCCAATTGCTTCAGAAATGATGGAATGCAAATACTCAATTACTAATTCCTTATCTAGAGCCCTGATCAATGTAAGGAAGCTATTGATGACGGTTGGCGATTTGGTGGCCCATACATGTACATTGTATATAAATCCTATGAAAGTGGTGGGTCCTGTTCCATCACCCGGGAATCGCTATTTCGTACCTCAGGTTAATTGCAAATTAATTAACAACACAAAATATAATAAAATGACATCAACAGATATGCATCGAAATATCTGATTACAAAATACAAGTAATTAACCCCAAAGACTTTTTAGTGTCAAACATATATATGTGACTGGAGAAATGGGGCTTATGGGTTTTGCGACCAGTGTATATCCAGATAAGCATGTGCATCCGCAGTCTGATCAGGAACTGGACTGTTTGTCATTCCATTAATGAAACGCCCGTCGTGCGTCAAACAAGCAATATGTAGAGTTTCTTCAACTACCATTTTGAAATACATGTACCGGATTTATATCACGAGACATTTGGAAGTCTTATAAAGAAACGAGCGAGTGCAGAGCACAAGTTTCTTTGTCTGATTTACAGATATCAAGGGAAATAAAGCTGGTATTTCAAAATGGTAGTGTATATTACATGCTTTTCGAAAAATGTGAAATTTGCTCTTAGACCAGCCTATAATATCAAAATTGACAATTTTGACGTTCGCGTATGAATTGTTTCTTCGCCGGAAATGACGTTTCGCTATATATAATGTCCAGAAGGAAATATTTCCTTCAAGGAAATAAATGCTACCAGAAATATGGTAAATCACTGGGTAGCATGTAATATAGATCGCTATTAGGCTACACGCGTGTTCTATTTGATCAGGGGCTACACTGGCCACAAATTGACTAAGCCCCATTTCTCCAGTCACAGCTACATATGTACATCACGATATGAGTAGATTGCTAATTCTCTGTTAGCTGGCCAATTAACATCTATTTAACCGTTTCAACACTACCTGTATAGTGGTATTGCCAAATGGTGTAGATTCAAATGAGCCGGCTCGTGATGAGCCGTCTCATCAGGATCTGCACTTTTTGCAAATAATTTTATTATTTTTTACAACACAAATATCCCCTTTTCATAAATGGACTAGTCTGAAAACCATTTTGAGGCGATTGGATTGGTCCGGAAATCAACATATAAAAATCCATCACGAGCCGGCTCATCAGGATCTGCACTTTTTGCAAAAAAAAATATTTTTTTGACAACAAAAATATCCCGTTTTCATAAATGGACTAGTCTGAAAACCATTTTGTGGCGATTGGATTGATCAGGAAATCAACATATAAAAATCTATCACGAGCCGGCTCATCAGGATCTGCAATTTTTGCAAATAATTTTCTTATTTTTTACAACAAAAATATCCCCTTTTTATAAATGGACTAGTCTGAAAACCATTTTGTGGCGACTGGATTGGTCCGGAAATCAACATATAAAAATCCATCACAAGCCGGCTCATCAGGATCTGCACTTTTTGCAAATAATTTTCTTATTTTTTGCAACAAAAATATCCAATTTTCATAAATGGACTAGTCTGAAAACCATTTTGTGCATGGCGATATAAAAATCCATCACGAGCCGGCTCATCAGGATCTGCACTTTTTGCAAATAATTTTCTTATTTTTTACAACAAAAATATCCCCTTTTCATAAATGGACTAGTCTGAAAACCATTTTGTGGCGACTGGATTGGTCCGGAAATCAACATATAAAAATCCATCACAAGCCGGCTCATCAGGATCAGCACTTTTTGCAAATAATTTTCTTATTTTTTGCAACAAAAATATCCCATTTTCATAAATGGACTAGTCTGAAAACCATTTTGTGCATGGCGATATAAAAATCCATCACGAGCCGGCTCATCAGGATCTGCACTTTTTGCAAATAATTTTCTTATTTTTTACAACAAAAATATCCCCTTTTCATAAATGTACTAGTCTGAAAACCATTTTGTGGCGATTAGATTGGTCCGCAAATCAACATATAAAAATCAATCACGAGCCGGCTCATCAGGATCTGCACTTTTTGCAAATAATATCTGAACATAATTTGATGGCAATTGGATTGGTCCAAAAATATATTCCAATTTCCAGTTACTTATGGGTGAAAGGATTAAATTATACCTAACATTCATTTTATTTTATCTCGGGTTATGACCCAGCTTTTTCATCAAAACAAATTTAAAATATGCAAATATATGCCCAAATATATATGTGAATATATAAAAAATTAAACAAGAATGCGTACGAAATGACCAAACATTATGGTCGATTCGTACGTACATGTATATTTACGAAATTACCGGAAAACATGCGCCTATGGGTACGAATTGACCAAACACGGAACGAAATGGTATGGGTACGAAATGACCCTGACACCATAAAACTGTGAAATAAACGAATAAACTTTCATATGTGTCCGAGGATGTGAAGTGGAACATAAAATTACCTGATTACACAGTAATGCCGGTCGTCGTTAGGTGATCCGAGGAGATATTTTCCAATATTTATCTTATTTACAAAAATGTCAAAATACTTCCGGAATGCGCTATGTGTAATACGTCATCAAGTTGTGCATATATACGGGGGTTACAAACATACTACAGAGAAATTACCGGAGCGAATCGGATTGGTCACGGAGTTATCCAGCGGCTTTCGGAAAATAGCTCGGGATACTGAAACACGCACCTGCTGTTTGTTGATCAACAAACATTGATATTTTTATCGGCTACAAAGTCTTTTTTGTACCAAAATGACTGCACACAGTTTGGAAGAGTGTCTAAATGGAAAACTGTTTGATTTATTCATGGGAAAACCCAATAGGAGGTCAAATTCGGTAACTTGAGCCGTACTGTGCCTTTAAGTCTTGTACATTCACAGTGTATTGTAAATATTGTAAATGCTATTGCGACCAGGATAGACCAGATCAGACAGTTCTGCTCTAAATGCACTGATTTATACGTTAGTAAGCTGCAACTAGGACATGAAGTGAAGTATAATTTATTCCAATCACTGATGCTTTGGGTCAGCATGTGGAATCCTACAGTCTGATTAGAGTCTACAGTGTTTATCAGTAGTAATGTAATACTGTGAGTCTGCGCTGGAAAATACTTGGCACAGTTGCTGCCACGGGCTGTCTGATCAGGGTAAGGCCTGTCGCAATTAAATGTTTTGTTACTAATGGTAAATAACTGTGAATGGCGTCTGTATTCACATGTACGACTGTGAAGATATATATCGTTGGGTATACTAGATATAATGGCTGTTCATTAAATGTGTTACATCACATTTTGCGACTTATGAATTCCATCAGTCCCCTTCTTCCAACTAGTGATAATATCTGTGTGTACATTGCAATTTATCATGATGCATCATGGTAATTTACGAGGTTGTTTAGTATTGCCATGCAATCATAATAATGATTCCATGTGCACTACTGTGACTATTATTGAGACTATAAGACGTTACATTCTGGTAACAACACCGTTGGTGTTTGTAGTCCCAGCCAGTAAGCCAGCCAGTCAGCAACCAGCGACAGCACGTCCATCTGGTGTATACGCGTAGAACCAGTACGCAAAACCTATTTATTCTGGAATCCACAACACGACACCGTGTACCAGCGGGGACTCTGCTCCGTGTGGACCAAGGGCGTATCGAGTGGGGCATCATTCCGGTGACGTCATTCCGTCCAAGGACGAGATGAATCTCGAAGGACGTTCACCCATGTGATATTGGCCCCATCCGCCCAAGTAGTCTGTATATTCTAGTCCCAAGTAACTTTACGACGTCATAAGAACATCACTATCATCATGGCGGAAACCGGAGTTGATTAACGGAACTCTAAAATCAGATCTTGAACCTGATGCATAATGTTGAACTATACTATGTCGGTGTCACCCTGGCGTATTTCATATTTCTCAGGTGATGCTTGTTACTCTTTTATTGAAATGCAGTCGAATATTAAAAAGTGTTACGCAACACTGGAAATGAATCAGGATACCACACTACGAAGTAGATCTTCTACATTTGAACAACATTTGATAAAGTGGACGGTAATACATTTATTATAAATGAAGTCACATATTTATTGCACACACTTGCATTTCACAGTGTAATAAACGGTGTATTAAAAAACTTATATACTAGCGTCATTTCTTTTTCCATTGCATTCCGTCCGAATTAAAAGTTGTGAAAATGGTTGGACATTACATATATCACAATGATTACAGCTAATTTGAGCGGTGTGTTCATTAATGCAACTGGTGATGTTCATAGCTTATTGGCTGACTCGCACAGTATGAGGCAGTGATGGAAATACGATGCAAACCGAGTTTGAATTTGCACCATGAGCGGAATCGTGTAATGTATATTCGTGCAACTAAAATAAACAACTTCCGGTGAAAATACGACTACTTCCGTTATCTATATTCATAACGCGCATCTGCAGTGCTGGCTGCAAATACACATTCATTACCGTATACAGTCTAAAAAAACTGCTAATTTCCATAGAGCGGTATATAATAAATAGAATATTCATATTTTTGCAACGAATATGAAATATATGCTCATCTCTTGGTGTGAAATGTCCATATTGCACGAGTGACGTTAGGCACTCGTGAAATATGGACATTTCACACCACTGGATGAACATGTATGTCATATTCGTTGCAAAAATATGAATATCCTCTAGTTGTGCACTGACAATTCAATTGGTATGCATATATGATGTTCTGGTTATACTATTTATTATACAATGGTGGTCATGTTTTATCTTAGTGTAAAAACAAGATAGTTCACATCAACTTCAGATATATTATAGGAAGATTTAAACATGAACGTGGAGAGTTATTGCGGTTCTTGGTAACTGTATAGTACGGAGCCCCGTAGTATTATGTTTTATTTATGTGTTCCCACGAAATAACAATTCATTCCCACGAAATAACAATTCATTCCCACGAAATAACAATTCATTCCCACGAAATAACAATTCATTCCCACGAAATAACAATTCATTCCCACGAAATAACAATTCGTTCCCACGAAATAACAATTCATTCCCACGAAATAACAATTCATTCCCACGAAATAACAATTCATTCCCACGAAATAACAATTCATTCCCACGAAACTAATTCATTCATTCGTTCCCACGAAATAACAATTCGTTCCCACGAAATAACAATTAATTCCCACGAAATAACAATTCGTTCCCATGAAATAACAATTCGTTCCCACGAAATAACAATTCATTCCCACGAAATAACAATTCATTCCCACGAAATAACAATTCGTTCCCACGAAATAACAATTCATTCCCACGAAATAACAATTCGTTCCCACGAAATAACAATTCATTCCCACGAAATAACAATTCATTCCCACGAAATAACAATTCGCTCCCATGAAATAACAATTAATTCCCACGAAATAACAATTCATTCCCACGAAATAACAATTCATTCCCACGAAATAACAATTCATTCCCACGAAATAACAATTCATTCCCACGAAATAACAATTCATTCCCACGAAATAACAATTCGCTCCCATGAAATAACAATTAATTCCCTCAATGTGTTCACTCATATTAAGTGAGTAATGTGCATGGCTAACACAAACTATACTGTAACTGTGATGCAGCGGAAGAAAACTATTTACCCCGTATTTATATCGAAAATACATATGATTGCTGCAGTAATCATTTTGTGAAACAATATTAGAATAGAAATACCGCGATTCACTAATATTTAGACCGAACCCCTATTTGGAGGTGAGAGTAGTTGCGAAAAGCAAGTTTTGCAAATTACTTCTGTACCGTCCGTCTACGGACGGTAAGGGAGTATATTGCATGTGTCACTGTTCGCAACTAAGCTCAGAACGGAGTATAATACATCCTTAAGGTACCAGGGCCTATTAACTGTTCATTATTCACGCTAAAAATCAGGATATTTGATTGGTCGAGGCCGAGTTGTGCTCAGTATCGACCAATCAAAATGATTGATTCCGAGTACAAGAATATGCAGTGAAATATATTTTAAAATGACAATGTACAGTTAAAACAACGATATTTCATGCACATACAGCGCACATTTAAATACAGTATTCACATTATAATTACCCGTTTCACTAACTGGTTTATTTTATGAAATATGCATACACTTGTATGAAACTCGTCAATTTTAAATCGAAATACGCAGATAATATTTGGATGTTTTTTATAACCCGAATTGTCTGACTGTCACACATGGCGACTTACATGCGTGACAGCCAGATAATTCGGGTTATGAGTTTAGATGCACATGCGCATGTAATACTGCCGTTTGAACAGCACTAAAGAAGAATAATATAACTGTATTGCTCAGCTGAGTTGACCTGTCGTTTATACCATGAATATCCATAGTTAGAAGCAATATGCCACAGGGCAAAGAGACATGAGGCCACAGAACGTGTGTACATACAATGTAGTTAAAATCTATGAACGTGACTTACATTTCACCATACTTTCTAAGAAAATCGCTGTTAATTATCGCCTTCCATTTATTTCACATATTGCAAGATTTAACACCAATCAGTTACATATTTATGGAAGCGTCCTGGTGCCAGTGCTATATTTTTTAGTATCTCCTAATTATGACTTAATATCTCCTAATTATGAGTTATTATCTCCTAATTAGGACTTACTATCCCCTAATTAGGATTTACTATCTCCTAATTAGGACATACTATATGTGTCGATGTTAAAACATAATGAATCTCCTAATTAGGAGATACCAAGTCCTAATTATGAGATACTATCTCATAATTAGGAGTTAGTATCTCCTAATTATAATGTATTATCTCCTAATTAAGAGGTAGGATCTCCTAATTAGGAGATGAATATATTTTAGCATTGGCACCAGGATGCTTCCATACATATTACATGTGTAAATGAAATGGAAAATCAATACTCGGATGGGAGATTACAAATATAAACGCAATTCAGTACAATAAAGTCATATTGTATTTTCAGGAACTAAATGCTGCGGTCGCTAACGCTCGCACGCATTTAATTCCCTAAAGATCCAATATGTGAACAATAACTTATAAATAATACACTTTCTTGTCATTTTCACAATCTGATGAAACAGTTATTTAGCATGCATATGGCATAAAACAACACTATTTCACCATATTCACAGCAAGTACACACCATTTACAAAACACGGTATTTACGTATTTATATATGCGAGATATCTATACTAGCCAAACAAAAACGTATAGTATTATATGAAAATAAATTACAAAAAAAAACTTTGACAGACATTTGAATCGTTGCCTTATTACACAAAATACGATTGAGAAAAATAAATAAAAGTCAGTAAATTTAAAAAAGGACACTATCGATATACAATGCTGTTTTATTTTCACCAAAATTATTACGACAGTATTTGCGTTGAATACCGATTCACTGGACCATGTACAATTCATGTCATTCAAGAAATTCAAGTAAGAAATGCCGATTTGTCAAGTGAAAGTTGTTACATTTACTTGACATTCCATAGTAATTCAGTAGACCATGTACAATGACTGTAAGTAATTGGAGGGGTCAGTGTAATGGACTTAGCCCCGTTCTTCCATTGACCCCTTCAATTCAAGTATTACTGGTCAATAAGTTACATGTAAGTCAGGGACGTAGCCAAGAACATTGCAAATTGTTAATCGAGTTTGAAAAGGAGTGCGCCATCACCTTTCCCCGAAACAAATACTGATTTCCACATTCGATTTCAACGATTTTAGTGATTTTAAATCTATACTGTTCACATATATTGTTACATGGTTTCCGTTGTTTGCACATATGTGCAAACATATAGCGCGTGCTGTTTGCATATGGCTTCCTTCATGACGTCACTACGCGGAAGTGCCTTAATGACGTCACTACTTCATGACGTTCACGACGTTCATGACGCGGCCCCGGAATATGAATACCGAAAATTATCTACGTGAATGGGACGATTTATAAAATTACTGAAAATACTGAATATAATGCTCAAATTACATCAGCTTTTTGTTGGAAATGTAACAAACGTTTGCCTGCGGCCTTGGGTTCAAACAGTTCCCTCGGGCCACAGCAAACGTTTGCACACGGCTGGACATGATCAAACGTTATATTGTAATTAGTTCTCACACCTTAGTCGCATAGCTATATTCTTACATATGGGGTGCATGAATTGAGGGTGGAAACGGATGCGGGACCATTTTTCCCAGACAAAAAATACTGATATCCACATTCAATTTACACTTTGAGTGTGGTTGTAAAGCTATCATTTTCATATACATAGTTATTGTAGTTATTTCGCTCAGTAAACAAAAAAACAAAATACACTCATTCGTAATAAGTCATTCAAAACGCAAAATACACGTAAACTAGTCTGGCTTACTGTCAATCATCTGTAATCACTACCCAGCCATAATATATCACACTCCGATAAGGTGATGGGTGCTATGCAATGCTACATGTATAGGAGGCCTCGAGTGATAGGTTACCATACCTGCATATATTCACATATATGTGGCGCACACTTTTGGAGCCTGAATGTATCAACATTCGGAAATATAAGCCAAGCTGACGACCATCGGCTTGCTTCTTCACTGGGCTATATCCCGGATATGGAAGATGTTCGAGCTTTTTAGATTCGCATTATATTTAAGGGTGGGAATTGGCTCGAAAACCTTGCATACCAAATTCCCACCTTTAAATATAAGCCGAATGAATGAACTGGAAAATGCACAACCATCATGGTCGTGTCAATAGTTAAGGGATCAACAGCATGCGGGAATTTGCTATGTCATTTTCAGACTGCTTGCATTTTTGTGCACAATGTAAGAGGTATCTATGCGGGTCCTCTATACGATATCCGTACATCATGTACATGTACGAATATCGCATATTTGTTTTATGTTCGTATGGCATGTTTGTATAATGTAAGCGAACGATATATAGAGAATATATATATATAAAGGTCATCCTCCATATGTTCATTCTATAGCCCAACTATGTGGTCCCTGTGCTTAAATCAAGGTCGCATGACATGCATTACAGTTTTTGAGAGGTATATCAATCTGTGCTGATTTCTTGTTTCTCATGTGCAAACATGTGGGATAAATAGAGAATAGTAGGTTAGTGCCGTGAATGGGAAAAAATATCTGGCAAGGCTCAGGAAACGGGATGGGCGAGGCTCTGCCGAGCACATCCCGTTTCCGTGCCGCGCCAGATATTTTTTCCCATTCACGGCACTAACCTACTATTCTATTTATCCCGTCAACACCTACAAATGGCTGTAAAATGCAAAAATTGTATTGACTGGATATCAAAAATGTTTCACGGCACCGTGTTTCACGGCACATACGCACTGTGTTGATGGGATAAAATACGATACTACGGTAGATACGTACACATATTATACGATCATACGATATGTTCATTAATCATTAAAGGTACATGCCCACTCAGTAGGCACAAACTGTACTTTATGGGAATTCAATAAGTGTATACTTGTGTCACTATTGCACCAGTTCGAAATATTACGAGTGCCCGCTATACATATATAAACATGTAGCATTATTTATTTTACTGATACACGCGGTGGTATCAGGCTATTTTCATATGCAAATGAGGCAAACATTTTTTTAATTATTTATACAAATTAAATGCGTCATCTAAAAAAAGTATGATCATTGCACATCAAAAAGATAAATACAGATAATACATAGTAATGTCCGTTAACATGTTAAGGAAACACGGTTATCGCCCCTGACATCAGTGCCGAAGTCTACGTCTGATATAAAATATATAATAATGCCAATCAATACGTGGGGAAATGGTGAATGCATCTTTATTTTACCAGAAAATGTATCAGATGATATCTGGTATAATGACATTTTGTGCCTACTGAGTGGGCATGTCCCTTTAAATATACCAATATTATACGTATACGATATGCAGACGATATATATATATACAAATAGGTAACGATCAGAAGGCGCCACTGTACCACCCTACGTCAACTGACCCATTCACATGTGTTAGCCCAATGCAAAGCGTGTTACATGCAATACGTTAAATATTTGCTAGCCGCACCCGTTGAATAGTTGCCAGCGTGACACAATAGACACATGTCGGTATTTCAATGACATATAGCCAACGTATTTGTCTTGCCAAATCAGTTTGTCTACATTCTTTGCAATTATTATTAGCCGATTTATTTATAGATCGGCTAATATATTGGTCATCCATCGAATTCTGAAAAAGTTTGTAACAACCCTTTTCTCCGCTATTCGGTAATCTACGAACGCGAATTTTGCTGTATCACTTCCAAATTGCATCAACCGATAAAGTTTGCATTTTTCGCAATTATCTCCGTTTCAAACTTTAAATATAGCCAAATAACACAATTTTGAATACGTAATGAGCTGAACGCCGGAAGAGATTGAACCTGGAAGTTGTTGTTGTTGAAGTCCATAGTTGGCTCTAATGGCCATATACGCCAACATACGCCGATTATTGTGCTAATTTAAAGCTTTTATTTATTAAACAGAACAAGTTTCAGCCACGTATAATCGCGTAAAATGTGTTTATTCGGCTAATTTATAATCGACCTCTGCTCAAAATCTCCTCCGACTAGCAACCCCAGCATCTCGGGTTTATCCCATTGGATCGCGTATGCGCGTCATTTGACGCTAGTTAGTATTCACAAAATTTTCCACCAATCAAAACGATAAATTGCCCTTCATAGCGAACTTTGATTTGTTTACGTATCATGCAGGGATGGCAGGGATGCATCCAGCACGCGCGATTGCGGCAATCCTCCTTAACTATTGTCAATGCCGCAAATTATTGATTGTCTTGCGCCCGACATCGCGCAAAAAATCACGGATGGGCCCCTTTTTAAATGACCAGTACGCACATTAAAAAAACGTAATTGACTATTTAAACGCGCTGCGTATTTAAATCATTGGAAGGCGTGCAGTTGAATCGAGTTTGTGCGTCCGTTGAACGTAAGCTTCGAGTCGATTTAAACCATTTAAATCGATAAAGAAGGGATAAACAAGTGACAACGTTAACCTGTTATGCTCCATTAAGAAGTAATAAGATTATTACTAAAGTGACTGGTGTGGCATGGAAATATTGAGTTCTGATTTTGGGAATTTTCCTCATCGTGGACCCGTTTAATGCGGGATATTACAACCCGTTGGCCCGGCCTTAAATGACCTTAGCTGTTGATAGGCCGTCAAACACCAATACTCACTCGCTCGTCATTCATTCACCCCCCCCCCGAGACTCAGTAACTACTAAAATGCAGACATATATTGAACCCTGATTTGATCGGCTAATAACATCATGCTCTGCATGACTTTCATTTTTCTTTATTTACGTGCACGTAATTGGTCACGTGCAAATAATTGCGCTCTCATTGGTTAACATATTAATTTAAAGAACGATAACTCGCTTCCCGCCAAATCGACGGATGAAGCTAAATCGCAGACCATGATGTTGATTTAACTGTTAAATGTAATTTTAAAACGTAGATGTTTGTGTTGCATGTTCGTCTTTCAATTTTGCGGATATAATTAACACAGAGTATAATTAATTAAAATACTCAACACCACAAGCCACACCACACTGCAGGAGCGTAATTTATTTCGATTCTACAGGTCACTGCAATAGTTGTAAATATCTTTACATGAAGGTGGGTCTGCTCTTATATCCGTCTGTCCGTTATGTGGTTGGAGGTGTTACCAAAGTAAAAGGCAGCTTATTCCATAACCACATAAGCATATTTAACCTTGCCTTTATTTGAACAATGAATTTATCACCAAAAGTGGTCACGTATGGACGTCCGTCTTCGGTGGTTGGACGTGTGGTCTAAGACACAATAAATACATGCAACTTATTCCGCAACCATCGAATGCTATTGCTTTTAGGTGGTCATTCATTTGTTTGGAAACAACGTGTCTAAGGGGCACACGATTGGGTTTTTAGGTGGCTGGAGGTGTGGTCAAAGACAAAAGAAAACACTGCAACTGATAAATTATTCCGTAACCGCATAAAGCTATTTGTCAAATGTGGTTATGCATTTTTTTGAAAACAATTAAAATGTATACCACCAAAGGGGATTATAGGTAGTTGCGAAAAGTAACTCTTGAAAGCACGGACGGTACGGGAGTAAATTGCAAGAGTTACTGTTCGCAACTATCATGCAGGTACATACGTCAGTCCAGCTGTCCGCTAACCCGTACGTCCGTTACAAATTTCAAACTGCGCTATACTTGAAGTATATTGTCATAATTATCGCAATACCAATGCCACGGACGCTTAAAATGTGGATTTGCAGGAACTAAATGCTGCGGTCGCTAGCGCTCCCTCGCATTTAATTCCTTAAAATCCAACATGTGAACAATGACTTATACATGTCGTCCATGGAAATAATCGATTCATTGTGTACATCATTCCCTCAATGTCAGAACAGAACAGAACAGAACATAATCTTGATTTGAACAATTTCCCAGACCAGCTAGTGGCACGGGTTGAAATAACGGACCGCGGTCTATAAATACATTAAATATGCTTAAAAGCATCAATAAATGAAGAAAAAAATAGCTGTTTTTTTTCTTACTCCCTCCATATACTCCATATGAATAAATGAAGAAAAAAAATAAGCTGAACAAATTTTTTGTTTAGCTTATTTTGTTTCTTCATTTATTGATGCTTTTAGGCATATTTAATGTATTTAATGACCTCGGTCCGTTACTTCAACCTGTGAGTGGTGTATGAGCAAGCTGTGATATACATGACTATTGTATAATGTCAATGTCACGGATTATTGACTGCTCACGTGATTGACTTAGCCAGCTTCTTCCACTGATCCCTTCAGCTATTTTCTAGTTTCTTTTAAATTATATTCACATGCATGTAAATATTCATGACTTGTTCTAGCTAGCTCTCCAGGGTCCGATAAACGAATATTTAGAATCATATTTACATACCAATATATGTTTACAAATATCACTATAATAAATACTCTATGGGCTTATTTTTCAGGGTCGTCGATCACTAGAACTTGTCCAAGAAAGTGCATATGTACAAGGACCATACATACATCATGAGTCCCAGGTTTGTCTTGGTGTTTGATTGGTTAGTTAAAGGTACATGCCCACGCAACAGGTTACACTGTACTACTACTTTTCATTTTCTGTCATGCCTTATATGAGCCATTTGTCTACCCACTAACGAGTTATTTTTAATTACGGCGCGTGTTAATTGGTGTTAAATCGCATTTTATATGCCGCGACCAGAAAGGGTATTTTCCGACCTCGTGCTATTTTTACCAATACTCGTCACGTGACACGGTCAATCATATCACATCGTTGACATGCGCAGTGAAGTATCGGATGTTGAGAAGAAAAATCTATGTTCGAATCCAAATTAAATCTCCACGTAACTCTTTCCATTTGGTGATCTGGTCGCCAATATTAACCACTCTCTCTCTGTACTTTCCGAATTTAGAAATATATACTGTAAATTATTGAGGTTATGAGAGGTTAATTTAACCTATATAGTTCATTCTCCTACCTCACTGTGCCAGTATGTCAGACCGTGTTAAAGGTACATGCTCACTCAGTAGGCACACACTGTTCTTTATAGGAATTCAATAAGTGTATAATTGTGTCACTATTCCACCAGTTCTAAAAATTACGAATGCCCGCTATACAGATATAATCATTTAGTCATATTTATTTTGCTGATAATAACGCGCGGTGGTATCAGGCTATTTTCATATGCAAATGAGGCATGATATTTTTTTAATTATTTATGCTAATTAAATGCGTCACCTGAAAAAATAATATTTTCGACAGAGTATAAAGTACGATCATTGCACATCAAAAATAAATACAGAGAATAAATAGTAATGTCCGTTACGGTGGAAATTTAAGACTAATATATAATGTATAATAATGCCAATCAATACGTGGGGTAATGGTGAATGAATGTTAAGTTTGCCAGAACATGTCTCAGATGATGTCTCTGATATACAGAACATTTTATGCCTACTGAGTGGGCGTGTACCTTTAACCCTTTGAACCCGAAATCCCGCTATATCGGTTTATGCAAAAAGTGCAGATCCAGATGAGCCGGCTCGTAACGAGCCGTCTCATCAGGATCTGCACTTTTTGCAAGTAATTTTCATACTTCTTAGAACAAAAACACCCCCTTTTCATAAATGGACGAATCTGAAAATCATTTTGTGACCATTGGATTTGACGGAACATTAGCATATCACAGTCCATTCCATTTCCTTAGGGTTGAAAGGGTTAAGGGCCGAGTATGAGTGCATATGATATATGGAGACTCAGCTGTAACTGTGTTATTCTATGTAATGATGCTATTTGAGAGTTGGTCAGGGCAAAACAGATCAAGGAGTGAAGAATTATGGAAGGTAATATCCGCCATAATTCGATTAGGCTTGATGCTTGCTTGCTGATGACATTCTAAGTTATATCCGTCTTATTACAATTATATGTGGCTTGATGCTTGCTGACTGGTGCCATTACAACTTACTTTCATGCTATTTTATTCGTCATTCGTGGTTATGACATTTGAAATCTTCTTCGTTGTAGTCTAAATTGCATGTGCATTTGGCTTGATGCTTTATTCATTCGCACTGTTTCGATGCGTTTGTGTTGATTACATTCTAAGTAGCTTGATGCTTCAGTCTTAGTGACATCCCGAGTTCCATTATTGATTATTGCATCGCTGTTTTGCCGTGCGTTTTGTTACCTCGCTAAGCCATGCCCCTTGACAACAACAATTGCAACAGTAATTTGGGAACAACCATTATGACGCCAGGTGCGCTGCTAAAACTTAAAATAGTTCTCCTAAAATCATTTAATATGCTGGTACCCGTCATACAATGCGTTGCTCTCTAAATTGGTTCCATGTCCATAACGGTGTTGATGTAGGTTGATGCCGCCTTTTCTGTTGCGCCATGTTTAGGTTAAAATACACCAAATAGTTTTACTGTATAATTTAACCGAATCCCAGCTATTGTTTACATTATTTGGCCACGGAAACTCTGTTTACATCATATGACCAACAGGCTCATGTTTTTCTTTATTCTTTCAATCTGAAATTTTTTCTGGCAAAATGAACATTGATTTACCATTACCAGACGTACTAATTGACATTATTATACTTTTTATATCAGGGGCAATAATCGGGTTTCCTTAAAATGATAACGGAAGCAACTATTTATTCCATTTATTTATTTTTTGATGTGCAATATCATACTTTATGATATGTCGATAAAACTATTTATTCAGCATTTAGTTGATATAAATAATTTAAAAAAACTGCATAATTTGCATATGGAACTAGCTTGATAACACCACGAGTCTCTATGAGTACATTAAAGATTACTAAATAATTATATCTGTGTAGCTGGCACTCGTAATTTTTAAAAGTGGTGGACTAGTTGCAATTATACACTTATTTAAGTTCCATAAATAAAAGTTTGTACCTACTATACTGAGCAAAACTAGAAACGTCCCTCCATGTTTAAGGAAAGATTCATCAAAAACGAAAAGGGTTACTTTTAAAAATCAAAATGGAAAAACAAGTTCATTCATTTCTGTATCAAAGCCAATAAATTGCATTTGGATATCTTGTTAAATATTCGAGAGATAACCGGCCAAGGGCGGTAGGGGTCAAAATCAAAAATCACAAAAACTCAGAAATGTGTTACTTAATGTTTAGAGATGGAATTTCAATAAGTAATGTGGCAAATTCAGTAAATCTCGTTAGTACCGAGTGTGGCCACCATTTGCATGAATGCATGCAATGATCCTACGCCGCATCGACGTGACGTAACGCAATACCAGTGCGTTGGGCAAATTCCTTCATTCCCGTTGTAACGCCCGTGTAAGATCGCGAACATTGTCAATCTGATGGTTAGCTCGTGCTTTGCGGCACAGCTCATCCCATAGTGCTCAATGGGATTGAGATCCGGGGAGACCGCGGGCCATGGCATGACGTCGACGTTGTTTTGCTGTAAGTATTGAGTGGTGACCCTGGCTACGTGAGGGCGGGCATTGTCGTGCATCAATGTCACACCAGGACCAGGCTGACGGATAAATGGTAAGGCATGTGCATTTAGCACATCTGCAACATAACGTTGTGCATTGATGTTGCCCTGTAACAACAACCAATCTGTCTTCCGGTTTACCCATGATCCCACCCAGACCATTACGCTCCCTCCCCCAAACCTGTTCTTCTCAACAATGCAACAATCGGTGAATCTTTCATTTTTACGCCTGTATACCCGTAATCTTCCGTCAGCATGACTAACTGTGAACCGAGATTCATCGGTGAACAAAACTCGGTTCCAGTCAGCCCTTCTCCAGTTCAGATGACGTCGCGCCCATAACAGTCTGGCAGCACGGTGACGTTGTGTCATTATCTGACCAGTGTACGGGCGGCGTGCCCGGATTGGTTGGGCGTTACGACGTAACCGGTTGCGAATGGTCTGCCCTGAGACACCGTATCGCCTAGCAGTGACTGTGACTGCCAATCGACGTTGACGTAAGTGCGTCAACGTAATGTAACGATCGGCTCTAGCCGTCGTTACACGAGGCCTACCAGGTCGCTGCCGGTCGTGAACAGCCCCAGTCTGCTGGTACCGGGCTGCAAGACGATCAATCGTCTTCCGACAGCAACCAAACCGAGGCGCGACCGCCCTGGCGGCCATCCCACCCGCAAGCATCCCAATTGCCTGATTTCGCTCGTTTTCGGAAAGCCGTGGCATATCGAAAACAGTGAAAAATTAAAAAAGTTTTTTAATTTTCCGAATAGCCCCTATCGCATGAATGGTACGACATGAACTGAATCACCTTATCGATGACAAGTATAGCGTGCACGTGCAAAAAGTGGAAATCAACGTTCCGGTCACTGGCCGCTATGTAAACCGTGTGTATCGGCTAAACTCTACACGATCGTATTCTGAACATCGCCACGGTTTAAAATACATGTACTTTGAACATGTGGTACATACATGGACAGAGCTACACCGGCTATAAAACAGGGACGTTTCTAGTTTTGTTGAGTATAGATGGGACCCCAGCTTCAACAATACTTAAATCTATATTTTAATTAGTCAAGATCCAGAGTAGAATGTGTGCAGGTTATTGGAAATTAGGTCCTACAACATCCATAAGCAAAATGAAAGTAGCAGAGAATAGCAAAATGTGTGGTAACGGGTTAGTTTTTTAGCGAAAATCAATGGTGGTGGCCCACCTTAGTCTTGTCCCGGACGGTTATTGGTTTGCATCGGTAACAGGCCAGTTTGACAGTCAACCTGTGTAAGTTACCATATGTGTAACTTACTATAAAAATGTGATTGTTTTCAATTACGTACATATGTAATTTAATTACGAGGATACTGTATGAATAAAACATATTAGTAAGGCAAACACCATACATACATATGCAATTTAGTTAATATAGGTTTGAGAATAACAAATGATGCGAAATCGTCAAGTGGTTAAAAGTAGTCCGGTATGAACAAAATCGTGCGGGAGTTTCGAGGTCACTGACACAGTTTGCTTGCAAATATTGATCCATTACTACCCAGGTTCACTTGAGGAACATGTTGGTCATGTTGGTCATGTGATGTAAACAAAGTTTCCGTGGCCAAACAAAAATGTAAACAATATTGGGGGACATGACGTGGTTGGATTTTTCTTTCTTAGGAGTAAGTAAACCTATTGTTTAATTCATGCAGAACCAGTATAGACCGGCTGCAGGTCATGTACAAGTAGGTCCCACAACATCCATACGAATAGTGAAAGTAGGAGAGACAGGCCTTATTGGATGGGATTCGGTTACAGTATATAGTAAAACTGTCTTCTAACCTTTACTGTGATAATTTGTGGGTGAAATCTTACATCAACACCTGCATTGGAGGTGTGCCTCAAACAGCCAATCACATCTCGTACTATTATTTATTCGTCGGAGGATTCCTAACATTGACAGCAGTGCCATCTGGCGTCATAATGAGGCACTATATCACCAATATTGCTTGCGTCATTCAGCTTGTGACTTGATGCTTTCTGCTTGCGGCTTTCCGCTTTCGGACTGGGGCTTGATGCTTACTTCCTGCGGTTTTGTCCTTACTGCTTTCGGCCTTATTCAAAGTGCTAAGTGCTTTGTTCTTACTTTATTTTGCAAATGCTTAGTGCAATAAAACAGGGACACGAATAAGGACGTATCAATAATTGTAATGTAAATAAGACGAATCAACAAAGCACTCAGCAGAATGGACATGTAAGAAAAACAAATACAATTACAACAAGCAGATTTCAAATGTAATAAATACAACGACGAATGAAATAACATGAATGTAAGTTGTAATGTCATCAGCATGCAAGTATATCAAGTCACATAGAATTATGGCGGATATTACCTTCCATATAGGATCAATATGGGGTTGGGTTATGCAAGATATGATATAAGTATACCAGCCTGACATGGCGTTGTTTACATGCTTTGTTTATATAAACATTGGTGTATAAATAAACATGGACTTCCTGTAGGTATTTTCCTGTTTAGTATGGCGCTTCGCTATAGTCATGATCGATATATTGCGATTGACAAAACAGTTTTTACATAGGGTATACCTATGTATAGAGATCGCCTTCGAAAGTTAGCCACGCCCCAGACCCCCTCGATGCGGTGGTAGGTAGTGATATCTTGGAGTAATCATAACAACAAAATGCATTGTGTTACTTAACGTTTAACTGTCATACGCAACCGCTAATTGAAAATAATATTATGAAAAACTACGTGCACTGCACAATATCAACAACGGATGTTCTACGTACAAAAATACATCGGATTATTTTGTTGTGCGTGATTTTCCACCATTTGCGGTCATCGCTAAATTTAGTAACAGAGTTAACTCCCCTCCGAATACTCTCCGAAACAAGCGACGCGTTTAACACACAAACTACATCAAGTTTGACCTTCCGATAGCCTATTTTTAAACTCACCCGACACCTGTGCGAAACAAAACTCGCACGTGTAGGTCTAACTGATGTTTAATCCTCATTCTCTCTCTCTATCGATGGATTTACAGCGGATTTTAGTGACATTCCCGAATTCGGCCTGATTGACATGTGTCTATGGTGGCCAATACACGCCAACATGAGTGTCAATTCTACGTTCAGGGAAGGGGGTCAATAAGTCAGTATTTAAGGTGGTAACTTACAGTCAGGGAACAAATTAATAACAGTATAACACATCCAGCGTATATTAATACCCATATTAATGCAAGTACTGAAATACGACAACAAAAAATCTAACAAGTTTGGGCTTCCATACATTGAACATTTTGTCAGCGGTTTCCCCAATGACGTCATTTGTATGTTTTAATATACTCGATCCGGGGCCAACTATTTCATTCACAAAACAGAAGTAAACTTGGCGATGTACCGATAAGGCATTTTCAGGCGCGACACCGCTTCCGTGCCGGAATTATTGTAACTATTGCTCTTCACTCAGTTTTCAATATATTTATAATGATGATAGATATCTGGAATCTGTATACTTAAATTGATGATGTCTTGTATATGTGTTACCGTATCTTTCTGATATTGCTATGCATAATATGTAATGTTGTTGAATGTTTTGGTACATACTGTAGCAGTGCATACTGTACTTCAAGTTGTGCCATATCAACAGTTTACCCCTTAACCATTAAAACGCTGAAAAATAAAAATGCCGTCTGCTCATTTTGTATATTTTAATCTCTTTAAAAACCTGTTTTGGCAGCGCAGTAGAATCGTCTCAGTATGTTTTTGAGGAGAAAATATAAAAATATTTAAAACAGCAGACGACAATTGTCGTTTCCAGCGCTTTAAAGGTACATGCCCACTCAGTAAGCCCAAAATGTCATTTATAGGAATTAAATAAGTGTATAACTGATAGTGACGCGCGGTGGTATCAGGCTATTTTCATATGCAAATGAGGCATGATATTTTTTAATTATTTATACTAAAGAAATGCGTCACCTGAACAAATAATATTTTCGACAGATTGTAAAGTATGATCATTGCACATCATAAAAAAATACAGAGATTAAATAGTAATGTCCGTTAACATTTTAAGCAAACACGGTTATCGCCCCTTTCATCGAAAATTATTAATACTTCATGCATGCATTCCTCTGAGGCTCTACTATCATGCTGTGACAAATTCCCGCTGATCTCGAGGTCATGGTCACATAGTTAGTCTCTTTACAAAACTTAACATCAGAGAAATCGGTTATTACTTCTATTTCCTTGCTCGGATCTGCTTCACATTTCAAACACGCATTGCTGCAATGGACCTCTACCACCCTGTGACAAATTCACGTTCATGCCGCTCCCGCTAAGCCCAGAGTCAAGGTCACAAGCCCACACACTTGGAAAATTTTATATATTTTAGGGGTACCTGGGCCCACGCGGGGGGTATTCCGTAAGCCTCGCTTACTGACCGATCTAGTTAATATACATCTGTGATACGCTTATTTTTCTGAAAAATTCCAAATCGTATTTTTATGTTGATTGTTGAAACATTCGACAGGCGAAACAGTAAATTAAACGAATTAAGCCCTGTGCCCAGTTCTATTTGTTACACAATATTGATTCTGTGATGGTGTTATCTAAATATTACCGGCTGTATGGTTATTTAGTTTCAAATGTCAGGGCACAAGTCGTCCATATATTATAAAAAATAATCAACAAAATCACTACGTGTTTCCTTGAAGGAAACCGAAAAAATAGACAACTGTCTGAACCACTATGGAAACAACTATACAATTCTGCTACGCGTATCCAGCATTAAAATGTTTGTGAGCCACAAATAGTAAAGCGTACAGTTATAAATAGGACAACGTCAACTTATTGCAATGACGCAACTATTTCAAGTGTCAAAATTCGACGTGACGTTGGTAAATTTAAGCGTAACTTTGCGACGTCTTTTTCAGGCTTTCATGACGTTGTCATTACGGCTGGTTTTCACAGAGCGCGGCCCATATATATATATATTTATTTTTTTTAAATATTGTTTTTGTGTTTTCTTTTTCTTTTTAATGCATCTTTATTACATGTAACAACAATTGACATGGTAATTATGAACCACATGCATCCACGTTTATTTATTTATTTGTTTATTTATCTGAAGTGAGAGGTTTATTTTTCGACATGGTGTTCTCCGTAACATATTTGCATTTGTAGCGAGTCGAGGTGGACTTTCAAAATAACACACGAATGTGCAGAATGCATTTCACAATGATTAGGTTCAAAGTGAAGTGTTTTATAATGTTGTGTAAAAGTAAAGGCACGACTGTTTCGGGATGTGTGCGTTACCTCTGGCGCCAAAATAGTAAAAGCGAGAGAAAGATGTATGCCTTTGACAGGATTCGAACTCACGACCGTCCGATCACCAAACAGCATATCTACCCACTAGAGCACTATCGAATGTTAATGCGTTTACGCTGGTATACAAATACCATGTCTACAACATATGACGTAAACTATTTAAAAATAGCACGTGTTTACAATAGTATTTACAATAAGAACGCGCCAGCTCAAAGCGGTACACCTCTACACCTCTAATTGTTTTTGTATTGGAGTTTGACAGTTTGGTTACATGCATTCATATGTGGTCGTGACTGGAGAAATGGGGCTTATAAGTTTTGTGGCCTGTCTATATCGTAATCCGCTAGCGCAAGATATAGCTCGATAATGGATGTTTTATTGACTGAATAGCGAATAGTGAAGACCCTGATCAGACTGCGCGAATGCGCAGGCTGATCTGGGCTACACTGGTCACATAGCCTATAAGCCACATTTCTCCAGTCACAGCCACATATGAGACACGCCATGTGATTGTGTTCCTAAGAACATGTGCGATAGTATTACCTCATGAAGACTATTTACAACATTTATGATATCTTCTGTAAATAACGTCGAAAGTTGATGAAGTTTTACCTGAGCATAGTGTGTGCAGTGAAACCACTGATCACACCATGCGTATAGGAGGTTTTGGGAATTCATGTTTTTGAAGCACATCATAATCGTCTCAGCTTGAGACAATTCTACAGTGCTACCAAAACACGATTTTGAGACGAAGCGAGAATAAAATACCAAATCAGCAGACAAAATTGCTGGTTTCCAGCGCTTTAAGGCTAATTGTTTGTCAGTATCTCTGTTAGTACAACCAAATACCACACATTCTTTCCCCATCAGATATTGTCAGTAAATCCCGATAATAATTATTATTGATACACACAGAGCAATGTAAATACGCTCTGGAACAATGGCTTTGCCGAAGCACGAAGCTGACGGTCAGCTATTTTCAGTGACAGAAATACACCCTGCATTACGTCAGCTCAAAACCGCCTATATTGGACAGATAAGAGTGACAGTCTTACGGAAGCCCATTAGGGCCACTTCACTTTTTTTTAATTTCCATTTATTCAAGACGTTTTCTTGAATTTTGAACGTGAAAATTCAAGAAAACATCTGAAAATTCAAGAAAAAGAACTTGAAAATTCAAGAAAACATCTTGAATCATGAATTTTCAAGATCTTTTCTTGAATTGTCAAGAAAAAATCTTGAAAATTCAAGAAAAGATCTTGAAAATTTAAGAAAACATCTTGAAAATTCAAGAAAAAATCTGGAAAATTCAAGAAAAGAAGAAAAAAGTGAAGTGGCCCTAATGGGCTTCCGTACAGTCTATCGGATACAAATGGATACTGTTACATATGTGGCTATTCTTTTGTTTAAAGTAGTCACATAAGAGAAACATATATCCACGACGTAAGATAATGGAATGAATGGCATTTACAGTTACCCATTGTTCTCTAACCACATAATTAAGTACCTCGCCGTGTGTACGGAATGACACTCAAAACCACTATTCTGTCTGTAATGTCGGGAGACTATATACAATTAGGCCATACCAAGTTCTTTCTCTGTTAATCGTCCTGGTGGGTAGGTTTTGAGAGTGGTTCTGTGAAACAACAAACTGTGTATGCTATTTGACACTATTTACTGGTGAAGTAATATGAAAACTGATTGGGGACTTGTGCATGTTTTATATCCGTTCATGAATGTTCACTTAATAAGTTTGCTTAGAGTATTTTCTTCTTATTTTTTCTAAAGTTTGCTGGCGGAAATTATTATTTATGCTAAAAACTTCTTCAACCCTTTGCAGACTGCAATAGGTTGAGAATAACTTTTCATTGTTTGTTTTCAAGACCTTGTTTGTTTTTACCGGATACGTACATGTGCAGTTGACAAATGGTAATATTTTCCACTCAACTAATGCGACCTTTCATTATATTGGTCCCTGTAGTAAGCGGGAATTATGGCGATGCCAGTATTATAGAAAAGAGACGTACCATACGAACTATATATGGCTGTTATCAAGAAGCGACAAAAGGCATCATTTAAACCTTATGAAATCAGATTTATAGTATCCGGCTGCATACGATGTTCAAAATTCCATATAGGCAATTAGTGCTCCTTTATTAAACCTAATTAAACCTAATTAACCCACCACATCAATTGGAATACACAATTATCGCCTTCGGCCGCAACACAACGAACGTATAATATAGGAAAATGTCGCAACTCAGATAATGAACGTGAAAGTCAGTACACAACCGCCTGCGTTAATCATACCCGGACTATCCAATTTCTGAACATCTATTGTATGAGCCTGAGCTGTAGCACAGCTCAGGTTCAGTCAATCAAACTGCTTGATTTCAAGCACAATATACGAAGTATTTTAAAATAAAGGATTAGCACATACATGTATTTGTAAGATTAGCGCAGGCGGTCGTGTACGGGTATGTAATATGGCACCAGGTATATACTTGGATACCCATCAGGTCAGCCTGAACGCAGTGATCAAGGACATTGACAAAGGTTGCCTAGCAACGGGTGTTCGTATGTTACCAAAACGATGGGCGTCGGTCATGGATCACAAGGGAGGTTATATTGAAGGAATGTCAAACAAAAATTAATGTAAGTTGAACGATTGTTATTAGCCAATCTATTTATAGATCGGCTATATATTGGTTATCCATCGGTTTGTGAAAAAGTTTGTAACCACCCTTTTCTCCTATTTTCGGTAATCTGCAAACGCGAAATTTGTTGTATCACTTCCAAACTACATCAACCGGATAATGTTTCATTTTTGGCCATTATCTCTGTTTAAAACTTTAAATATAGCGAAATAACACAATTTGGCTATAAATAAACGTTTAAACTACAATAGTTCGGCGGTTTGCAATTTGGCTATAAATAAACGTTTTGACGTTACAAACCTGAAGCTCCGCCATGTTCCAATATCTCGATACACAAATCAGAACACGTCGAAGTTTGACCTAAGTTCAGTTAGTTAGACGCATAATGGTTGTGAAGTGTTCTGTCATCGTACAGATCGTGAAAGGACACTGGAATAGTATAGATTGCCTGCAGTAATCACAAATCAAGGTGTGGAATGCGAGAAACGGAATTTCTGGCTAGAATTAGACAAGAATTTGGGCACAAGAATATCCAAAATGTTCGGGTGTATTCGGCGCATTTTGTCAATGGTAAGTCCTTGATATTATAAATAATCCGATAGTTCTACTTGTCAGCTGGTGAGACAATGTAAACTGGTGTAATCATTATATTGTGTGTGAACCCCACCCAGAGCTCCAGATAAGCTGCGTATTTGCGTAAATACCCAATTAAAATTGCCAAAAACCATATTGAAATCAGAAGTTGTGAGTATCAAAAAGCAATGAGAACAATTGAGGTACCTTTATCATGCTGCAGAAAACAAAAAAAACAGACCACAATATAGCATATTTTCCTATGAAAACACCAATTAAAATTTTGAAATACCCAATTGCTTCAGAACTGATGGAGTAACAATACTCAATTACTAATTCCTTATCTGGAGCCCTGCGGCCACCCACTGAATTACAATGTTTGACACCAGTGCTGTCACTGTACTTAACATGCTTAAGACGTGCGAGATGGTGTATTCTGATGGACCTCAGACAATAACAAATTGCAGTTTGTGTGGAATTTCATGAAAAATGTTTACAGATTTTGCGATATTTTCTGTAAATCATGCCAAACGTTGATGAAATTCCCAGAGCAAATGCAGAATGTCACCATGTTATCACCATTCAATGTTATTTATGAAAGATATTGTAAATTTTGTAAATATCTTTCATTAAAGTGCGCACATGTTTGTACATGCTAAATCACATGGCGCATGTCATATGTATAACATTTGTCATAAATTGTCAATATTTCAGTGATATTTCATAAGAGTACACCTTTTCTTTTTTATTTCTCCTCAAAAGTGCATGTAGATGTTGTGACCACTCATCTGAACCGTCTCAGCAAGAATGTTCAGATGGTGTATGGAACATATACTTCCGAGAAGAAATAATAAAAATAAGTTATTAAATTGTAACTAAATGTGCAAAGTTACAATATCCGACAAGTACACATGTATTTCTTTGTTTTTAATATATATCATGTATATGTTTCAAACCATCTTAACCCAAGCTGGGCACGATCAGTTAATCTGCGCAGACAAAAGCGAGCACCATCTACATCAAGATATGATCGGCAGCAGGAAAAGAAGAGAAGGAAGCCAGCTGAATATTGTTGGACCTGATCACACTGAGACGGGTATGGATATGGGTGACAGCGTTGATGAAGACGGCGTTCAGTCACAGACTGATGTTGATGGTCCACTCATGGAGGCTATGTCGCTGGAGCTGCAGGAACTGCGTACAGAGAATGGGGAGCTGAAGGAAAAGTGGCCCATTTGGAAACTAAATTCACTGCAAGTTATTGTAAGGGTAGTGACGAGAAGGTGAAACATTTAACAGGATTACAATCATTCACATTACTATCTGTATTGTTTAATTTTCTGGAGCCTCACCTGCCATCCAGTCTGGTCATGCCCAAATTCAAGGTAATGATATTGACATTAGTGAAATTGCGACTAAATTTGTCAAATCTCCTTCTTGCGTATAAATTTGACACTACTAACTCAACAATATCTATACTTTTTTACACGGACAATTGACTGTAGGTACAAGCGGCTAAAGAAACGCATAAGATGGCCAGAGCGCGAGACATTGAGAAAAACCATGCCAATGGAAATTAGGAAGTACTTCGGCCACTGGTGTGCAGTGATAATTGATTGTTTTGAGGTACTTATTGAGAAACCAAGTGGTTTGAAAGCCAGAGCAGAAACCTGGTCTTCATACAAACACCACCACACTGTGCAATTTCTTATTATAATTACTCCTCAGGGCAGTGTGTCCTTCATATCAAAAGCATGGGGTGGTCGTGTGAGTGACAAGTTTGTGACAGAGAACAGTGACTTCCTGTCCAAGTTATTACCTGGGAATTTAGTGTTGGCGGACAGAGAATTTGATGTCAAGGACAGTGTTGGCTCGGTAGCAGCAGAAGTGAAGATTCCAGTATTTACGAAAGGTCGTGATCAGCTATCCCCTCTGGACGTGGAATCAACGCGTAAACTTGCCCACTTAAGAATACATGTGGAACGGGTTATTGGTTCAGTTCGACAGAAGTAAAACTATATTGAACGGTTGTCTTCCCATTAATTGTCTCATGAACAAGGATAAGTTTGGTAAGACGGTCACTGACAAAATGGTTACCGTTTCGTGTGGACTAGTACATTTGTGTGACTCCATTGTTGATTTTAACTGAACCAAATTGATATACACTGGTCCTTTCACTTGTTCATGTCCTTTTGTAAATACTGAAATCTTCTTTTTCTGTTTCACTTATTTCGCCATCAAACATTTACTTTTCAATTGATTGCAAGGAAATAGCGATTCTGCGATTTCGGTCGGCTGCCAGCATGGTACCGGTAAACAGGTTGTCTGTCGGTGGGTATAGTCGACTATACCGACCGACAGCCGACCTGTTTGTCTGTACCATGCCGCCACCTTTTAAAATTAAAATCATATACATATCCCAATTCAAAACCATTTTAATAGAAGCTAAACATCTATACTTTATCGTTTATTCCATTATCATCATTATCACATAACGCATGTAATAATAAAGTATAAACATTCATATTAAGCATGATATTACTTCCTTTCAATGGTAATATGACCAGTGTAAAAACAGATCAGCCTGCACATTCACATACAGGAGTGTGCTAGCAGATTAATATCCAGATTGATCAAACCACATAAGGCCTTTTTCTCAAGCCACGGTCATATATACTTTTCTATATTTGTGATTCACCGTTAGAGAAACAGTCCACTTACTTCACTGGTGCTGCACTACGTGCCGATGGAAATATTTCAAGACAATCCACTTGAAAGATACTTTCAGCATATTTCATGAAATTGCGCACCTGTTTGTAGGTACAAAATCACATGGTGCGTCTCGATTATACAGACAGTATATCTGCATTGGCAATATATACATTGAAGTTCACATACAGTACTTGCACACCCAATTAATCACCTTTTTACACGCTTGTTTTTCTTAAATTCTGGCATCTTTCCACAGTCTGGGCAATAGGTATATATATAAGATTCCGGCACCTCGTGTTAATTTATGGCACCAGGTGTTTTTATAAACTTGAATGTATAAGGTTTGCAAAAAATCCGAGTGCCATTTTTTAAAACCAATTTCAAGGTCATTGAACTTTATGCTTGACGGAAGTCGAAAATTCCCAATATATGAGCCAATAGGTAAAATATTTCAGATGGACATATTAAAGAATTTACGTAAACTACACTAATATTCAGTATATTATTATCATATTTTCAAGATGGCCGCCAAAAATCGGGTATTTATGAGCTTTCCGTTGACTTGCAACATATTTGTGTAATGCTAAGCGCCTTCACCTATATTCAAAGGTTAATTCTTTCAACTGGAATAATATTGCAGTTAATATACTCCATTGTCAGAAAACTCAAAATGGCCGCCAAGTATATGGCAAATCCATAGTAATTTACTAAATATGACTGGGAAAATTTGGTTGGGGAGGAAATCAACACTTCTCTCACTTTTCCCTGAGATTCCGTAACTACTAAAATGTGGACATTTATTGAACCCTGATTTGATCGGCTAATAACATCTGCATGACTTTTCATATTATTCATTTACTTGTAATTATGTACAATCAGCACATACTGGATATTCAGTGATATTGTCTTATCTGCATATTTGCATATTGATTGTCATATCAATAGTGTCTTATCTGCATATTTGCTAAACTAATTTTTACATATTCAACATTTTGCTCATTCTGATACCATATTTATCAAATTATTTAAGGGCTGACATTGGATATATATAGACTATTACGAGTTTTGTTTAAACATTTTTACCATACCTGACACGCGTTATTCACCTGTGTTTTTTGTTGACGCGGCCCGTGTTTATTACACTAGGCTAAGTGCATTATGAGTGTTAAAGTTCTGTTATATTACACTGCAAATTCCCGTTTGATGCAATTGTTGTACAGCAAGAAGTGTACCTTGCTGAAATCACTAAGAGTAGTTGCCTTAACCGTTTCAATCCTAGAGACCAGGGGGCCGTTTCACTAAACTTCGTACTCTAAAATGTTCATACGTGCACAATTATGATAGGCTGTAAAGTTCACATTAACAATGTTTTCGCATAAACAATTATTGGATTTACATTTAATGAGCATAGGCTATGCTCCATAAATGTAAATATATCAATTTAAATTTCCAGACGATCCTAAATTTTCACTTACGAACATTTTAGTCGTACGAAGTTTAGTGAAATGGGCCCCAGAACACCAACATGTGCAAACATCGTAAGGAGCCGTCTCATCAGGATCTGCATCATTTGCCACTATTTCACCTCTATTATTCACATCTAATTGAATAGTCTAAAACAGAGATATACATGTAGAGACATCCTGGTCTAGTTTGTCTGGGACCCGTTTTGCTCTGCATCACTGGTGCCAGGTTGTACCCAGTTTCCCCCTCTCTTCTTCCCGCCTCTCGTGCACCAGGACACTGCGCGGAATTACAGGACCGTATTGTACCTACATTTAAGCAGTATTTCAGCACACATTTATACACATCTGTCCGCCCTGCACTAACATATATCACATAAGACACTTCAAAATTCGGTCTTAGAGCCAATTCCCACCCTTAAATATAAGCAGAAAGAAAGAAAACAAATCAGTTAAAAATTGTTTTACTCCCTGTTAACAGAGTAACACCAAACTCATTGTGTGTCATTTATTGATAATTTTATGTATAGTTAATGTATTTATAGACCTTTGTCCGTCACTTCAACCTGTGATCCAGGGTAGAAATGGTTAAACATTATCGAAATCGGTATCTGATATGTTTGATATCTAAACATGGATCTGCCTCCCATAGCAATTGCCCGCTGACATATTCAGTCACATGTGTACAGGAATTCCGTCTACGTTAATGTGTACATGCATTTTATTTAGTTTTAATCCCAATACATTGGAACCTCTCTAAACCTGACACCCTGGGAGGTCCCCAGGGTGTCCGGTTTAGAGAGGTTCCACTGTAAATCATACATATGACTATGCAAAGTCATGTTGATGTTCTTTGTGCATTTCAACAGGCATTATCATCACCGATAGATGATATTAAACGCATAAAATTAAAATGCATAGACTTTGTGTCCGGTTTAGCGAGATTTTACTGTAATGGCAACGTGTCTATGTGGCAATCGGCGCATACACAACCGTCTGCGGTAATCTTGCCAAGATGTCAACTTTTAACCCTTTGAAGCCGAAATCCTGCTATAGCGGTTTATACAAAATGTGCAGATCCAGATGAGCCGGCTCGTAACGAGCCGTCTCATCAGGATCTGCACTTTTTTAAAGTAATTTTAATATTTCTTAGAACAAAAACACCCTCTTTGCATAAATGGACGAATCTGAAAATCTTTTTGTGACCATTGGATTGGTCGGAACATTAGCATATCACAGTCCATTCCAGTTCCTTAGGGTTGAAAGGGTTAAGTTTATAAGTTGCCTGATAAATTTAAAGGAGCATATCATGCTTTTTTGAAAACATACTATAACAAATATTAAGGTGTTTTCATCATGTCTCTGTGATAAGTAGTTTGATTGAAGATATATGACGATATCGCTGCTGGGTTGTTTCTATGTTCACCCATATCGGTACTACATCCATAATCTACAAGATAGAAAATCTGATACTAATGTACCGATATCGGTTAACAGGTTAAACAAACTGAAAATTAAACAACCCAGCAGTCCTAGTACCGTCATCTATCTTCAATTAAACCACTTGTATAGAGGGCCATGATGAAAACACGTTTTTATTTTGTATACACGTTTTGTAAAAAATTCTAATATGCCCCTTTAATATGAAACGCCACTAGCCTGGCACATGTATTCTCTACGGCGTTGACGAATTACAGAAACGAGTACGTGTTGCATTCATTGAATGAATCCATGTTTCTGTCGTTTAAGGGTGATTCTGTCAGGAATTATTTAACATGTATTTAATTGAAGACAAATTTAATCGATTCACCCCGTAAAATTCCGAACGTTCGACGGTATTTCTCTTCTTGGACATTACAGGCATTTTCGTGAAGTGTGTATATATACAAGTATAGTGCATATCACATATAAATGTATGTATATATTGTATGTACATATTGTATGTAAGCATGTATTAATACATTTTAAATTGTTCACAAAATAATGAATGTTTGCCTAGTACGTGTTACGATATTTCCTTTTACAGTAGCAAAATAATAGTCATTCTACACATTGCATGACATGAACTTTCCTTTAAAACAAAATTGCTGGATACAAACAGCGTTTAGCCATAGTGACCACCCACTGTGCAATGCTATAAAAAAGGCCATTAAGAGATAACACCAGATAAAACCACTGGGCAGTGACCAGTGGTCATCTTTATTTCCCCAGAACCAATTTGCCGGACTACTTTCTTCTGTTTCCAGATGACCAGCTGGTCAAGTGGTATTTACACACATGTTTACACATAACACAGACTCCATTTAGTGGTAATCTCTGTATACATGTACATTTTACCAGGAAGCAGTAATCATACTCCCCAAGATTTACATAGTTCATGGTTCCAAAATTCATGAATTGTCATGCTTTCAATAAAGTAGATCCAGATGAACTGGCTGATCATAATGAGCCGTCTCATCTTGATCTACACTGTCAAACCAATCAGTATATTTTCGAGAGATAAATACCCTTATGTATGAATGAACTGAAATAATTTGAACATTGAAGAGCCATAGTCAGATATTATAAGTACCACATAAAGGTACTTGACCCTCTCAGTGGAGCGCAGTGGCGTAATGGTTAGTGTGTCGGACTACTGATCCAAGAGTCGTGGGTTCGAGCCTGACTAGCGGCGTGCGTTGTGTCCTTGAGCAAGACACTTTATCCACACTGCTCCAGTTCACCCAGCTGTAAATGGGTACCGACAATTCGTAGTTACTCTGTACATCTGTACATACGAATTACCGGCTTCTTTCAAAAATGTCTACCTCCGTTCTTTCTCCCATTCTTAGGAGACGGCATGCAAGGTCCTAGAGCCAGTGCCGCCGTTAAATATAAAAAAAAAAAAAAAAAAAAAAAAAAAAAAAAAAAAAAACCCTCTCCTGTTTATACGACACTTTAGTCTGATGTTCAGCAGTTCATGGGGGAAAAAGCTGATATTTGTATTATTTCTCCACAGATGTATACTTTGTGACCACTATTTGAGACGGTTCAAATGCGTGTGGATATGTTCACGGATAAACAGGAAAAATAGTTATCAGAGAGTGGCAGCTCAACTTGTCCCACTGCTTTGTCAGTAAACAATACTTTTTGTATTGTATTGCGCAATACCCAATCTAGTTTAGATTGATTGATTATTGGTGTTGAACGGCCTATCAACATGTAAGGTCATTCAAGGCCGGGTCATTTAAGGCCGGGCCAACGGGTTGGAATATTCTGTATGCAACCTGTACATAATGAGGGGAATTCTCAAAATCGGAGCTCAATACTTACAGAAACTATTCAGCCCTGAAATTCGGATATCCTGACCTGGTGCATATTGGTGACTCTTCAATATATATTAAATTTATTGATTAAATGTTCCAATAAGTTATTTACCAGAGCTCCAGTTAAGGTGGGTATTCTGACCAACTCTCCCGGGTACTTTTCCCAACAAAAAAATGCAAGTTGGGAGTGCTCTAGAATCGTCTCATCGAGACAATATTCTAAATCACTCCCGACTTGCCATTTTTAGTGAATAAATTAAAAAGACATTCTAATATTTTGATCTAAATAAGCACCTTATCTGGAGCTCCGATTACATGTACAGTACACACAGCGAGCTCATGCAAAAGTTTCACACTTTTTATATACAAAACCTTGAAACCATGTGCGACTAGCGTAAACCCCAGATCAGCCTTCTGTGTTTATCTCGTCGCGGTCATTTTCAGAATTAACACACGTTCCAAAACCATGGAATATGCATGCAACAGCCGATTCACACATGTGTGGAATGGCAGTGCGGAACATAAAATAGTCCTGCTTCCCGAGTGTATTTGCAGTTTAAATATTATCCGAATATACATGTTGATAGAGTGTCTCAACAAATTAATAAAATATACAAAAGAAATGTTGTTTTTTTTTGTGATAAAAAACACATTGCTTCTTATTTAAAAATGCCCACCCTTTATTGCATGTGTGAGTGAGTATATTCATACGCGTGTGTTGACTGTGTGTGGAACTGCTGAAACTGACCCGATGTCGGATGACATAAATACTTTACAATTCTCATTTCTGGACGATTTACAAATTAAAAAAAATGGCATTATTTATTTTTTTCTGTAAAAGACATGTATGATAGTCGTTTGTTTCTCCGATGAAAATGATGCAGTTTTTGTAAAAACAGACATAATTTCCACTCTCTAATTGCAGCAGACTGTTATCAGTTGTGCCTTTGATCTTGATACAATACGCCTGGTAACCTCGGTCAAGTCAGCAAGCGTCGCCACAGGGGGTGATGGCAATTCGCTATTTTGGAACCACACTTCGCTTATGTGAAGTGCGGTTCTGGTTTTAAAGAGGCATTCTCGGCATGGTAACTTGTAGCAAATATTATATGATGCAATCTGTAGCCTATTTCATCAAACTTGCAAAGTATACTTATCTAGTAAATTATACTTTGAGGGAGTATAGAGAATAGTAGGTTAAACGTAATAGGATTACGAATAACCGTAATACTCACATAAATGGTATATAGAGAATTATAGTAGGTTAGTGCCGTGAATGGGAAAAAAATATCTGGCGAGGCATAGGAAACTGGATGGGCGAGGCTTGCCGAGCACATCTTGTTTCCGTGCCGAGCACTAACCTACTATTCTATTTATCCGGTCAACATTCTAAAACAGCATTTGAATCAACTTCTTAATTTCGTTAATTTAGCCTTCAACAGCGAGATAAGTTACATGTAGAAACGAATTACATCAAACACTCCTTGGCGCTCAGTCAGAACATAGTCCGTTAAAGTATGGTTGTAAAATCACTTAATCAACAGTCATGACAGTAAATTGATAACTACTTGTATTAGACTTTAGGAACTTTACTCATCGAAATATTTCCAGAATAATCTTAAAATGCTATAAAGATTTTGTTTGTGTTCTTTTCATCGTTCGTGAATCAGGGAAATGAAAAAAAAAAGATGGCGAATTTACGATTTAATCCTATTTGGAATGGCGACCATGCATCCCGAATTAACCATTAAAACGTGTACTTCAGGCAGGTTCGACAGATGAATGTTCTGTTGATACTTTATATTTTGTCACCGAAAATGTGAAATTACAGCTTCTTTACAACGAAATACGCTCTCAAAATTCACCAGACCCCTCCATTTTCATTTGGGGGAGATTCTGCAACGATTGCGATCTGTCCAGAATAAAAATCAACAACACAAACACCATTTTGTTTCGTTTATTTCCTTACCTGACTGGAATCACCGGGAGCAGCCAGTTTTATTTTAATGACGTATGTGACTTATTGACGTACTTATAATTATGACGTCAGCCATGTCTGAATGACGCACGGAATGGGTAGAGAGCAAACGCAATTGGAAATTGAGGGTTGTAATGGAAATTGATTTGGAAAATGAATTAATTTTATTTTCCTTCGATAACGTTTTTATTTGCCAAATGTAACCCTCACAATGTGAACAGTTCTATTTCCATCAGACTATTCAGCCAACTCAAGAAGTTTAATGGCAAAAGTAGTCACCAACACGAATGACGCGTATGAATTGTGATTAGGTCGTATTAACAGGATATCAAAATATGTTTCACGGCACCGTGTTTCACGGCACAAAGGCATTGCGTTGACGGGATAAAATCATTTATTTTTCCCGAAATGCATTGTCATATACATGTACATGTATAACTAACCACTGCATATATTTGATGATTAAAAGTATGCAGACTTATTATACTGAATTTGTTACATTATCACATCCAAAATGGCTGTGATAATGTAATAAATTCAATATAATAAAAATTAATAAATTTATCCTAAAATTTAAATTTCTTCCTCAAAGTATACTTTGTTAGAAAAGTATACTTTGCAATATTGGTAAAATAGTTTAAAGATATATTATAATAATGCCTTAAACATTTCAACAGGACATACCATATCGCAAACATTTGCAAACACTGTAAATCCAGAAGGCGTCGCATCTGGATCTACAGTGCTTGTCAGTATTTTAAAATATTAAAGGTACATGCCCACTCAGTAGCACAAACTGTTCTTTATATCAGAGACATCATATGAGATACTTTCTGGCAAAATAAATGTTATATCAAACTTAGCTTGAATTTTCACACTGATATCAGGGGCGATAACCGTGTTTCCTTAACATAGTAAAGGACATTGCTATTTATTATCTGTATTTATTGTTTCATGTGCAATGATCATACTTTATAATCTGTCGAAAATATTATCTTTTCAGGTTTCGCATTTAATTAGTATAATTAAAAAATATCATGTCTCATTTGTATATGAAGATAGCCTGCTACCACCGCAAGTCACTATCAGTAAACTCAATATTACTAAATGATTATATACGTATAGCTGGAACTAGTATTTTTTAGAACTGGTGGAAAAGTGAAACATGTATACACTTATTTAATTCCTTTAAAGAAACACAGTCCTTTTCTGGAATAGTCTACAAATGAACATAGAATTATCAATGTGAAATATTTAAATATGAAATGGTTACTACAGTCCAACCTCTCTACAACAGCCAGCAGCCGGACGGACTAAAAGTGGCTGTTGTAGAGAGGTAGCTGTTGTGGAGAGGGTCACCAACGAACAGCCATCAATGAACAGCCATCAACTTCTCAGTTGCTTATACTGATATATGAACATAGAAACAACTAGGATTGTATATGTTTTATAGTATTATATTTTATTTACTATAGAACATATACATTTGTCATTGTTAGTATGTTATTGAAGAAGACAAAATAGTAATCATGGTTATTTTGAGAAATAACAATTTATTAAACATGTTAAATGTTGAAATTGACCAATAACAATTATGCATTCATAATGACAAACTGGGCTCATTCAGTTGTTGACATGTGTAGCTCCTGATCAGAATAACTTGCAGTCTGGATTCGGATCTGCATTTGTGTGACAAAGTTATAATCATGCTAATGTTAATCCAATTTTGTGCAAAAACATGTAGTGAACACACTGAGTAGACTAATTTACAGCTACACTGGTCACAAACCCAATAAGCCCACTTTTCTTGCAGTGTCACATGATGTCATATTCAGTCAGCAGACCGTGTTGAGTATCCTAATCCTGGTAAATGGCTTGTTTAATCCACTTCAAATGGTGACAAACTTGTCGGCAATCCCATTGTAAGATACCAGACAGGTGATAAATCCGAATACACAACTTGGACATGTGTTTACACACAACTTTTATCGACCGATTACCACCGAAGGTATCCGATAAATACGGCACACTCGATTAGATCTGCCGGTAGGCTACATAGGAATATTGATTTTACGCGATTCACGGTAACGTTTGCATACGAAAATGTCCATTAAAAAAAATATGCTGCCCGTTTGCAGGCCATTTTTGTCGTGGTTTATGGCCGTTTGTCAATAATAAATATGTTGGCCGCTCAGAGAGGTGGTTCGTGTCATGTTTTAATTGACGTGGCCGTTTGGCGAGATTAATTATATTGACCGTTCAGAATAAAAACGACCTGTAAAAATATGTTAGCCGGTCAGAGAAGCTTATGACTCTTTGCTATGAAAAAATCAACTGGCCGTTAGCAAAAATATGTTGGCCGTTCGAGAGGTCTTTTGACGATTTCGTTGTGTTTTTTTGTGGGCGTTGGCTGGAGAAGAGAGGTGACCGTTGGACAGAGGTAAAATAACGTTAAATTCTAACGGGGGGAGTTTAAACTGGCCGTTGAAGAGAGGTGGCCGTTGCTGGGAGGTGGCCGTTAGGGGAGGTGGGACTGTAATAACTATAGCTATGTGATATTTATTATAAACATCGTACCTTCTTGTGCATACCCAAAATGCATCGACAGTAGACAGCACGCCAATCCAAAGGTCAGACGTAATAATCCACTCATAGTTGTCAATTAATCAAATTCCACATCAACCTATCATCATAAATTAAATCCGAGAATAAATGAATATGGTTATAAATATTTCAATCTAACACAGCAAAAAGTTAGTTTCTTGAAGTTCAATCAGTATAGTACTACGCCTGTCCGTTCGCGCGGTCGATAACTACGCAAATACGAAAGGTGTGATTAGCCGCACAATTTTAAGAATCTAAATTGCTCCACTTCTTTTATGGATCTAAAAGGATGTGAAAAGCGTATTTCAGTGAACATTGTTCTCAATCGCTTTATCATAAATGTGTTCCTAACCCATATGAGCATATGTCTTAAAACATACGCGTGACTGTTCGACAGAAAATGCGAGTTTAGCGCATATCACACTTACGTAATGAAAACATAACTAATGTAAACTAGAAATATAATTCGAAATGAACGTGTATTTACATCGGCATGCTGTGTAGTTTCGTGGAATTACTGATTAAGGTATAGAAAACATGAAATTTCAAAAATATTTTTCGGAAAATACGCTCTTTCGAGAAGCCCACATATCCCTTGGTTGAGCCCAAAGTTTTTTCTTTAATCACTTCATAGTCTATTGTTACCTAATGATTAAATTGTTACAATTAGACCGCGAACCGATCGTAACAACATAATATGCAACCAGTCTAGATCTTTGTCATCAGGCGCTTATTAATTAGTTTAATTGACAATCAAGCGGTGGATATTGATAAGATATTGATTTCGTTGCGAACACTCACCAGTGTATGACATGTTGAGACTGTGACGAACGCGCCGTCTGAACAGGTCATACACTGGTTATATAACTACATACATGTAACATTCGATTTATCAGTCATTGTAACAATTATGCCGTAATTGTTTGGCTGGGTGTTATCGAACCATATATTTAATCAAAACCTATTGTCCTTGCCACGTGACACGCACTTAGCCGAACCTGATTGTAGACGGACGACCTGTTCATGAAACAGCTTAACGGCTACGCCGCCCGAAATACGACCAACGGCGCTACTTTACTGCCTCCGTCAAACGTCAATCTTCCGGACACCGTTGATTGGCGCAAATACTTCTGATAATGTTAAAATAAATTTATGGAATAGTCACAAATCGAGTGAATTTAAGGACAACTTTGATAAACATATATACTCTAGATGATATACATAAGTATTTAATAGGACTAGAAACAAAACCACTTACTTATAGAACAGCGGCCAATTGTATAAACTTTGGTTAAATTAACCACTGGTTAGCGCCTAACAACTGGTTAAATTTTAACCAGCGTGGTTAGCTAACCAGACTGGTTAACCGTTTGTATAAAACCCACTAACCATATGGTTAACTAACCAGTTTCTGGAAGATTTAACCACTGGTTAAATTAACCAAAACCAGTGCAAGTCGTCCCACAATGCATTGCAATACTAATTCCGGTTCCGAGTATTTTCGCGGCATCTGTCATTGCGTCAGAACGGGTAATTGTAAACATAAACACTAATCATAGGCGGCGGAACGGGACAATTATTGGGGGGGGGGGCAATCGTGAGGGTCCGAGTTTGCTAGGGGGCCCGGGGGGCATGCTCCCCTGAAATGTTTGACATCTACGAGGCGTGAAAGGCCATTTCCTGCATCCTCAGGGCCCAGTCTTCAGGGCCCAAATGGCCCGATGTTGCTAGAGGGGTTCGGGGGCATGCTCCACCCTAAATTTTGAAAATGTAAGAGGTGTCAAACGCCATTTGCTGCATTCTGAGGTCCCAGTATTGAGGACCCAAAGGGCCTGGATGTTGCTAGGGAGGGGGGGGGGGGGTCCGGGCCATGCTCCATCGGAATTTTTTGAAGTCTAGGAGTGAAACGCCATTGCCCGCATTCTCAGCAAGTTTGAGGATGACAATATGTGCTTCATTTGGGTGGTGGGGGGGGGGGTGTGGCAGGGTGTGTTGATATTTCGTACTACCGTTACAATGAAACTATGTAGATGCTGTATACCAATGTGTGCCCCTGTAGACCATTGCATAACCTTGTAGTACTATGTACATGTACATATGTAGTACTATGCAGATGCTGTATGCCAGTGTGTGCCCCTGTAGACCATGGTAGACTATGTAGATGCTTTATACCATTATGTACCATTGTAGAACCTTGTAGAACTATGCAGATGCTGTATACCAGTGTGTGCCCTTGTAGACCCTTGTAGAACAGTGTAGTACTATGTATGTACTATATAGATGTTGTATACCATTGTTTGTCACTGTATACTCATGTAGAACATTGTAATACCATACAGTACTATGCAGATACTCTATGCAAGTGTGTATCCCTGTAGACCCTTGTAGAACCTTGTAGTACAATGTAGATGCTGTATACCAGTGTGTGCCCCTGTAGACCCTTGTATAGCCTTGTAGTACTATGTAGTGCTATACAGATGCTATATACCAGTGTGCGCCCCTGTATACCCTTTTATAACAGTGTAGTACTATGTGGTACTATGAAGATGTTGTGTCCCATTGTGTGCCCCGGTAGACCCATGTAGAACGTTGTAGTACTATGTAGATGTTGTATACCGGTTCGTGCCCCTTAGACTCCTGTATAACCTTTTTAGTACTATATAGTACTATGTAGATGCTGTATACTTAGTCTAGTGTTTACCCTTGTAGGCCCTTATATAAGCTTGTTGTAATACATGTATGTAGTATTATGTAGATGCTGTATACCAGTGTGTGCCCCTGTAGACCCTTGTAGGACATTGAAGTTGTAGTACTATATAGATGCTGTATACCAGTGTGTGCCTCTTTGGACCGTTGTAGAATGTTGAAAAATGAAAATGCTGTATTCCAGTGTGTGCCCCTGTAGCCCACTGTAGAACAGTGTAGTAATATGTAGTACTATGTAGATGCTGTATACTAGTGATTACCCTTGTAGGCCCTTGTAGAAGCTTGTAGTAATATGTAGTACTATCTAGATGTTGTATACCAGTGTGTGCCCTTGTATAACCTTGTAGTACTATGTAGATGCTGTATACCAGTGAGTGCCCCTGTATACCCTTGTATTACCTTGTAGTACTATGTAGCACTATGTAGATGCTGTATACCGGTGTTTGCCTCTGTAGACCATTGTAGAACCGTGTGGTACTATGTAGTACTATGTAGATGTTGCATACCAGTGTGTGCCCTTGTAGACCCTTGTAGAACCGTGTAGTACTATGTAGTACTATGTAGATGCTGTATACCAGTGTGTGCCCTCGTAGACCATTGTATAATCGTGTAGTACTACGTAGTACTATGTGTATGCTGTATACCAGTGTGTACCCCTGTAGACCCTTGTCTAACGTGGTAGTACTATGTAGTACTATGTAGATGCTGTATACCAGTGTGTGCCCCCATAGACCATTGTATAATCGTGTAGTACTACTACTTTTGAGAACACGCTTATGTCCTTGGTTTAGTGTATTTTGTGGTATGCACGTGGAATTACTATTCTGTTCCTTTACAAAATACGATCTTACATGACATACATTTCTCCGTAACAATTGACCAGTACTTGATTTCATGAGAACCATTGTTCCCTTTTGTTTCACTACAGTGAGAGGTGTTTCCTCCCACGATGCTGAAAGCTTTGTTTGATTACGTCTTATTACAATAACAGAATCGCCAGATTTGTACTTTGTGAAAGAGCTCGCTTTGTTTTTGTTTGCATTATCTTTCATATTCTGTTTTTGCTGTGCGTCGCGCGTTTTCAATTTACGCGGTACCGCGGTTTTGATAAGCTGCGGTAATTTGGTCTTTATTTGCCGGTTGTATAACAATTCAGATGGCGAGACATCGGTTGTGCAATGCGGTGTAGCGCGATAATGTAACAAGAATGTGTACAATTCAGTTCGCCAGTTTTTCTTTTCGAGCACGGCGGCACGGATTGCCTTCTTCAGCGATTTGTTAAAGTTTTCAACTAAACCGTTTGCTCTGGCCCAATATGGTGTAACACGCGTGTGTTTAATGCCATTTTCCTGGAGAAATTGTGAAAATTCCCCAGAAACGAAATTACTCGCGTTGTCAGTTACAATTTCGTCACAATTTCCCATCAAGCTAAACATCGCCCGTAGTTTGTTTATGATCGCCATACTTGTTGTAGATTTAAGAATGGCAACCATGGGAAATCGCGAATAGTAGTCAATTATAACGAGTAAATGTTCGTTATTTCCGTACGGACCAGTCAAATCCATGGCCAACTTTTTCCACGGACCGTCTGGTAACGGAGTTGTTACTATCGGGGGCGCGCGTGGTGGAGTTGATATCAATTGACATGCGTGACATGTCCGAATCACGTACTCAACATCGTTGTCTATGCTGGGCCACCATACTTTGACACGCAAAAGTTGTTTTGTTTTTAGAGTGCCCATATGCGATTCGTGTGTTAAATCTATGACGCGTTTTCGCAACGATTGCGGCACAATAATCTTGTTACCTTTGAGTACCATGTGGTTGTGTGCCGTTAATTCATTCCTAATCTGGTAATATGGTCTCAGACTCTGATCGTCTTTCGACCACCTGTTTGTCTCAAGACACTTACAAACGTTTGACAACAGTTTATCGCTTTCGCACGCGTGTCTCATTTGATCTAGGGAGATTGCCTCAGGCAGGGTGGAGGTCAGTATGTAATTAACATACATCTCGGCACCGTTATCGAGATAGTCACGTGTGTCGAGTCAGGGGTGACCTTGACAAAACCTATCTGCTGCGTTCAAGTGTCCTGGTATGTATTTATCTGTGAAGTTGTATGACTGTAATTTGAGTACCCAGCGTTGGATACGTGGCGTAGCTTCATGCGACTTTGATAATATGTTCTCTAGTGGGCGGTGATCAGTGTAGACAACAAAATCCATACCGTACAGATACACGTTAAATCGCTGGATGGCATATGCAACTCCCAATGCCACGCGATCGGTCTGAGAAAACCGTCGTTCTACTGGAGTTAAAGTTCGGCTGGCATACGCGACCGGTTTAACTTCGCCGTTTGGTTGTTTTTGGCTTAAAATAGCTCCAAGTCCGTACGGGGACGCATCCACTACAATGCTTGTCTCGGCTACGGGATTGTAGTAAGATATCACTTCCGCGCTGGTGATTGATTGTTTGAGCGTTTCGAACGCATTTTGCTGTTCGGTGCTCCATTCCCATTCTACATCTTTACGCGTTAATTTGCGCAATGGTTCCGCAATTGTCGCGAAGTTTGGAACAAACTTTGAACAATAGTTGATTAACCCTAGGAATGATTTAACCTCTGTGGGATTCTGCGGAGGTTTTGTTTGTTTGGCGGCCTTGACCTTGCTTTCGTCAATTTTGATTCCGTCTTTGGACAGTATATGTCCCATGAACCTTAGTTCGGTTTTGTTAAACTCATTCTTGGATTTGTTGAGTGTTAAGTTACGTTCTCGCAAGCGCGCGAATAGACGTTTCAGAGTCTCGTCGTGCTCAGTCTGGTTTCTCGCAAATACGATTATGTCGTCTGCTATATTTTTGCAACCAGGAATATCTTGAATTGTGTGTTGTATAATTCGCTGGTGTGTTTCGGGCGCTGAGTTAATCCCGTATAGCAATCGTTTGTATCGGTATAACCCGTTGTGTGACGCAAATGTTGCGAAATATCGCGACTTTTCTTCGATTTCTATCTGATGGAAACTTTGTTTACAATCTAATTTCGAGTACACGACTGAACCTTTCATTTCTTCTAACGTTTCATCGATGTTTGGCATCGGAAAACGTTCGCGTTGGACAGCTTTGTTGGCTTGGCGCATATCTACACAAATCCTGATATCGCCATCCTTTTTCGGTATCGGTACTAAGGCACTAACCCATGGAGTTGGCCCGTCGACCTTTTCTAGTATGTCCAGTTTCTCAAGTTCCTGTAATTTATGCTCAACTTGTTGACGCATTTTAAATGGAATCTTCCGAGCTGGTTGTGCTACTGGTTTGACCGATTTATCAATGTGTAGTCGCAACTGAAAATCTTTTAATTTTCCTATACCTGTAAATAGGTCATCGTACGACCTGATAATCTGATCAGTTGTGTCTGTACATGCAGAGACGTTATGCATCATGCCGACATGCCGTTCGGTAGCCGTTTTGTGACGTAGTAACGGTTTGCCGGTTCCGTTAATGATCTGAAATTCAATGTCGTGCGTTTGGTCTGCGACTGTGACATGCAATTTTGTTTTACCGAATAACTGAATCGGTGTTTTACCACCATATGGGTATATTTTGGCATCGGACCTGTATAACGGAGTATCGGCGAGTTTAAGTTGTTCATATGTTCCTCTGTCAATAGCATTGAAAGACGAACCAGAATCAATCAAAACATTTAATTGTTTACCTTGTATGTTCAGATTTATACTGGCCTCTTGTTTTCCGTGTAACACAAATATTTCGTCATCACCATCAGATTGATTTATAGCATGCACACTTTTGATTTTTGATTGACACATTTTCGCGAAATGACCTTCTTTTCCACAATCATTACAAATGACACCTCGCGATTTGATACATTCTTTTCCATAATGTCCCTTAATTCCACAGCGATAACATACTGCTGTCTTTTCTGTACGCTGGCCCGGTGTGCGTTTCTGTGTCTGTCCGTACCCGGCGGATCTGTATCCATTGGCTCCTTGCTGCTTTTGACCAGGACGGCTGTATCCTCGTTTGGTAGTGACCTCGTGTTGTTTACCCGGTTTTGGTTTCCAGAATTGGTTGACTTCCTCCATGGGGCGGCGATCATGCATTGACATTTTGTTTGCGTGAGTTTCGGATAGTTCGTACGTACGTGCGATGGTTTTGACTTTATCCAGTGTGAGGTCGGTCTCGGATAGTAGTTTCTTCCGCAATTCGTGCGATCGGCAGTTGTCGACGATCTGATCACGTACCATTTCGTCGGTATCCGTGTATTCGCAGGAAACGGCCATCTTCGATAGTCTGACGACAAAATTGTCTATCGTTTCGCCATCTTCTTGTTTCGCCTGCCGAAACACGTGACGGTCGTAAGACACGTTTTCCCTGGGTCGGAAGTAGTTGGACAAGCTGGTCACGGCGTGATCATACGTAGTTCCCGTATTGTTCATTGTCTCGAAGATGTCTTGGACTTGGCTTCCTGACACATGTAGGAGTAATGCCCTTTTTTGTTCGTCTTTCGTGACATCACAAGCTTTGATATAGTATTCAAAACTTTGAGATACTGTTCCCATGCTTTGTTTAAATTTGCGTTTTCACCGTGAACGTTAAATTGTCCAGGACTAGATATGTCTAATTTCGACGCCATTGTAGTTGTTTTCAGTACTTGTTTCTTGGTTGAATGGTATCATGCGCTAACAGCAACAGTTCCGAATTAAATCCTCTTTTGCAACAATTACTTTGACAGTCCGGAATTAAATCCTCTGTCCATCCACTAGACATTAACACAATTGGTTGGGTTCACATAAACTCACAGACTTGTCGCCAATGTAATGTCTTGTATATATGTGGATAGAGTAATTAAGGCAGAATAATAACAACGCATTGGTTTTAGTTAATAATATATCTGCACTAACTGCTAGCTAAAATACAACTAACTCATAGGGGTCGCACGGGGCCTGTCATGATGCTGGCTTGCTGACTCAGAAATCATGTAATACTAAACCACGCCTCCAAGGGGCGGTTACATACAGTGCAGTACCCCTGTAGACCATTGTAGAATCGTGTAGTACTTATGTGTATGTTGTATACCAGTATGTGCCCCCGTAGACCATTGTATAATCGTATAGTGCTATGTAGATGTTGTATACCAGTGTGTGCCCCTGTAGAACAATGTAGAACCGTGTAGTACTATGTAGTACTATGTAGATGCTGTATACCAGTGTGTACCCATGTATACCCTTGTATAACCGTGTAGTACTATGTAGTACTATGTAGATGCTGTAAAGCAGTGGGTGCCCCCGTAGACCATTGTATAATCGTGTAGTACTATGTAGTACTATGTAGATGCTGTATACCAGTGTGTACCCCTATAGACCCTTGTATGACCTTGTAGTACTAAGTAGTACTATGTAGATGCTGTATAGCAGTGTGTACCTCTGCATACCCTTGTATAACCTTGTAGTACTATGTAGTACTATGTAGATGCTGTATACCAGTGTGTGCCCCCGTAGACCTTTGTAGAATCGTGTAGTACTACGTAGTACTATGTAGATGTTGTATACCAGTGTCTGCCCCCGTAGACCATTGTAGAATCGTGTAGTACTACGTAGTACTATGTAGATGTTGTATACCAGTGTCTGCCCCCGTAGACCATTGTAGAATCGTGTAGTACTAAGTAGTACTATGTAGATGATGTATACCAGTGTGTACCCCTGTAGACTTGTATAACCTTGTAGTACTATGTAGTACTATGTATATGCTGTATACCAGTGTGTGCCCCCGTATACCATTATATAACCTTGTTGTACTATGTAGTACTATGTAGATGCTGTATTCCAGTGTGTACCCCTTTACACCATTGTAGAACGTGTACTATGTAGATGCTGTATACCAGTGTGTACCCCTGTAGACCCTTGTATAACCTTGTAGTACTATGTAGTACTATGTAGATTGCTGTATACCAGTGTGTGCCCCCGTAGACCATTATATAACCTTGTAGTACTATGTAGTACTATGTAGTTGCTGTATACCAGTGTGTACCCCTGTATACCTTTGTAGAACCGTGCAGTACTATGCAGTACTATGTAGATGCTGTATACCAGTGTGTGCCCCTGTATACCCTTGTAGAACCGTGTAGTACTATGTAGTACTATGTATATGCTGTATACCAGAGTGTACCCATGTATACCCTTGTATAGCCTTGTAGTACTATGTAGATGCTGTATATCGGTATGTACCCCTGTATACCACTGTAGAATCTTCTACTGTAGATATTTGTATAAAATTGTACTGTAGACCCTTGTAGAACATTGTAGTACTATGTAGTATTATGCTGATGCTGTATAACAGTGTGTACCCCTGTAGACCCGTGTAAAACCGTGTAGTACTACTTAGTACTATGTAGATGTTGTATACCAGTGTTTTCCCATGTAGACCCTTGTAGAACCGTGTAGTACTACGTAATACTATGTAGATCTTGGATACCAGTGTGTGCCCTTGTAGACCCTTGTAGAACCGCGTAGTACTACGTAGTACTATGTAGATGTTGTATACCAGTGTGTGCCCCTTTATACCCTTGCAGAACGTTGTAGTAATATGTAGTACTATGTAGATGTTGTATACCAGTATGTGCCCTTGTATTCCCTTGTAGAACCTATATAGTACTATGTAGATGATGTATGCCATTGTATACCATTGTAGAACCTTGTATTACTATGTAGTACTATGTACATGTTGTATACCAGTTTGTGCCCTTGTAGACCCTTGTAGAACCTTGTAGTACCATGTAGTACTATGTAGATTATGTATGCCATTGTATAACATTGTAGAACCTTGTAGTACCATGTAGTACTATGTAGATTATGTATGCCATTGTATAACATTGTAGAACCTTGTAGTACCATGTAGTGCTATGTAGATGTTGTATACTATTGTGTACCCATGTGTACTGTCACATAAATTGTCACTGTAGACAGTTGTAGTAATGCTTTGAATGCATGTTTACTAGTACACAAACACGCCCATCAGGGAAAGTGGAATGATTTCTTGCCATATTTTCAGCTTATGTATGGAATGTGATTGCAGATTGGGCTATTCATGTCATAAATGTGGCTGTGACTGAAGAAATGGGGTTGAAGAAATACTGCTTGTTAGAAGAATGACGGGTACATCAATCATGAAATCTCGCATAGTGCAGATCCTGATCAGACTGTGCGGATGTACATGCTGATCTGGATCTGCATTGGTCGCAATACCCATTTCTCCAGTCACAGCCACAAATAAGCACACTGATCAGGCTATACTAGTATACTGAGCGACACAAGAAAGCGTGACGTCTAGTCATGCTGGATTAAATTGATTCACATGGTTTCGTTGGTACAAGCGCTTGCGTTAATCTTGTCCAGATAATCAAACATTTCCGAACACATATTGGCAATGCTAACATGTAATTAAGTAATTTGACTGTATGAGTCTGAGCTGTAGCACCGATCAGGCTCAGCCAATCAAGCTGCTTGATTCAAGCACAGCATTCCAGTATTTTGAAATAATGAAATTGACACATATTGGCAAGATTAGCGCAGGCGGTAGTGCATCCTAGGTTGTCGTTTTACCTCGTGGTCTTATTCGGTAATCTTGAAGCTTTGCACAGCAGACATTTTGTTATGGAATAATTCGACAGTAACTATGCACAGGTTGGAATTGGTCAAACCCTTCTTGGTCAAAAATGCTTTCCATCAAAACTTTCTATGTTATTCCAGACTGTAGTTTATTATATATATAGGTATAGGTATAGTATAGTCACAGTTAAATTGACTTCAAATGTGGACAGTGCAGTCCCAGCTCGACTGACTACTCGGTGACATGTTGGTGCCGGAATAAATTAGAACCATTCGAAACACACGTGTCAAAATGTCACCCAACGAGCCTTGTACCGACTACGACCATCGGACCAAATATTCTACATGTACACCGATCATAGTCTAATTCCCGTATTAATCCATATCAAGCTAAACTCTAGTCCCAGACCTAAACAGTGCCGTACAGAAAAATGTGATGCTCAAAACCATAAAACCCCTATTTCCAAAGAATCGCTAATAAATGCCACCATTTCGCGCACTGTACAAAAAGGTGATATATATACAGTATCGGCTCACACTAAGACTTGCAATAAACGTACTCAGCGAAGATAATACTGCAGACTCGGAAAACTTGCAACATGGGGCTTATACAATATACTATACAGTTATTGACGTCGCCTCGGTCAATATGACTTTCCTGCCAGTGAATATCAGATCATATTATATGGCTCACTAGTCAATAATTGTTTATTTTATATGATACTAGCATCATCAATCAATAATTGTGATACTTCTTTTTATAATTTGCACTCCATATTCTGTACCTATTTACTGTTTGTCCACGTTTTGCTGCCGACGGACTTTTGGCCATTACACATTAAATCTAAACAATATTTAAATATATGTACTTTTTCATCAATAACAAAAACATCCCCCTTCCTAAAATCGACATGTCTCAAGGATGTCTCAAGGACAGGCACATACATTAACTATACTTGACAATGAGCTTGACTCGGAAATAACATAACCAGAATTAAAATGAGCATTGTTCAAACAAAGCACATCAAAAGCAACTGGGTCAGATCAGTTATCCACAGGGATCATTAAAGCCGCATATGATGTTATCTCACCTTATTAAACGTGTGGTCTGCATGTATTTGAACGGACACGGCTAGACCTCAGTAAATAGAGAATAGTAGGTTAGTGCCGTGAATGGGACAAAATATCCGGCAACGCTCAGGAATTTCTTTATTTCTCATCAGAAGTATATGTAGTGACCACCATTTGAACCGTATCGCCGAGACGGTTCAAATGAGTGGTCACAACATATACTTTGGTTCAGAAATAATGAAAATCGATAGAGAATAGTAGGTTAGTGCCGTGAATGGGAAACAATATCCGGCAAGGCTCAGGAATTTCTTTATTTCTCATCAGAAGTATATGTAGTGACAACCATTTTAACCGGCTCGCCGAGACGGTTGAAAAGAGTGGTCACAACATATACTTTGGTTCAGAAATAAGTAAAATAGATAGAGAATAGTAGGTTAGTGCCGTGAATGGGAAACAATATCTGGCAAGGCTCAGAAAACTGGATGGGCGAGGCTCTGCCGAGCACATCCCGTTTCCGTGCCGCGCCAGATATGTTGTCCCTACTATTCTATTTATCCCGTCAACACCTACAAATGGATGCAAAATGCAAAAATAGTATTGACTGGATATCAAAAATGTTTCACGGCACCGTGTTTCACGGCACATAATACACACGGTGTTGACGGGATAAATACATTTACTACGCTTCTGTCAAAAGGGGTATTGTTACAAAGAAATTTTAGACATGTGTTTCCGCTCGATGCTCATTAACCCCGATGAGGCAGTGAATGTGGTTCTTTGGACGTGTTCCCGCACCCTGTGCCGACCGGTTTGATTGGTGGAGCCTGAGCCTGATTTGCCCGCGTTCAGCAACTTTGCCTCACTTCCACAACAAATTATTCGAATGTGAATGTACGAAATGGTGAAAAGCATGTTTGTCTTTGTTTAATAGTTAATAAATATTTACATGTATTTATATATCGATGCAATAAGAAGGCTAACCCTATTTATTATATACCTATACCCATGAAATACATAGTTATACGATGTAAATAAAAGTCATATGTTCTCATCGATGAAATAAACAGCTTCCGGTGAAAATAAGACTACTTCCGTTATCGATATTCATAAAGCGCATCTGCAGTGCCGGCTGCAAATACACATTCATTACCGTATAAAAGTATCCATGGAGCGGTATATAAAACATAGAATATTCGTATTTTTGCAATGAATATGACATATATGCTCATCTCGTGGTGTGAAATGTTCATATTTCACGGGTGCCGTTAGGATGAACATGCATGTATGAACACTGGCTGAACATGCATGTCATATTCGTTGCAAACATGAATATCCTCTAGTTGTGCACTGACAATTCAATTGGTAGATGCATATATGATGTTCTGTTTATAGGATTTATTATACAATGGTGGTTACGTTTTATCTTAGTATAAAAACAAGATAGCTCGCAACAACTTCAGATATATTATAGGAAGATTTAAACATGAACGTGGAGAGTTATTGCGGTTATTGATAATTGAATAGTACGGAGCCCCGCAGCGGATGTAGTATTATGTTTTATTTATGTGTTCCCACGAAATAACAATTCATTCCCACGAAATAACAATTCGTTCTTACGAAATAACAATGAATTCCCTCAATGTGTTCACTCATATTAAGTGAGTAATGTGCATGGCTAACACTAACTATACTGTAACTGTGATACAGCGGACGAAAACTATTTACCCCGTATTTATATCGAAAATACATATGATTGCTGTAGTAATCATTTTTTGAAACAATTAATTTAATTGAAATACCGCGATTCACTAATATTTAGACCGAAACCCTATTTGGAGGTCAGAGTAGTTGCGAAAAGCAAGTTTTACAAACTACTCCCGTACTGTCCAACTACGGACGGTAAAGGAGTAGATTGCATGTGTGACTGTTCGCAACAAATCTCAGAACGGTGTATAATACATCCTTCAGGTACCAGGGCCTATTAACTGTTCATTATTCACGCTAGAAATCAGGATATTTGATTGCCGTCTTGTGCTCAGTATCGACCAATCAAAATGCTTGAATTCGAGTACAAGTATAGACAGTGTAATATAGTTTAAAAGGATAATGTGCAGTTAAAACAACGATATTTCATGCACATACAGTGCACATTTAAATGCAGATAACACATTTTAATTTCCAGTTTCACAAACTGGTTTATTGTATTAAATATGCATACACTTGTATGAAACTCGTCAATTTGAAATCGAAATACGCAGACAATATTTCGATGTTTTTTATAAGCCGAATTGTCTGACTGTCACACATTGCGATTTTACATGCGTGACAGCCAGATACATGTAATACGGGTTATGCTTTTAGATGCACACGCGCATGTAACACTGCCGTTTGAACTGCACTAATGCAGAATAATATAACTGTATTGCTCAGCTGAGTTGACCTGTCGTTTAGACCATGAATATCCATAGTTAGACGCAATATGCCACAGTGAAAAGAGAGATGAGGCCATAGAACGTGTGTACATAAAATTCAGTTAAACTTTATGAACGTGACTTACATTTCACCATACTTTCTAAGCAAACCGCTGGTAATTATCGCCTTCCATTTATTTCACATATTGCAAGATTCAATCCCAATATCCATAGTTAGACGCAATATGCCACAGTGAAAAGAGAGATGAGGCCACAGAACGTGTGTACATAAAATTCAGTTAAACTTTATGAACGTGACTTACATTTCACCATACTTTCTAAGCAAACCGCTGGTAATTATCGCCTTCCATTTATTTCACATATTGCAAGATTCAACCCCAATCAGTTACATATTTATGGAAGTGTCCTGGTGCCAGTGATATATTGTTTATTATCTCCTAATCATGACTTAATATCTCCTAATTATGAGTTATTATCTCCTATTTAGGACTTACTATCTCCTTTTCTTTTTTTTTTTTGCTTATATTTAACGGCGGCACTGGCTCTAGGACCTTGCATGCCGTCTCCCAAGAATGGGAGAAAGAACGGAGGTAGAGATGTTTTGAGAGAAGCCGGTAATTCGTATTTACAGAGCAACTACGAATTATCGGTACCCATTCACAGCTGGGTGAACTGGAGCAGTGTGGATAAAGTGTCTTGCTCAAGGACACAACGCAGGGCTTAATATCTCCTAATTAGGACATACTGTAAGTGTCGATGCTAAAACATAATTCCTAATTATGACAACTATCTCCTAATTAGGAGTTAGTATCTCATAATTAGAACTTATTATCGCCTATAGTCTGTTTCACGAAAGCTGCCCAAATTTTACGGCTATATAAACAATTCAAAAACAAGATTTCTTTCGATAATATTAAATTAAAGGAAAATTTAAGAATGAGCCTTCTTTTTATTTCGTGAAATTTGGTCAAATATTGATTTTATTGCGAAAACAAAATTTCCCAATGTTAAATCCCCATAGACATCTTCACGGAGTGAAGATGTCTATGGGGATTTAACATGGGGAAATATTTTTGAATTTTAGAAATACTGGACCGATTTTTAAAATTTAACTTTTGTTTTCTTAGTTAGATCATATCCAAGCTATCTAGCTAGGTTTCGGAGTGAATTTCCAATTTTTTTTTCGTTTTTTGACTAATCCCACACTCCTTTACCTCTTTTTCCCCCATGTTAAATTCCCATAGAGAAATCAATTTTTCATAATAAAACCAATATTTGACCGAATTTCACGAAATAAAAAGAAGGCTCATTCTTAAATTTTCCTTTAATTTAATACTATCGAAAAAATATTGTTTTTGAATTGTTTATATGGCCGTAAAATTTGGGCAGCTTTTGTGAAACAGACTATAATTAAGGGGTAGAATCTCCTAATCATCTGTTTTACTACATGTACTACTACTATTCAGAACAATAAAGTCATATTGTATTTTCAAGAACTAAATGCTGCGATCGCTAACGCTCGCACGCATTTAATTCCCTAAAGATACAATATGTGAACAATAACTTATACATAATACACTTTCTTGTTATTTTAACAATCTGATGAAACAGTTATTTAGCATGCATATTGCATAAAACAACACTATTTCACCATATTCACAGCATGTACATGTATACACCATTTACAAAACACGGTATTTACTTATTTATATATGCGAGATATCCATACTAGCCAAACAAAAACGTATAGTAGTATATGAAAATAAAATACAAAAAACAACTTTGACAGACATTTGAATCGTTGCCTTATCGCACAAAATACGTTTGAAAAAAAAAAAAAAAGTCAGTAAATTTAAAAAAGGACACTATCGATATACAATGCTGGTTTATTTTCAACAAAATTATTACGACAGTATTTGCGTTCAATACAGATTCACAGGACCAAGTACAATTAATGTCATTCAAGAAGTTCAAGTAAGAAATGCCGATTTGTCAAGTGAAAGTTGTTACATTTACTTAACATTCAGTAGTAATTCAGTAGACAGTGTACAATGACTGTAAGTAATTGGACGGGTCAGTGTAATGGACTTAGTCCCGTTCTTCCATTGACCCCATTCAATTCAAGTATTACTGGTCAGTAAGTTAAGTCAGGAACGTATCCAAGAACGTTGCGAATTGTGAATCGAGTTTGAAAAGGGGTGCGCCATCACCTTTCCCCGAAACAAATACTGATTTCCACATTCAATTTCCACGATTTTAGTGATTTTAAAGCTATTATACTGTTCACATAAAACAATTATATTGTAATTATTTCTCACACCTCAGTCGAATACATGTAGCTACTGTGTATCCTTACATATGGGGTGCGTGTAGTGAGAGTGGAAAGGGATGCGGGACCATCCTTCCCCGGAAGAAAATACTGATTTCCACATTCAATTTACACGATGAATGTGGTTGTAAAACTATAATTTTCACATATGTAGTTATTGTAGTTATTTCCCTCAGTACAGTAAAAATAAATGAAAATAAAAATACATATACAAACATTCGTAATAAGTCACTCAAAACGCAAAATACACTTAAATTAGTCTGGCTGACTCTCATTCATCTATAATCGCTACCCAGCCATACTATATCATATCACACTGCGATAAGGTGATGGGTGCTATGCAATGCTACATGTATAGGAGGCCTCGAATTATAGGTTACCATACCTGCATAGATATATAGAATAGTAGGTTAGTGCCGTCAATGGGAAAACATATCTGGCAAGGCTTAGGAAACGGGATGGGCGAGGCTCTGCCCAGCACATCCCGTTTCCGTGCCGCGCCAGATACTTTTTCCCATTCACAGCACTAACCTACTATTATATTTATCCCGTCAATACCTACAAATGGTTTTAAAATGCAAACAAAAATAACCCCAACCACCGCACATATTCATACGCAGTGATTGTGTCGTATTGACAGGATATCAAAAATGTTTCACGGCACCGTGTTTCATGGCACATACTCACTGTGTTGACGGGATGATCTCCTATATGTAGCGCACACTTTTGGAGCATGAATAAGTGCAACATTTATCAACATTCGGAAATATAATTATATTTAAGGGTGTGAATTGGCTCGAAAACCTTGCATACCCGGTTCGATCCAAATTCCCACCCTTAAATATAAGCCGAATGAATGAACATACAAAACCATCATTTTACAGCCATTTGTAGGTGTTGACGGGATAAATAGAATAGTAGGTTAGTGCCGTGAATGGGAATAAAATATCTGGCGCGGCACGGAAACGGGATGTGCTCGGCAGAGCCTCGCCCATCCCGTTTCCTTTTCCTTGCCAGATATTTTTTCCCATTCACGGCACTAACCTACTATTCTCTATTTACTATGAAATGATAATAGCAAATCACATGTATTCCCACCCTTAAATATAAGCGGAATGAATGAACATACACAACCAGTATGGGGTCGTGTGTGACAACACTTAAGGGATTAACCGCATGCAGGAATTTGCGATGGCATTTTCAGACTGCTTGCATTTTCGTGCACAATATGCGTACGCATAAGATGTCTACAGTATATACGGGTCGGACTCCTCTATGCGCATACGATATCCGTACATGTATCGTATATGCGTACGAATAGCTTATATTTGTTTTATATTCGTATAGCATTTTATATAATGTAAGCGAACGATATAATACGATAATACGGTAGATGCGTACACATATTATACGATCATACGATATGTTCATTAAAGGTAAATGCCCACTCAGTAGACACAAACCGCACATTATAGGAATTAAATAAGTGTATACTTGTGTCACTATTCCACCAGTTCGAAACAGTACGAGTGCCCGCTATACATATATAAACATATAGCAATATTTATTTTACTAATGCGCGAGGTGGTATCAGGCTATTTTCATATGCAAATGAGGCAAACTATTTTTTAATTATTTATACAAATTAAATGCGTCACCTAAAAAAGTATGATCATTGCACATCAAAAAGATAAATACAGATAATAAATAGTAATGTCCGTTAACATGTTAAGGAAACACGGTTATCGCCCCTGATATCAGTGCCGAAATCTGCGTCTGATATAAAATGTATAATAATGCCAATCAATATGTGGGTAAATGGTGAATGCATCTTTATTTTACCAGAACATGTATCAGATGATATCTGGAATAAAGAACAGTTTGTGCCTACTGAGTGGGCATGTACCTTTAACTATACCAAACGTTTACATGTACGTATACAATATGCAGACAATATATATGTATATACAAATAGGTAACGATCAGAAGGCGCCACTGTACCACCCTTCGTCAACTGACCCATTCACTTATGTTAGCCCAATGCAAAGCGTGTTACATGCAATACGTTAACTATTTGCTAGCCGCACCCGTTGACTAGTTGCCAGCGTGACACAATAGACACATGTCGGTATTTCAATGACATATTGTCTACATTCTTTGCAATTATATTAATTCACTTATGTGTAATTATGTACAATCAGTACATACCGTATATGCAGTGATATTGTGTTATCTGCATACTTTTTTATTTGCTGAACTAATTTTTACATTCTCAACATTTTGCTCATTGTGGTACTATATATATCAAATTATGTAAGGGTTGATATTGGATATAGATAGACTATTACGAGTTTTGTTTAAACATTTGTACCATACCTGACACGCGCTATTCACCTGTGTTTTTTGTTGACGGGGCCGATGTTTATTACACTAGGCTAAGCGCATTATGAGTGTTAATGTGCTGTGATATTACACTGCAAATGCCCGTTTAATGCAATTGTTGTACAGCAATAAGTGTACCTTGCTGAAATCACTAAGATCAGTTGCCTTAACCGTTTCAATCCTACAGACCAGGGGGCCGTTTCACTAGACTTCGTACGACTAAAATGTTCGTACGTGCAAAATTATGACAGGCTGTAAAGTTCACAAAAACAATGTTTTCGTATAAAAAATTATTGGACTAACATTTATTGAGCATAGGCTATGCTCGATAAATGTAAATATATCAATTAAAATTTCCAGACGATCCTAAATTTTCACTTACGAACATTTTAGTTGTACGAAGTTTAGTGAAATGGGCCCCAGAACACCAACATGTGCAAACAATGAAGGATCTACATAATTTTTCACTATTTTTCACCTCTATTAGTCACCTCTTATTGAATTGTCTAAAACAGAGATATACCTGTAGAGAAATCCTTGTCTAGTTGTCTGGGACCCGTTTTGCTCTACATCACTGGTGCCAGGTTTTACCCAGTTACCCCCTCTCTTCCTTCCGCCTCAAGTGCACCGGGACACTGCGCGGAATTACAGGACCGTATTGGACCTAAGCAGTGTCCCATTACGGCACACATTTATACTCATTTGTCCGACCTGCACTAACATATATCACATAAAACACTTCAAAATACGGTCTTTTTGGACTTACATGTCCGGGTATGGAAGGTCTTATAGCCAATTCCCACCCTTAAACATGTTAAATATAAGCAGAAAGAAAGAAAACAAATAATTTAACAATTGTTAACTGTGTAACACAAAACTCATTGTGTGACATTTATTGATATTTGTATTTATCCCGTCAACACAGTGCGTATGTGCCGTGAAACACGGTGCCGTGAAACATTTTTGATATCCAGTCAATACAATTTTTGCATTTTACAGCCATTTGTAGGTGTTGACGGGATAAATAGAATAGTAGGTTAGTGCCGTGAATGGGAACAAATATCTGGCGCGGCACGGAAACGGGATGTGCTCGGCAGAGCCTCGCCCATCCCGTTTCCTGAGCCTTGCCAGATATTTTTCCCATTCACGGCACTAACCTACTAGTCTCTATGTATAGTTAATGTATTTATAGACCTTTGTCCGTTACTTCAACCTGTGATCCAGGGTTGAAACGGTTAAACATTATCGAAATCGGTATCTGATATGTTTTATATCTAAACATGGATCTGCCTCCCAGATCAATTGCCCACTGAAATATTCAGTCACACGTGTACATGAATTCCGTCTACGTTAACTTGTACATGCATTTTATTTTGTTTGTATCCTAATACAGTGGAACCTGTCTAAACCTGACACACAGGGTGTCCGGTTTAGAGAGGTTCCACTGTAAATCAGACACATGACTATGCCAAGTCATGTTGGTGTTCTTTGTCAATTTCAACAGGCATTATCATCACCGATAGATGATATTAAAACCCAACCAATTAAAATACATAATTATACAGCCTTAAGTTTGTGTCCGGTGTAGCGAGGTTTTACTGTAATGACAACGTGTCTATGCAATCGGGGCATACACAACCGTCTGCGGTAATCTTGTCAGATGTCAACTTTTCAGGTTTATAATGCCTGATAAATTTAAAGGAGCATATCATGATTTTTATAAAACAAACTATGAAAATTATTAAGGTGTTTTGTATCATGGATCTGTGCAACCTGGTTTAATTGAAGATATATGACGATATAATTCCAGCACAAAAACATGTACACAATACCCTAACATTTGATTGGCCCGTAGCAAGTCTCTGTCCAAAATTTATATCCCAGTAACCTCCCACGCCGAACTACTTTCCGTAACCGTGAGGCGCAGTTAAACTAATTCTTAAGAAAACGGAAAATAAACACATTTTCTTGATGAATTTATTTCAAATGCTGAAATTATAAGGAATGAATGGCATTTTTGTTGAATTTATCGAGGATCTTCAGGTTTCGCATTAGTATAATTAAAAAATGTCATGCCTCATTCGCATATGAAAATAGCCTGACACCACCGCAAGTCACTATCAGTAAAATAAATATTACTAAATTATTATAGACGTATAGCGGGAACTCGTATTTTTTAGAACTGGTGTAATAGTGACACATTTATACACTTATTTAATTCCTATAACGAACATTTTTTTTTTTTTACGTTCTGTTTATTTATTTTTATTCATTTTTTTCATTTTATTTTGATGCCACCGGGTTTCGAAGAAACGGGTGGCATATAGTGTTTGGACCGTCCGTCCGCTGCAGGTGGCAACCGCGTTCGACAGACGCATTTCTTGTTTTATTTTATTTTTTTGTGTATGCCTATTTTTCCTTTATTTATTTCCATTTTTTATCATTTTATTTTTTATCATACCCACATTTACACATAATACATATGGGCCGCGCTCTGTGAAAACCGGCCTTAATGACAACGTCATGAAAGCCTGAAAATGACGTCGCAAAGTTACGCTTGAAACCAACGTCACGTCGGATTTTGACACTTGAAATAGTTGCGTCATTTCAATAAGTTGACGTTGTCCTATATACATGTATAACCGTACTGTACGTTTTACTATTTGTGGCTCACAAACATTTTAATGCTGGATACGCGTAGCAGAATTGTACAGTTGTTTCCATAGTGGTTCAGACAGTTGTCTATTTTTTCGGTTTCCTTCAAGGAAACACGTAGTGATTTTGTAGAATTTGTTTTCATATATGGACGACATTTGAAACTAAATAACCATACAACCGGTACATTTTAGATAACACCATCACAGAATCAGTATTATGTAACAAATAGAACTGGGCACAGGGCTTAATTCGTTTAATTTACTGTTTCGCCTGTCGAATATTTCAAAGGTCAACATAAAAATACGATTTGGAAAATTTCAGAAAAATAAGCGTATAACAGAATGATGTATAATTATGATAGTGCCAAAATATACGCCGTTCCTGGCATATCGCATCATGGTGACGCTGTGTCAAACATGTTTTAGTACTTAGTGTGTTGGTATTGTGTCACACGCATATTTACTGCGCCACAATAATCATGGTTATATCAGATTATTGTAATACATAAGTGTCGCCACCAAAGACATAGCCTACTGATTTCTATCTGTATCTTCTACCACCTACGTGTTCCGTGTCACGTAATATTTAACGACTTTCAAAAATATCGCATTGAATCAGCCGTATGATTGCCGTTTGATAACAATGTAAATATTCTTTAAAATGACCACTTGTAAATATGGTTATATGAATGTATAGTAATTTTACTAGTATATTTGCAATCATTGCAGACACTGATCAGACTGCACAGATGCACAGGTCTCCAACATTTACACATTTAAGAAGTCCGAGTTTGCCAGATTGTTATTAATTGTCTTACATTGTACTACATTGTACGAAATAGTGCACGTCTGCGTGCTTTGTTTGTTATCAAAGGGCCGTTCTAGTCGGAGGCGTGTAAATAATATAATACAAAAGAACATGTACACCTTAAACGCGTCTACGTTCAAATGAGCCGCTTCGAACAATAGTCGCAGGGTGTGGAGCGTCGTTTCAACAAAATCAATGTTGTGATCGGGACAAATTTAGTGTGTAAATCTCTGACTGTGTTATAGTGTGCAGTTATGCAAAATACATGTACGTACAGTAGCTCCTTACCTATTTGTATACAGTAATATCGTATACATATCGTAATCGTATAGTATTGGTATATTTAATGAGCATATCGTAAGATCATATAATATTGGTATGTTTGTACCGTATCATCGTATAGTACAAACGTACTATACGAATAGTATACAAACATACGATATACATTCGTATATACGATATATCCGTACGGATATGGTATGAATATACCATACCCGAAGTGTGGCTTTTCATTCTACTGAAAACACCTCTCATTTTAAAGAAATTCTCGACTCCAAAGAGAACCAAATATTAGGGGCGGACCAAATATTAGGGCAAATAGTACACTGCAACACAGTTAATATATCGTATACATTTATGGTATGCAGGTACATTTATACCGTACACAAATCTGGTATGTTTGTACGATACAAACGTACCAGAATTATACGCATGTACAAAAATCGTATAAACGTACGATTTGAATGGTGTATCTATACGATATTGGTTGGTATGTATGTTACAAACATGCCGTACGTTTATATTATATGCATATCATATAGAAGACATATCGTATTGGTATAGTATATGTATAGTATTTGTATAGTACGTATAGTTGACCAGCAGAAAAGCGCTACTGTACGCCAAGGTGCTTTTCGGGGGCGGACCCAGAATTTCAGGATAGGGTGGGGGGGGGGGGCTGGACTTCTTAACTGAAATAGTTTACTATACTTTCGAACTAGCACTGTTTGTTCGTCGACCAAGCGGAGCTGGGGAGACTGCTAGGTGGGTCCGGCGGTATGCCCTCCGGAATATGTTTGATATTTACACACCATTTTGCTGCGTTTTGGCGCATTTTAGAGCAAAAATATCTTTACTCGCCAAATTTTAGGGGTGGGGTGGGGGGGGGGGGAGCGCCGGGGTTTCCCTTACGTGAATCCGCCCTTGTTTTTAGCATGGCTGTTTCTTTGTTTACAAATGCGCTGAATGTACTTTTTCTGAAACACAACAAAACTAAATTTTCAAATTAATTATTCCCGACAAGAGAATATACTGCCGGTATTTCTATCGGGACATGTAACAATTATACAACCATGTATGTTACATCTCCACATTTTCCTGGCAGTGACGGTGGTGCCAGACGAGGGAGTGTGGGTCAGCGCAGCATTTTCCCAGAGACCTGCTACCTGCTAGTACGGGGTACATGTACATTAGCCCGTCCGCCAGTTATATTGGCTACACAGTCCCGCTTTCTGAGATGTAAATTTAATTCCGAGAGCCTGGGAATGAACAGTCGATTTTTAGTTTGTTTAACAATTCTCGGGGTGTCCGACTACCTTCTCGACCCCATCGGGCGCTGAAGTCATTGATATGTGCAGCCATAGGCCTATCCAAATTATGGTCATTCATTTATAAAGAAATAAAATGCATTTGTTTCAATCACCGATACGATGTGCATATAATTTACAATTTACAACACCAGGAATGCCGTTTAGTTTTTTGGTCTTTGGTGACGTATTGCCTAAATCAATAAATGACGTCACAATTAACTGTAAATGACGCCAATTCTTAAATAATTACATCTTATCTTTCTGACGACACACGTATATGAATATATTCTGGCGATGATGACAAATTACGAAGCCACAGGTCGGATAATTATAGATTTAAAATCAATAGTTGTGCGTTTGTTTTGTTCACTACATGTACATATCATAATTTTATTGTGATGAATGTTTGATAGTATACATACTAACACTTGTAGATACATTTAGTACAACTTATCAGCAAATACAGTTTACAGCAAGCACAGTCAATGAGTCTATGAACACTCATTTCTACTGTAGGCTGTTGAGTTGCATTGTACAAACGTCGCCGTTTCAATAACGTCATTTTCTCGATGACGTTACGTTTTTTTTTCGTGCGTGATTCACATGGTGCTACAAAAAGTGAGAAAACAAAAACTATCAAACATAATTGCATTTTCTTTTCAGAATATTGTTTTTGAAAGGTGTCCTCATCAGAAAATGTAAAAAATGCAAATTGAAAATGTTGTCATTAAGGCCGGTTTTCACAGAGCGCGGCCCATATATATGTAATAGACAAAGACATATCTTGTACAATTGTCTGTAAGTTGTATGTAAAAACTTATTACACCAACATTAATCTCTAAATCTCACATTAGTAAACTTATTAATTCTCGAATTAGACAAATGATGATCTCTTGTACTGTATGTTGGCTGACATTTCCTCAACACTGATGCATACAACTAATTATTAAAAAAATAAAAAAATAAAAATAAACTGTTGTCTGTTCATCACTTTACTATTTAGATCGTCCTCCATCCTCCATAGTTTTCATCAGTTAATTTCTGTAGTGAGATGTTAATAGTATAATTTTCGTAACTTGCCATCTGTTTTTCCCAAATTATTAATAGTATTAAACAGAGATGACCTTTTGTATTGTGTTTTGGCCGAAATTTTCCAACATACATGTATATATTTAGATATCATTATACATTTTTGGCCGTTAATTATCTTCCCATTATTATCTTTAAAGTACAACAGAGATTTATAGTTCAGTGCCATTGTTTTATCCATATTCAAGAGATCTAATATCATGTCATCTTTATTCTTCTTGACGGCTTTACACTCCCAAAACAAGTGCATATTTGTTTGCCTATTGTGATTGCACAATGGACACACAGGTATTTTCTTAATAATGTGTCTTGTGTAGTGAAATACTGGTGTTCTCAGAGCTTTATGCACATATTTGTAATTTGTTTCTTTCACATTTAGATCTTTTATCGCGTTTAGATTTTCCCATATTTCTTTAAAATTAATTTGCGGCATTCTCTTTTCGATTGTCGTTCTGAATTGTCTATTCTCATTTATTTCCATATATATTTGTTTAGATGTTAGAAACTGCCATACCGGAGTGTTATTTCTATATTGTGTAATAATATCATGAATGTCCTTCATGCCTGCAGGAAGTTTTAATGTATGAACATTTGTGTTTGCTGCCAGTTTTGGATTTAGAAATCCCAGTCTCAATCCAAAATAATATATTAGCAGTTTCTCCCATATTAGTGCACATTCCCCCCCCCCCCTTTTTAATTGTATTAAGTTCTGTACTACAAATGCTACCCTCTTATTTCCTATATTTATGAAGTCCATCCCTACCATTTTCTCACTTTGCATTAATGTATCCTCATTACCTTTCCAGAAAAATTGAAATATTGCTCTATTGATATTTCGTATGTATACTTTTGGTATATTAATAATCTTCAACAGGAACCAGAGTTGTCTGGCAATATATGTATTTATTATTAATCTTCTCTGATACATATTGGTGTTTATACTTTGCCATATTCTTATCTTACACCGAATAATTTTATATATAGAAGCGAAATTCTCTTTCCCTTGATTGCTCCCATAATTTATTCCTAATACTTTGACTGTGTCATGTATCAGCTCTGCCGGTACATCAATGTGTTTTTCCTTATCCCCTATTATTAGAATCTTTGTTTTATAACTGTACATTTTTGATCCAGAATGTGCTCCATATTTCTCAATCTATTTTTGGATTTTTGATAATGAAGATGTGTTTGTTGTAATAATAGAAAGGTCGTTGGCATGTTGAAATGTTTTCGCTGGTTCTATTGAGTTTGGTATCCTGATTCCAGAGATAAAATTATCTAGTTTGTGTCTACTGAGTGGGCATGTACCTTTAACGAAACACAGTCCTTTGAACATAGAATTATCAATGTGAAATATATAAATATGAAATGGTTACTAGCAACTATAGATTTGTGATAATTCTTATGAACATCGTACCTTCTTGTGCATACCCAAAATGCATCGACAGTAGACAGCACGCCAATCCAAAGGTCAGACGTAATACTCCACTCATAGTTGTCAATTAATCAAATTCCACGTCAACTTATCATAAATTTAATCCGAGACGAAATTAACATGTATCCAGTCAATTTCCGGCCGTCACGCTCCCCTGTAATGCTGCGCGCGCATACTGATGTAACCGTTATTTTAAATGCTTGTCGAGTGCTCCCGCAGCGATCACACACGTCGGTGTTGGGTGTTCCCCATATCGATTACATGTAGACTCTATATGGGTATAACATATTCAATCTAACACAGCAAAACGTACGTTTCTTGAAGTTCAATCAGTATAGTACTACGCCTGTCCGTTCGCGCGGACGATAACTACGCAAATACGAAAGGTGTGATTCGCCGCACAATTTTAAGAATCTAAATTGCTCCGCTTCTTTTTTGGATCTAAAAGGATGTGAAAATCGTATTTAAGTGAACATTTTTCTCAATCTCTTTGTCATAAATATGTTTCTAACCCATACATACCTAAACATTCCTAACCCATACATACCTAAACATACGCGTGACTGTCCGACAGAAAATGCGATTTTAGCGCAAATCACACATACGTAATGAATAAATAACTAAACTATAAATATAATTCGAAGTTAACGTGTATTTACATCGGCATTTAACTGTAAAGTTTCGTGGAATTACTCACTAAGGTATAGAAAAGCATTAAATTTCAAATTCCTTTTCGGAATATACGCCCTTTCGAGAAGCCCATATATCTCTTGGTTGAGACCAACGTGTTCTGGTTTAATTGAGCCCCAGTCTATTGTTATAATGATCAAATTGTTACAATAAGTCCGCGAACCTATTTCCCTTGCCATGTGGCACGCACTACAATCAGATATATTACAAGAATGTCATAAACATTTTAACCCTACATACCATCAAGCAAACATTTGCAAACACTGTAGATCCAGATGATACGGCTTGTCAGTATTTTCAAACATAATGGCACATGCCCACTCAGTAGAACAAACTTTCTGGCAAAATACATTTTGTATCAGACGTAAATTTCCACACTGATATCAGGGGCGATAACCGTGTTTCCTTAAAATGTTAACGGATATTGCTATTTATTTTCTGTATTTACTTTTTGATGTGCAATTATCATACTTTATAATATGTCGAAAATATTATTTTTTTGCAGGTTTCGCATTTAATTAGTATATTATTAATTGAAAAATATCATGTCTCATTTGCCTATGAAAATAGCCTGATACCACCACAAGTCACTATCAGCAAAATAAATATTACTAAATGATTATGTCTGTATAACGGGAACTCGTACTTTTAGCTCACCTGAGCGCAGCTCATGTGAGCTATTGTTACCGCAATGTGTCCATCGTCGACCGTCGTCGTCGTCCGTCGTTCGTTGTCCGTGAACATTTTCAAACGTCTTCTCCTCGGTAACTATTTGGCCTATTGTCACCAAACTTCATGTTCATGGTCCTTAGGTAGGGGGATTACAACATTGTTAAAATGACGTCATCACGTAATCCAAGATGGCCGCCGTCTAAAAATAGCACAACATTTTAAAAAATCTCCTTCTCAAGAACCGCCAACAGGATTTCGACAAAACTTGGTAAGAATGATCGATGTAGAATACTCTTTAAAAGTTGTTAAAATGGTGACCACGGGATCAAAAATGGTAGTATCCCGTGGGGTCAAATTTTATTTTTGATCGAATATGGTCATGTCATACATCAAATCGAAGGTATCAACGAGGCGATCACTCTGGTGCATTTTTTTTGTCAAAATCGGATGGTTATGTCATCCAATATGGCCACCGAAAAGTCAAAAGGTCGTTCTTTTATTAGAGATTTCAAAATTCTTCTTCACATGAACCACTAGGTCAATGGTAGCCAAACCTAAAATTATGGTCCATGGGTGAAGTCTTTTCAGATTTGTCAAAATGGAGGTCATCGCTAATCCAAGATGGCCGCCGTCTAAAGATAGCATAAATTCTTAAAATAAATTCTTCTCATGATTCGCTAGCCGGATTTCGATGAAACTTGATAGGAATGAACAATGTACAATGCTCTTTCAAATTTGTTAAAATGGTGACTTGGAACAAAATTTAATTTTGACCGAATATGGTAATGTCTATATCAAATCGAAGATATCAAAGAGGCGATCGCTCTGGTTCATTTTTTTGTCGAAACTGGAAGGTCATGTCATCCAAGATGGCCGCCGAAAGGTCAAAAGATCGTTATTTTATTAGAGATTTAAAAATTCTTCTTCACACGAACCGTTTGACCCATGGTGGCCAAACTTCACAGTTATGGTCCATGGGTGAAGCCTGTTCAGATTTGTAAAAACGGAGGTCGTCGGTAGTCCAAGATGGCCGCCGTCTGAAAATAGTACAAATTCTTAAAAATCTTCTTCTCATGAACCGCCAGCCGTATTTTGACGAAACTTGGTAGGAATGATCGACGTAGAATGCTCTTTCAAAGGTGTTAAAATGGTGACCCCGGGGTCAAAAATGGGCGTGGCCCGTGGGATCAAATTTTATTTTTGACCAAATATGCTCATGTTATATATCCATTTGAAGGTATCGATGAGGCGATTGCTCTGGTGCAATAATTGTCGGAATCGGATGATTATATCATCCATGATGGCCTCCAAAAGGTCAATTTATTCGAGATATTGAATGTATTTTTATCAGACGATGCTGGACAAACTTCATAGTAAGTTAAGATCCTTGGGTGAAGCATTTGCAGGTTTGGTAAAATGAGAGTCATCGCTTAATTCAAGATGACCGCCATCTAAAAATAGCACTTTCTTTTTAAAACACATATCAACTCAATGTCACATTCTCCTTTGGTGTTCATGGAGTCAGATGAGCGAATTAGAGCCATCATGGCCCTCTTGTTTATAACTGGTGTAATAGTGACACAATTATACACTTATTCAATTCCTATGACGAACATTTTGTGTTTACTGAGTGGGCATGTACCTTTATATAAACACAGTCCTTTTTCTGATGGATGAAATAGTCTACACTTGAACATAGAATTATCAATGTCAAACATTTAATATAGGAATGAATGGCATTTTCGTGGAATTTATCGGGGTATAAACTTGGAAAAGTCGCGGGAATACTGGACGAAGCCTTCCGGCATTCGTCCAGTATTCCCGCGACTTTTCCAAGTTTATATCCCCGATAAATTCCACAAAAATGCCATTCATTCCTTATAATTCCAGCATTTTCAAAAAATTCATCAAGAAAATGTGTTTATTTTCCGTTTTCTTAAGAATTATTTTAACTGCGCCTCACGGTTACGGAAAGTAATTCGGCGTGGGAGATTACTGGGATATTCATTTTGGACAGATACTTGCTAAGGGCCAATCAAATGTTGGGGAATTGTGTAAATAATTTTGTGGTGGAATTATAGATACAATGATTACTAGTAGCTATAGATTTGTGATATTTATTATAAATTTCGTACCTTATTGTACATATCCGAAATGCACCGACAGTAAACAGCACGCCAACCCAAATGGCAAACGTAATAATCCACTCATACTTGTCAATTAAACAAATGCCACGCCAACTTATCATCATAAATTAAATCCGTGACAAAATGAACGTGGATCCAGTCAATTTCCAGTTGTCACGCCCTCTGTAATGTTGCGCACGCAGACTGATGTAACCGTTATTTTAAATGCTTGTCGAGTGCTCCCGCGGCGATCACGAACTTTGGTGAGGGGTGTTGGCCTTACCCAATATATGGGTATAAAGTATTCAGTTCTTGCACACACACGTTGTAACATAGCAGAACGCACGTTTCTTGAAGTTCAATCGGCATAGTTCTACGCCTGTCCGTTCGCGCGGACGATAACTACGCAAATACGAAAGGTGTGATTCGCCGCACAATTTTAAGAATCTAAATTGCTCCGCTTCTTTTTTGGATCTAAAAGGATATGAAAAGCGTATTTAAGTGAACATTTTTCTCAATCGCTTTGTCATAAATATGTTCCTAACCCATATCTCTCTAAATCTAAATTGCTCCGCTTCTGTTTTGGATCTAAGAGGATGTGACAAGTGTATTTAAATTAACAGTTTGCTCAATCCCTTTATCATAAAATTAATATGTTCCTAACCCATATGAGCCACATGTGGAAGACTGGGACCTATGACACCAACAAAATGCCTATTAAAACAATCCCATTACCCCATCCACTTGGTCTCGTACAGTACCATCTTCTATATAGAAAGGTGATAAAGAATATGGCTATTATAGAAAGAGACCAAACAGACGGACTTGGGAGGTAATATTTTCTGGGAGATCATTGATGTATACCAGGAAGAGAATTGGGCCAAGAACAGGGCCATGCGGGAGGCCAGATGTTACTGAAATTGACTCACACAGGCAGGCTTACCACCCTCGATGACAACTCTCTGTGTCCTGAGATACAGGAAGGTTTTGCTCCAGTTAAGCGTGTGCTTTCTTACCCCATACTGATGTAGTTTATGAGCAAGCTTGTTATGACTTACCTTATCAAAGGCCTTACTAAAATCCAAGAGTATTAAGTCGGTTTTATAATTTCAGAAATACTCGACCGATTTTTAAAATTTAACTTTTGTTTTCTTAGTTAGATCATTTCCAAGCTATCTAGCTAGGTTTCGGAGTCAATTTCCAAAAACAAATGTTTTATGACTCCTCCCACAAGTCCTCTACCTCTTTCCCCCCATGTTAAATTCCCATAGAGAAATCAATTTTTCGTAATAAAACCAATATTGACCAAATTTCACGAAATAAAAAGAAGGCACATTCATAAATTTTGTTTAATTTAATATTATCGAAAAACATATTATTTTTGCATTGTTTATATAGCAGGTTTCGTGAAACATACTATAGTTTAACAATTTCGCATATGATAATTGTGTTTGGGAGAATATTATCTGATTCAATAATTGTATGCTTACAAGGAAAATCTCGAGTGATTGCGGGCGGTGACTGTTGTGGTCTACTCCCGTACCATCCGTAGCTAAGGACGGTGCGGTAGTGGATTGCAAGAGTTACCGTTCGCAACTAGGGGGTTGTCCTGGATTTTTAAACAAAACAAACAATACAAATGTGTTTTCGTCATGGCCCTGTTTAAAGTGCTTTAATGGAAGATATATGACGATACTAGGACTACTGTGTTGTTTCAATTTTCACCGATATCGGTACAGTACATGTACGTATCAGATATTCTATCATAATTCCAGCACAAAAATATTTACACAATTCCCTAGCATTTGATTGGCCAGTAGCAAGTCTCTGCCCAAAATTTATATCCCAGTAAACTCCCATGCCGAACTATTTTCCGTAACCGTGAGGCGCAGTTAAAATAATTCTTAAGAAAACGGAAAATAAACACATTTTCTTGATTAATTTATTTAAAATCCTGGAATTATAAGGAATGAATGGCCTTTGTGCTGAAATTATCGGGGATATAAACTTGGAAAAGTCGCGGGAATACTGGACGAGGCCTTCCGGCCTTCGTCCAGTAATCCCGCGACTTTTCCAAGTTTATACCCCGATAAATTCCACAAAAAGGCCATTCATTCCTATCTTGTTGGTAGGAAATCCGACATGTATGTACCTATATGGATGAAAATAGAAACAACCCAGCGGTTCTAGTATCGTCATAATATCTTCATTAAACCACTTTACACAGGGCCATGATTCAAAGGCGTTTTTATTTTTTATGCAATTATTTTCTTAAAAATCATGAAAAATAATGTCATCATTTTGTCATACAAACGTTTGTCGCAGCCTCATGGTACTCATGGTACTCGGTATGCACAATGTCATCAGTTTGTCATCAGTTTGTCATCTGTAGCTGAGTTCACCAAGTTGAACATTGATAAGCATACTTATGTAGCTAAGTATAGTTTGAGGGACTAATCATTTATTTTTACAGAAATACGTTATTTCATATATAACTAACAACTGCATATAGTTGATGACCGTATGCATAACTATTATACTAAATGTATTACATCATCACAGCTGTAATAATGTAATAAATTCAGTACAATACAAATTAATAAATTATCATTAAATTTAAAATGTCTCCCTCTAAGTGTACTTAGCAAGATAAATGTAATAGGCTACTGACCTTTCAGATACCAACCTATTGAAGAGGAGACATATCAACAGCAGTCCAGCAGCAAACCGGAAATCACGTTAGCGGACATGATAGAAAACACCACCTACGTCATATCCGTTAGAGCAGTGAAGGCGAAGAAGCACGGTGATTGGTCAAAAACGTTCGAAGCACTGGTGTTACAGTGGGGTTAGCGTGTAACTGCACACACGATCGAACACGACAGGTTGGAACCAACCTGTCGTGTTCGTTCGTGTGTGCAGTTACACGTTGACCCCACTGTACCATTGTTGTTGCCTGATATTGATGATGATGACGATACATTTCTTAAACAATGGTTGTACGTCAAACGCCACAAAGTCTCTACATCACTGGAACCAAGGCTATTAGATGGCCATGATAGCCTATTTGGATATCAAAATAATATGTTGAAATTCTTGTCCTGTCGGTGGAGCACCGACAGGACAAGAATTTCAACATATTATTTTGCGTCTATGTCTCTATATAAGAATTACGGTGCCAGCTGATCTAGTAATCCGGAAACGGAACGCGTTTGTCCATCGGATGCGTCTCGACCCAACCAGGACCCAACCAGGACCTCTCCACCACTACACTGCCCCTGGCGCTATTCTTGCGTTTACTAAACCTTGCTAAACATTGCCTGGTAAAGTTTGGATGCTTAAGGACTTAAATGCGATGGACTGCAGCATTTAGTTTCTGAAAAATCATATATGGGAACAAAAGAAAAAGCTAGTCTTGTATTGTTTATTTCTGATAAACGTACATACATTCGGTAATTAATAGTGTACGGTTTATTCACAGATAGTGGATTAATCACGGTGGAAAACACTTCTGCATCATTGAGTTGGACCCTTGATGAGGACACACTCTCCCATGCCCAAGGTATATAGTATTGTGTGTTTATATAACATTGCGAACTTGCCAAGACATCTCTTGCATATATTTTCATTTAAATGAACTAGTGGCTATTAACCACATTTAACTAAAAATAAAATTATTTCAATGTAAGCACATATTCACAAATAATAAGTCCATAAAATATTGATTTTTTTCCTATGATGGGAATTTAACATGGGACTAAAATATATTTTTTAAACCAATAGTTTGGAATTTGTGGACTGATTTTCAAAATCTAACTTTTGTTTTCTTAGTTACATCATTTCCAAGCTTTCCAACCAGGTTTCGTTGTCGATTTTTAAACTTTTTCGTTTTTTGACTCTGCCCGTTACCGCCTAGTACGTCCTTTTTGCCCCTCGTTAAATTCCCATATGAAAATCGTTTTTCGCTATAAAATCAATATTTGATGGAATTTCATCAAATAAAAAACATGAGCGAGGGTGACTTTTTTGTTATTGATGAGAAAGTATTTACAGTTAAATATTTTTTAGATGTAATGTGCTTAATAGCAGTAAAACGTGGCACAGAAAGATAGTTTCGTCAATGAAACACCATACATTGTCGAATAAATTTAACCAACTCTCACAACAAATGACATGCTAGATAATTAGCTACAAAGAAAACGAGTTTAACCCTTTCAACCCTAAGGAACTATCTATCTATCGATACTGTGCACGCTCCAATCGGAGCATTATGACAGGAAATATGGTGGCAAGTTGCGTTGATCAAGTACATATGAACAAAAAAAAACATATATATGTGGTACTAATATTTTACACAAGGATATTGAAAAAGACCAAAGATAGACTTGCCACTAAAACTATTTACAAGAAGTGGGTGTCTGCTACATGAGAAAAAACAACATCATGTAGCAGACTGTTCCAAAAATTTAGATTTTGGATTTGAACCTGGATACGGTTTCCGAGGAAACAATATCGATAGGTAGACAGTTCCATAACGGTATAAGCTTGGGAAAAAAGGAGAATTTGAAAGAATCCGAGTAAGCCAGTGGTCTACTGTATTGATACGGGTGTTTGGCAGAGGATCGAGTTGACCTGGGATTAGCAACGAGATGGAGGTACGTGTTTTTGTCAATCTCAACAAGGTCATTGTGGATTTTGTAGAAGAATATGAGGCAGGCCTGGTCCCTACGTTGGGCTAGAGTTGGCCATGACAGATCTTCTAGCATGTCGCCAACGTGGCTTTGGTTTCGCCATCTTCTACAACACCACCTAGCAGCAGTTCTCTGAATTTTTTCAACTTTACTAATGTCTGAAACTGTATATGGGCTCTAAATGCTAGCAGCAAATTCCAGTTGAAGCCTGATCATAGTTTTGTAGGCTATGTCTCTTGTACATTTGGGAGCAAGGGCAAGGTTTCGTCTAAGAAAACCAAGTGTTCTGTTTGCTTTGCTGGTAACGTTTTGGATATGTGTGCCCCAGGACAGATTATTAGTAAAGGTAAGTCCTAAATATTTTGCAGAGGGTACGCTTTCCAGTATCTGGTCATGAAGACTATAGTCGTATACAAGTTGAGAATTTGGCAGGTGACTACTGACTCTGAGGGTGTGACATTTTGAAGCATTACATTTCATGAGCCATGTTGTTTCCCATTTAGCGAGTTTGGCAATGTCGTCTTGAAGAGCTTGGCAATCTGTATCTCTACTTATGTTTTGATAGAGAACACAGTCGTCAGCAAAGAGACGAACAGAGGAATTTACATCATCCGGCAGATCATTAATGTAGAGGAGAAACAAGACTGGGCCGAGGACAGAACCCTGGGGGACACCTGATAAGACGTCTGCTGGGTTTGAAACAACACCATCCAGAACAACCTTTTGGGTTCGGCCTGAAAGAAAAGAATGAATCCATTTGTTTGTGGTTCCCCTTATCCCATAGAAGTCAAGTTTGTGTTCTAGTCTGCGATGGGGGACTTTGTCAAAAGCTTTGGCAAAGTCCATGATAATGATATCTGTTTGCCTGTGACCTTTATTGTTTGCCCTGTCTAGGTTGGAGGAGATATCATGAACAAATTGTACAAGTTGGGATTCACATGACCTGCGACTTCTAAATCCGTGCTGGGAGTCTACTATTATTTTGTTTGTCTCTGCATGTTTCATTATGTTGCTAACAATTACGTGCTCTAGTGTTTTGCAGCAAATGCATGTTAGGGAAACTGGGCGGTAGTTAGCAGTGTCATATTTTTCGCCTTTTTTGAAAATAGGTGCAACATTGGCCAGGCGCCAGTCATCAGGAACTATGCCGGACTGAATAGATTTGTTGAAGATACAAGCCAGTATCGGGCTTATCTCCTTTCGGCATTCACTCAGGACACGAGAACTGATATTATCCGGTCCTGTAGCTTTGTGAGGGTTAAGCTTGCCAAGTAGCTTTTCAATGCCATACTTGTCAACAGTTATATCGGCCATGCTCTGATATGGGCTTTGTCCTTTATCTGGGAGGGACCATCAGGTTCGGCAGTGAAGACAGACTTAAACTGGGCATTTAAAATGTCAGCCTTGGTTTTATTGTCTGATCTCAAGATACCATTATCTCTAAGGGAAGCTATATTGGAGGAGTCGTTTTTTTGGCTTTTGATAAAAGACCAGAACATTTTGTTTATTGTTCTGTTGTGCTCATTGTCCGAGTCGTTCGGCTCATCAGAAAAAATACCAGATATGTATCGCCAGTAGGCATCTCGAATCGATTTTTGAACATGCGCTCTGAATTTATTGTATTTAGTCTTGAGCTCAGTGGATGTAGAGTGTTTTACTTTATGGTACAATTTCTCACGCTTGTGGATTAGGCGTTTAATGGATGTGTCTATCCAGGGACAACTATATTTGGATTTGGTCATTTTGGATGGAATGAACCTGTCTATCGCAAGTGTTAGTTCATCCCTGAACTCAGACCACATTTCATTGACCGACTTGTCAAGTGAAGAAGTAGGGAAATTGACACTAAATGTCCTAAGATAGTCCCGGAGGCCTTCCATGTCTGCCCGCTTGTATAGATGAATTTTTCGTGGTGATTGACGAGTTCTCTTGGCCTTTATGCCATACTCCGTAAAGACAATATCATGATCAGATTTGCCTATAGGGGGCATACCTTTCACTCGAGTGACTGGGGCAGGATTGTTTGTAAGTAAGATATCTAATGTTTTGTCAAGTCTTGTGGGAATATTGATAACCTGGGACAGGCTGTGTTCTTGGGCAATGTCTACCAACTGTCTCTGAATGTTGACTTTGGGGACACCAGGAGGTACGTGCATGTTGGCCCAATCAACATCACCGCAATTGAAATCCCCCCCAATAAGTATATTTGCATTCTTATAGGACATTATCCTGCGCAGTGAGGAATTAAATTGATCAAGGTAGTCTGGGTCCGTTACATCTGGTGGCCTGTAAAAGGAACAAAGGTATAGGGCCTGACACCCTACAATCTCCAATTTGCACCACACACCTTCGCAGTTGCTCTGGAACTCGGGAGTGGCTGAACAAACAAACTCCTTTTTATGAGCTAGGAATACACCACCATGAGCATCCCCTGGTCTGTCCCTCCGAAATGCCTCATAGTCACTGGGAAATATCTCAGAATTAGAGATGTCCGGTGAGAGCCACGACTCATTACCTAATATGATGTCCGGTTTGGAGGAGTCAATGATGGAGAACAGTTCTGGTTTTTTGTTTTTGATTGATTGGCAGTTCATGATCAAAATACGAAGAGGATGGTTGAGAATCGACTTGTTTCTAGGCCGTCGGGTGTTGGAAGTGATTGGGGATGAGGTCGCAGCCGGCTCCCCTATATTTGTAGGCAGCGGACTATCTGGTAGTGAGCCAGAGTGTGACAAAGACAGCGAGTCAAACCGATTACTTGTTTCCAGAGGTTCCGAGTCGAAAAGGGAAGTGGAAAAGTTTGGGAGGCCACAATTTAGGCAGACCCATGTCAAGCTGGAATTACCAGACCGATTGAAAATACTGTAGGTTGTGGAATTCATCCCTTGGCAATCAATGTGATACCACCTAGAGCATGTGTCACAAACGATACCCCTATCTGACCATCCAACATCCTGGTCGCACACCCCACAAGGAAAGTGTGAAGTGTTCGCTGTTGAGGTGTCAGCTGTTGACGGACCTGGATTTGATTCGATATCCCATGAATTCTGAGAGGTAATCATGAATAAATATAGCAAGTACGGTTTGCTATCAATGTGGGTGGAACTGATTGATTTAAGACAGAGTCTGATTGCAAGTAGTGTCACTCTTGGTCGCAATTTATTTATGGCACAAACTGACAGTGGAGAGAAAGAGACACCTTTGTAGACGGGGGAAACTGGTTCCTGGGAGACCTCTCTCACTTTGCTGCTATGTATCATCAGCACCACGACTAGGAACACAAACAGGGTACTGGAATGCATCTTACCTCAGTTTAACATGCAGAAATGGAAAAAGCTTCAAAAAAAAATGCCAAAAACCCGAACCGGATGTTGACCATTGACAACAGGAAGTGGGACTGAAAAGTGCTCACCAAAGAAACAAATTTGGAAAGAATGATCAAAACCCACAAAAGTGAATGAAACTTATCCTGCTATGGACATGAAATGATCAGATTTATATTCCTGTAACTAGATCTGTAGTTGAAAAGTCTTTATTCTTTCTAGACAATGTATAATAATTTATTTGTTGATGACATCCAAAATTTAGTATCTTGATCTCAGCGCATGCGCACCTAATCTAACCTAATGGAATGGACTGTGATATGCTAATGTTCCGACCAATCCAATGTTCACAAAATGATTTTCAGATTCGTCCATTTATGAAAAGGGGGTGTTTTTGTTCTAAGAAATATGAAAGTTACTTGCAAAAAGTGCAGATCCCGATGAGACGGCTCGTTACGAGCCGGCTCATCTGGATCTGCACTTTTTGCATAAACCGCTATAATAGCGGGATTTCGGGTTAAAAGGGTTAATATGTACAAACATCAACGTTTTGGAGCCAACTCGCAATTACGCATTTTGATTGGCTGCTTTCGGGTTCAAAGGGTTAATCTATGTATTTAGTGGGACCGGACGCCCTCGGGACCTGCCAGCTTATAAAGTTGAGACACGTGTCACTGCATTGTAATTCATGTATATTATCACTCAATACCTCTGCCAATTAGTGAACCATAAAATAACAGGGGTAATTAACCTAAAGTAAATAAAATTCCTTCTGGACAGCAAGTGTTGAAACTTAGTGAGAAGTCACCTTTAACTTATATGCAACGCTACAACAAAAGCCTACACTTATTGTGTTTTCTGTTTTCAAGATGGCGTCTGGCGACCATCTTGGATCTCCAGACATTGATAACGCCTAGACTAACAATTTGAAACAACTCTTCCAGAAACTATGGTCTGCTAAAATAAGTTAATTTTCACATAATTTGTACCTTTCGTTTATTTTCCCGCACCGTACCAACCGTATTTATGCATACAAATATGGCTACGGCCAACACATTTCAATAAACAATACAGTGAGAGGATGTCCGGTTTTTGTGATGTTCCCTGTGTTAATTCATAAACTCCAGCTTACAAGATGACATGGAGAAACAGACGGACGGACGTACGAGAGCACATGGTGGTGCCAGAAACTGGTTTACTATTGGACAGCCTCGAGCCGACCACATCCTATACAGTTAGCGTATTTCTCTACAAGTCCACAGGTATGTTATCCAAGGTGCATGCTCACGTGGTTACAACAACAACAACGTCACCCACTCGAAAGTAAGAATTATTTGATATGTTCCTTAATACATGTATGCAACGAATTTTGATTACATATGGCGCAGCAAGCACTTCTTCATGAGCTGCATTTGGTGTTCCAGGGAGTTCGCCACAGACTTATGTCGTTTTAGCGAAAAATCAATTTCCGTGTCAGTAGACACGGACATTGATTATTCACAAACACGACAGAAGTTTGGGCGAAAATACAAAGACCACCAAAATACAGCTTAACAAGACACGTTTGATGCGCCATATTTCATATGTAATAAGGACAATATAAAAGAATACGTACTTTGAATCAAATGGATTCTGAAAGTTTCAGTACTTGTTGTTGTTGTTGTTAGTACCACGTGATCATACACCTTGTTATCGATACAATCTAAAATGAATAATATACGGTCTTATGTTACAGTAGAACATCTCTAAACCGGACACCCTGGGAACGTCATTGTGATTACTTCAGATGGGTTTCGTTGTAATTTGTTCCATTTTATTGTCTGTTAGTGATTGCAAATGACAAATAAATGTTCTTGATTAATTACAATAGAACCTCCCTGAACGGGACACCATATGATCACCCACACCCATGGGACCAGTGTAGATCCAGATCAGACTGTGCATCCGCACAGTCTGATCTGGATCTTCACTTTTCGTCATTCCACCAATGAAGCACATGTCATGCTTCTAACAAGCAATATAGATCATAACAAAGTTACGGGAATGTATTATTGAATCCCATAAAGCTATGGAAGCGTCCTGGTGCCAATGCTCAAATATATTTTTAAGTCCTAATTATGAGATATTAAGTCCTAGTAACTCCTAATTAGGATATAGTATCTCCTAATTAGGACTTACTGTCTCATAATTAGGACTTATTATCTTCTAATTAGGAGTTAGTATCTCCTAATAACGAGATAAAACATTTTTTAGCATCGACACATATACTAACTCCTAATTAGGAGATAATAAGTCGTAAATAGGAGATACTAACTCCGAATGAGGACATACTACGTGCTAATTAGGAAATAGTTATTCATAATTAGCAGATACCATCTCCTAATTAGGAGTTAGTATCTTCTAATTATGAGATGAAATATTTTAGAATTGGCACCATGACGCTTCCATATAAAACCGATTTGTCCAGTCACAGCCCCATATAATTGTTATTGTTTGCCTTACCGTCATTGCGTGGCCAGTAACGGTCCAATAGTAACGTACAAGGTGTCCTATAGAACACGGACCACGTGACATCCAATAACCTTGACCTAATTATTGTAGACTGTATCACTGACGGCGGCCCCTCCAAGTGTGAAAGTAACGGTCCAATAGTAACTTACAATGTGTCCTATACAACCCGGACCACGTGACATCCACTGACCTTGACCTACTTATTGTAGACTGTATCACTGACGGCGGCCCCTCCAAGTGTGGTAACGGTCCAATCGTAACGTACAAGGTGTCCTATAGAACCCGGACCAAGTGACATTCAATGACCTTGACCTAATTAGTGTAGACTGTATCTCCGACGGCGGCCCCTCCAAGTGTGGGCAGTAACGGTCCAATAGTAACGTACAAGGTGTCCTATAGAACCCAGACCACGTGACATCCACTGATCTTGGCCTAATTATTGTAGACTGTATAACTGACGGCGGCCCCACCAAGTGTGGGCAGTAACGGTCCAATAGTAACGTACAAGGTGTCCTATAGAACACGGACCACGTGACATCCATCTAATTATTGTAGTCTGTATCACTGACGGCGGGCCCTCCAAGTGTGGCCAGTAACGGTACGATAGTAACGTACAATGTACCATATAGAACCCGGACCACGTGACATCCAATGACCTTGAACTAATTATTGTAGACTGTATCTCTGACGGCGCAATCTCCAAGTGTGGGCAGAAACGGTCCGATAGTAACGTACAATGTGCCATATAGAACCCTGACCACGTGACATCCAATGACCTTGACCTAATTAGTGTAGACTGTATCACTGACGGCGGCACCTCCAAGTGTGGGCAGTAACGGTCCAATAGTAACGTACAACGTATTTTCCTTAGTAGGCAACGGATTTTGATGAAATATGACACAACAAACGCGTCTCCATAAGCTGCATTTGGAGTTCTGCACATTCTTCTTTCGTTTTTGCGAAGAATCGATTTCCGCGTCTGTAGACACGGAAATACATTCTTCGCAAAAGGACAGAAGTTTGGGCCAAAGTGACCGAGACCACCAAATGCAGATTAACAAGGCGCGTTTGATGCGTCATATGTTATCAAAATCCGTTACATAATAAAGATAAAATAAAAAGTACGTACTTTGAATCGGAGGGCTTCTGTAAGTTTCAATACCCGTTGTTGTTGTTGTAATCAAGCGTTCATACACCTTGATATAGATCGTTATGAGGCTACATGCGTGTACTATTTGATCAGGAGCTACACTGGTCACAAATCACATAAGCCCAATTTCTCCAGTCACAGACACATTCAGTAACGTTGTGTTCAGGTGCGCAGCTGTGATGTAATTTCCGTTATCTCCCGGTAACCACGTGGGTTTGGTATAAACTGCAAGAGTTACTTCCCTTCGACGTTGGATGACGCTATTATAGACAATGCTATGAATAGGTTTTCACAAATCACGAGTAATTTTTCTTAGAAACATGCCTGGTGTGTCATTGACTGGCGGAGTTTTATCTAGTGTTTCATCTAAGCAACATGACATTAACCCTTAGCCTGCTGATCGCGAAAACTGTCGTCTGCTGTTGCTTTATATTTTGCCCTGTTTCTCAATAAAAACATGGTTTGACAGCACTTTAGAATCATTTCCAATGGAAATGATTCTAAAGTGCTGTCACAGCATGTTTTTGATGAGAAAAATCGAAAATAAAACAGAAACAGCAGACGACAACATTTCATTCAGTTAAGGGTTAAAGGTCATATGAATAAAAAAATTAAAAAAATATATATTTTGTAAATTTATAGATAATGAGTATACAAACCACATGTAGAAACCCCCATGTAAAAATTATAATCCGATCAAAACTTATGCACATTTTCATAATTGTACATTTTATGCAAATTTATGCATTTGTTTTCCAACAAAATTTTGAAAATCCCAATAAAAATGTTTTATTTAAATACAATCATTTTATTTCATCATAGATTTTGATTGTTCATGTAATAAAATAATGAGAAAAAAATGACTTAAGAGTTAATATGAATAAATATAAAAAAATATTGTTTTCTATGACCTCATCGTGGAACACGCATACGGTATTACATGTATTTGCAAAAATAAAGAAAATGTGGTTCATATGACCTTTAACTCTTTGCGTGCTAGCGGCGAAAATATCCGTCAAACGAATTAGAAGTATATGTTTTATTTCCCTCAGTAAATATGTCTTGACATTTCATTAGAATTGAGTCCTCAGGACTCAATTCTAATGAAATTCCAAGACATATTCATGATATTTGCGGTGAGAAATACAAGAAAATATGATGAATTTTTGTCCGCTAGTTTTGAACTGTTTATAGCGCACGAATTACCCAGCATGCAAAGACTTAAACCGTCAAACTTCTCAATTATTGTACCGGAAACGTCCCGAAACTAAGGGAAGTTGTTCGTGATCTTCCAAGTTCAGTGACCTATTTATAACACGGGTACGTGTACATTGGCCGTGTAGAGTGGAACCTCACTAAACCGAACACCAAGACAACGTATGCGATCTTAATTATTATGGGTTTCCTGGCTATTTATAACACGGGTACGTGTACATTGGCCGTGTAGAGTGGAACCTCTCTAAACCGAACACCAAGACAACGTATGCGATCTTAATTATTATGGGTTTCCTGGCTATATAACACGGGTACGTGGGTACATTGGCGTGTAGAGTGGAACCTCTAAACCGAACACCAAGACAAGTATTGTCTTAATTATTATGTTTCCTGTATTTAACACGAGTGGTACCATGCGTGTAGGTGGAACCTCACTAAACCGAACACCAAGACAACGTATGTGATCTTAATTATTATTATGGGTTTCCTGGCTATTTATAACAGGGTACGTGTACATTGCCGTGTAGAGTGGAAACCTCAACTAAACCGAACACCAAGACAGTTATGTGATCTTAATATTATGGGTTTCCTGGCTATTTATAACACGGGTACGTGTCATTGGCGTGTAGAGTGGAACCTCACTAACCGAACACCAAGACGAACGTGCGATCTTAATTATTATGGGGTTTCCTGGCTATTTATAACACGGGTACGTGTACATTGCCGTGTAGAGTGGGAACCTCAACTAAACCGAACACAGACAACGTATGTGATCTTAATTATTATGGGTTTCTGGCTATTTATAACACGGGTACGTGTACATTGACCGTGTAGAGTGGAACCTCACTAAACCGAACACCAAGACAACGTATGTGATCTTAATTATTATGGGTTTCCTGGCTATTTATAACACGGGTACGTGTACATTGGCCGTGTAGAGTGGAACCTCTCTAAACCGAACACCAAGACAACGTATGTGATCTTAATTATTATGGGTTTCCTGGCTTTTTATAACAAACGGGTACGTGTACTTGGCCGTTGTAGAGTGGGAACCTCAACTAAAAACCGAAACACACCAAGACAACGTATGTGATCTTAATTATTATGGGTTTCCTGGCTATTTATAACACGGGTACGTGTACATTGGCCGTGTAGAGTGGAACCTCTCTAAACCGAACACCAAGACAACGTATGTGATCTTAATTATTATGGGTTTCCTGGCTATTTATAACACGGGTATGTGTACATTGGCCGTGTAGAGTGGAACCTCTCTAAACCGAACACCAAGACAACGTATGCGATCTTAATTATTATGGGTTTCCTGGCTATTTATAACACGGGTATGTGTACATTGGCCGTGTAGAGTGGAACCTCTCTAAACCGAACACCAAGACAACGTATGTGATCTTAATTATTATGGGTTTCCTGGCTATTTATAACACGGGTATGTGTACATTGGCCGTGTAGAGTGGAACTAAACGAACACCAGACATCGTATGATCTTTATTATTATGGGTTTCCTGGCTATTTATAACACGGGTATGTGTACTTGGCCGTGTAGATGAACTATCTAACCGAACACCACAACGTATGCGATCTTAATTATTATGGGTTTCCTGGCTATTTATAACACGGGTATGTGTACATTGGCCGTGTAGAGTGGAACCTCTCTAAACCGAACACCAAGACAACGTATGTGATCTTAATTATTATGAGTTTCTGGCTATTTATAACACGGGTATGTGTACAGTTGGCCGTGTAGAGTGGAACCTCACTAAAAACCGACACAAACACCGTATTTTTTTTTTTTTTTTTTTTTTTTTTTGATCTTTTTTTTTTTTAATTTTTTTTTTTTTTTTTTTTTTTTTTTTTTTTTTTTTTTTTTTTTTTATTATGGGTTTCCGGTGATTTATACGGGATGTACACTTGGCCGTGTAGAGTGGAACCTCACTAAACCGAAACACCAAGACAACGTAGCGATCTTAATTGTTATGGGTTTCCTGGCTATTTATAACACGGGTACGTGTACATTGGCCGTGTAGAGTGGAACCTCTCTAAACCGAACACCAAGACAACGTATGCGATCTTAATTGTTATGGGTTTCCTGGCTATTTATAACACGGGTATGTGTACATTGGCCGTGTAGAGTGGAACCTCTCTAAACCGAACACCAAGACAACGTATGCGATCTTAATTATTATGGGTTTCCTGGCTATTTATCTCAGATGTTAATGTATGTTAATGGTTGCAAAGCATGCAAATACGTATCAGCATGGCCATATGCCTGATTTGCAGTGGAACATCTCCAAACTGGACACCCTGGGGACTTCCCAGGGTGTCCGGTTTAGATAGGTTTCACTGTAGCAGTTTACCGCAGCAAGCGGACTCAGCAGTTCGGATATTGTACAGTGAAACCTCTCTAAACCGAACACCACGTGATCGCATAGCACACAACTATGGCTCATAATGATCAAATGCCTGATTTACAGTGAAACCTCTCTAAGCCGGACACCCTGGGGACCTCCCAGGGTGTCCGGTTTAAAGAGGTTTCACTGTACGACGAATACACCATACAACAATGAATGTCAATTTATAATAAAAAGTATTTCAGACAATATCAATTTATTCCGGACACATGGAAACAACACATCACATAGTAGATGTAATACTAGTGTAATTGTCTGTAATTAAAGGTACATACCCACTCAGTAGGCACAACATGTTATTTATAATTAAATAAGTGTTCACTTGTGTCACTTTTCCACCAGTTCTAAAATTACGAGTGCCCGCTATACAGATATAATCATTTGGTAATATTTATTTTACTGATAGTGACGCGCGGTGGTATCGTGCTATTTTCATATGCAAATGAGGCATATTTTTTAAGTATTTACAGTAATCAAATGCGTCACCTTTAAAAATATTATTTTCTACGGATTATAATGTATGGTAGTTGCACATCAAGAAATAAATACAGATAATAAATAGTAATGTCCGTTAACATTTTAAGGAAACACTGTTATCGCCCCTGATATCAATGTGGAAAGTTACGTCTGATATAAAATGCATATTAATGCCAATCAATACGTGGGGTAATGGTGAACGAATGTTTATTTTGCCAGAAAATGTCGCGGACGATGTCTCTGATATAAAGAACATGTTGTGCCTACCTTTAAACTGTTTCACAGTTGGCGCCACTATATTACATTGCATGCATTATTGGGTGTTTGTTTGTTTAATGACATTTAACGGCCTGGTAACAGCTAATGTTATTTTAGGCCGGGTCAACGGAACGAATCTTGTTTGTTTAAAGCCGGACCATCGGGTTCGATCCCGCATTCAACCTGCTGTATTGTGGAGAAAATCCCAAAATCAGAACGGAATATTTACATCGAAATAAATATATATTCAACCCTGAAATTTTAATAACCTGACCTGGTGTTAGGCCCATACCACACCAAAGTCATTACGAAAAATCGTATTACCCATATAATTGGTATAACCAAATTCAACTCTCACATACAAGAATGCCAAATACGTATCCGAGGGCCAAACCAGGTCTCTGGTCGGGATTCCGGTAAGGATGAATCCCGATCGTTAATTTACCCATGCTCCCAAATGCCACTCACGTAACGAATCTTGTGGTTCACCTGTATGAATTCGACGTATGTATTATTTTACATGTAGCGAGTGGGACCGAGTAACTCTGGTGTGGTGAGGACCCGGGGCCCGTTTCACTTAACTTATTACGTCTAAAATTGTTGTAAGTGCAAAATTATGATAGTCTGTAAATTCCGCATTAAAAATGTTTTCTTATAAACAATTATTGGATTTATATTTATTGAGCATAGGCTGCATGTGCGGCCTATGCTCAATAAATGTAAATCCATCAATTGAATTTTCTAAACGATCCTAAATGTGCTCTTACGAACATTTTAGTCGTGCGAGGTTTACTGAAACGGGCACCTGGTCATATAATTTCAGGGGCTGGATATTACATGTATGTAACATTCAGTTCTCAGTTTTGGGACACTTCCCACCCACACACTCAAGTGAACAACATCATGTACATATCATGCTAGTAACATAATATGAATAAAATATGTTTATACTAAGTGAAATATGGGATTCGACCCGGTTGCCAAATGTTCGTAAGTGCAAATTTATGATAGTCTGGAAATCTCAACTGATGGATTTACATTTATTGATCATAGTCTGCATATGCAGCCTATGCTCAATGAATGTAAATCCAATGATTGCTTACAAGAACACATTGTTAATGTGAACTTGACAGAATATCATAATTTTTCACTTACGAACATTTTAGTCGTACACAGTTTAGTGAAACGGCCACAGGCCGATAGAGGCCATCAATCAAAACAAAAAACAAACGACATTTGGAACAATTATAAATCAGTATATCAGTCTTTGTGATTCTACACAGTCAATATGGTCACAGTCATATTGCCCGTCTGAATCTATATTCACACAATGTGCAACCAAGGGGGGATATAGCTTAAGATGGGCAATATGACACCATGATACTGACACTGTAGAATGACTCAATATGCATAATAACGTATTTGTCATACCACAGATTCTTTATATTTCTCCAGAATTTAGTTTTATAAGTGTATTGGTACATGTTTAACGTCATAGAAATATGGCGCCAAAATGCACGACGTCATGACGTTACAAATATTACAAGACGTCATTGCGACACAAACGAGTAGAATTCGTAAATAACTTGACAATTTCTGAACCCATTTTCAAAATATAACATTTGATTTGTACCAATCCCTAACAATATGTTTCGGAGCTGATTTCCAAAATATTTCGTTTCGATTTAGCCTCGACCCACCGCCATATTTATTCGACCCATATTGGCAGGCTTGACAGGTAATATGGGCTCATATTACCCGTCAAGCTGACCAATCAAACGGAGAGAAATTTATCTGCGGTATGACAAGTATGCATATGTATATAGAATACTCGGTTTATATTGATTAAAAATATAGCATTTATCCCACGAGTAATTGTTCGCCACTGCTGTCTGTTTGACGAAACCTGCTCAAATTGTACAGCCATCTAAACAATATACAAGCAATATTGTTTTCGATAATATTAAATTTTATAAACATTTAAGAACGAAACAACAATTTCCCCATGTTAAATCCCCATAGACATAGTGAAGATGTCTATGGGGATTTAACATGAGGAAATCTTTCAGAATTTCAGAAATACTGCACCGATTTGTACAATTTAACTTTTGTTTTCTTAGTTAGATCATTTCCAAGCTATCTAGCTAGGTTTCTGAGTCAATTTCCAAATGTTTTCGTTTTTTGACTCCTCCCACAACTCCTCTACCTCTCTAATATTGTTTTTATTACGAAACAACAATTTCCCCAAGTTGTGTAAATCCCCATAGACTCCTTTGTTAAGGTGTCTATGGGGATTTAATATGGGGATTTTTTTAAAATTTCAGAAATAGTTGACCGATTTTCCAAATGTAACCTTTGTTTTCTTAGTTCAACTATTACCAAGCTATCTAGCCAGGTCTCACAGTCACTTTTACAATGTGTTGAAAATAAATTGACACCTCCCACAGCTCCTCGACTTCCATTCCACCCCCCCCCCCCCCCCTGTTAAATTCCCATAGCCTAATCAATTTTTCGTAATCAATTTGGGCAGGTTTCGAAAAAACAGACAGTAGGTGATCACAACAGGCGATGTGCTTATGCAGCTTATACAATTAATATGATACAGATAAATCTCTCTACAACATCCGCCTATGGGAAGACGCAAAAATGGCTAAAATAGAGAGGTGGCTGTTGTAGGGAGGTTAATGCCGAATTAAATTGTGTCGTCAGATGTTATTTATTGTCTTCGATAATTCTCATTAAATACATACATTTGGGATATAAAATATCGGCTGTTCCAGAGAGGGTGTTGTTGTATAGAGGTGGCCGTTCGGGGAGGTTCGACTGTACAGAGTGGCCTGCGGTTCTCTTACTAGGCGAATTGCAATTCCTGGAGCGCAGGATTGCAATTCGCGTTCCTATTAATTGCAATTGGACAGAAATCGGACTGCAATCATGTGACTGCGGTCCAAAGAGTTGGTTGCGGAATTGCAATACTTTAATTGCAGTTTACGCTCCTTTTTTTCTTTAAACTGCGGAATAATGACCGATTTACGCTGCGCTCTGCGGTCTAACCAGCGGACCGCTCTGCTTGACCAATGCGGCAATACAATCGAAATAGTTGATTTTTTCTGACGGAAAGATATATTTTCCTATCTGTATTTAGCCATTTAAAATCCAATAAAATATACATAAATAGTAGAATTAGGTGTATATATACGCGTAACGCTAAGTTTTTACCGCAAATAGCGAAAGAATGACCGCACAAACGGTATCGCGAAAGAATAACCGCACACACTGGACTGCGAAAGAATGACCGCACAAACGGTATGATCGCGAAAGAATGGCCGCAAAAACGGGACCGCGATTGGACCGCAATTAGACTGATTTTTCAGAGGGGACGAATTGCAATTCAAGGACCGCTGGATTGCAATTCTTGTAAGAGAATCGCAGGCGGGAGTGTAGTTCGTAAAAATCGTTGGCTGCATAGCCTCGTTTCTTATTAAATCAGTAATTATATATGACAACTAATTTAATAAATCATCCCTCTTGGAAGATGTTCAATCTATATCTTTAAATAATAATCCCCAACGTCTTCTGATAAGCGCAACATATTTTAATTACAATTTTATGCGTGGGACAAATCTACGGTCTCTACAGGTCACGATATTTTCTCATGTTGCCCTTGGTTACTCGACCACACACTGATCCACCTACGACCTGAATCACTCTATCCTTTGATACCGCTGTCCCCGGAGCCTGAACTGCCATGACTACCTCTGCCACCGTGACTTTGGTCGCTTCCACTACTATCACCGTGGTTATCGTAACTATCATCTATGTGACTGGTGTACTCGCGTCCACTGCTATCTCCTTTACTGAACCCTCCACTGTACTCGCGTCCACTGCTATCTCCTTTACTGAACCCTCCACTGATGCCAGAGCCTTCGTTGATGATAACGATATTGTCAATGTCCACGTCAATGTCGTGACTATGGCCGTGTCCAGATGAGCTGTGTGAGTTGGAATCGTCTGCTGAAATTATAATCGAAGGGCGCTATGCATTTACAGTCTGTTCTATTTATTACGTGAGATTTAGTCCAATATTGATTGTATTACGAAGCATTGATTTGTCTGTGGGAACTTAGCATGGGGGAAAAGGAGGAGGAGGAGCTGGGGAAGGAGTAAAACACTAACATGTTTGTAAATTGCCTCCGAAGGGAAAGAGTATACAAACAAAACATGTTTGCAAATTGACTAGCTAGATAGCGTGGAAATGATCCAACTAAGAAAACAAAGGTTAACTTTTGAAAATCGTTCCACTATTTCAGAAATTAAAACAAATTGTCCATGTTAACTTCCCATAGACATCTTCACTCTGGTGATTTAACGGAGATTTTTTCGCAATAAAATAAATCACAAAATAAGAAGAAGGATCATTTTTAAGTTTTGATAACATTGAATATTATCAAATATAATATTGATTTGCATTGTTTATATACATTTATCAGGTAAACTGGCCTGTATTGACCGAACACGTACTGACTGATAACATATTATTGTATCAGGCATTGACCTGATATAAACATCCGGGTTACAACGAAGTGAAAACTGATGTTCCATTGGTCGGATGACGTCACGTGAGGTTACCGAATAACGTCAGTGTAATGTCGCAACGTAAACAAGTCCGCGTTCTATCCATAGATAACGACGTCATATATAGTCATTTTCGAGCATAAAACGTTACCTGATAAATATAATACAAGGCGACTGTCTTTCGATATCAAGTTGTCCAGGCTTGGCTCGGAAACGGTAGGAATTCCTCGGTAAGCCTCGGAATTCCTACGCGTTTCCTAGCCTTGCCTGATAAACTTGATATATAAGACAGTAACCTGGTATTTTCTATATAGTCGTAACATTTGAGCAGGAATCACGAAATAGACAGTAGTTCCATTTTTTTCACTGACTTCTTCATTTTATTTATTTATTCTGTACAATATGCTTTAACAATACCACCGTGTATTAAAATCATAATACACTAGATAAATTGATCAGGGCCTCATGGTGTATACTGAAACAACAATATACTGGGCCAGTGATTATATAGAGGATATTTCATCGTACATTTTGAATAGCGGGAATAATACACGAGTGTGCGTCGGCATCCGCGTAAGCAACGAGTAAGCGTAGCGAACGAATTGCTTGCACGGACGCCGACGGACACGAGTGTATTATGTACGATGGAATATCCTATGTATTACAATTCCACGGCGGATATAATTATATGCACATTTATTCTATTTTTGAGATTAAAAGCAATGATGTTGTGGTGTGCGCATGAATAGTTACATACTGACGTATTTTCCCGCGTTTTCACGTTACGTTGTGTGACGTCAAATGTGACGTCATGTAAACATTTTGAACTCCAAATTACGTAGCTGTTTCTATGCATCAGATATATTTTAGTGCATGTTTGGAATGTGTTCAATCACATTAACATTCTAGACCAGTCGAAACCCTTTCCAAGTTTTTGCATGGTAGGTCGTGGTTTCCAAGAAAACAGGCGCGCAATTACGTATGTCCTCTTCACGGTGTATTATTTGTAAGAAGTTGATTATGGGTTTTCTTTCACAGTGAAACCCAAGCAAATAACTCGCAATAGTGTAATAAACGGGACGTTCTCTCTCACAGCGAAACCCGTGCAAATAAAATACTTTCTGAGCCTGTACTCCTATCTCCATGCTGGAAATATGTCAGTTGTATTAGTCACGGCCGAGCTGTACTCGTTCTTGACCAACCTTATGTTACTATACCATCGGCATGCGGCCTCCATATGCCCAGATCAGTAGCCAATTTCATCAAAATTGCAAAGTATACCTTACTAGCAATGTATACTTTGAGGGAGTAATCATTTATTTCCCCGAAATCCATTGTGTCATATAGAACTATCTACTGCATATATTTGATTATTAAAAGTATGCATAATTATTATACTGGATTTATTACATTATCACAGCCTAAATGGCTGTGATAATGTAATAAATTCAGTATAATAAAAATTAATAAATTTATCCTTAAATTAAAAATTTCCCCCTCAAAGTATGCTTTGCTAGATACATGTAAGTATACTCTGCAATGTTGGCGAAATAAGCTACTGCTCCTGATTTATCAAGTGTTGATAGGTTGGCGAAATAGGCTACTGGTCCTGATTGATCAAGTGTTGATAGGTTGGCGAAATAGGCTACTGCTCCTGATTGATCAAGTGTTGATAGGTTGGCGAAATAGGCTACATACCGCTGACTGTAGCCGCGCCTGCCGCTAATGGTAACTATTGGCAAAATGTGTAAACTATGCTGGATATTTATGGATATGAAATGGATTGGTTGTGTTTGAGATAAAATAACATCACTTGCTACAGCATGATGGTGAATCATCAGATTGATGCATGTAATAAATATCAAAATGCTCCCTGTAAAGAAAGATAATTTATAAGAAATTGACGCCAACGTTAAGTTTATGAACGCACTAAGTTTGTGACCTTGGTCATGGGGTCAGCGGTGGGCGGTGGGTCGTGGATTTGCTACATCATGATAGAGGAGCATCGGGACATATGGAAGATCATATACAGCACTCCTTTGTAATTGTATCACTATTTTACGAGGTGAAACTCATGAGGGACTCTAATGAACTCTATAAATATCACGCAATCTGATTGGCTGATGGTCATACATTACAGGTATGTCATTGTTGTCGCAAATTATTTCAATATGTATTCTTACGCCAGTAGTAAAGGAGTGCATTATAAATAGGTTAACTGCATTGTAATTTTTAAATTTGCGGCGTATATCAGACAATCATAGGTCGGAAAACATGTTTAATGGCTCCGCTAGAGCGTTGCCATTAAACAGATTTTCCGACCCATCATTTTCTGATATACGTCGCAAATTTGAAAATTACAATACAGTTAACCCTATATTGAGTTGCATATTATGTATATAATACATATAACACACATATATATATATATACATGTATCCCATCATATTTATGACGGAATTACATGTAAATCATATGCTGATCAGGGGTGTCATGGGTTCTTAACACGGATGGCAATACTTACGCGTGCAATCGCCTAGGTAGCCGTCGCCATAGTATCCCTCGTTGCACGTGCAGGTGTACGATCCATCACAGTCGTCCATGCAGCTGGCGTTGGGGTCACACCCATCCAACCCAAGCTCACACTCCTTCACGTCTAAACATAGAAATATGTGACAGTGCAATATTTTATTTTTTGACAATTGCCATTTTGCGAGTGTGGGCCAGTAAAGTACGGAGCCCCGCAGGGGACGTATATATTTTTTCTATTATCTCGTTCCCACGAAATGACAATTCGTTCCCTCAATTTAACAATTTGTTCCCTCGATTTAACAATTCTTTCCCGCGAAATGACAATTCGTTTCCACGAAATGACAATTCATTCCCTCAATTTAACAATTCGTTCCCTCGATTTAACAATTCGTTCCCTCGAATTAACAATTCGTTCCCACGAAATAACAATTCGTTCCCACGGGAACAAATTGTTAATTCGTGGGAACGAATTGTTGTTTCGTTGGAACGAATTAATACAAAAAATAATTATACGTCACCTGCGGGGCTCCGTAGAAATGTGTGATTGTGCAATATTTTATTTTTGTGACAATTTCCATTCCACGAGTATGGGTCAGTAACGCTCCCGTCACACTGTCACGACATTTCTGACCACATGCGGCGATATAGGCGAGCAGGGATTCCGCTGGGGAAAATAAAAAAATCGCCACTTAAAAAAAAACAAAAAAACAAGAAATGCGTCTGTCAAACGCGGATGCCAACTGCAGCATATTTGAGAATTTGAGAAACTGGGACAAAGTGGTTAACCGAAAAGTGTGAAGGACGGACGGACGGACGGACAGACGGATGGACGGACAGACGGACCGACGGACGGTCCATACACTATATGGCACCCGTTTCTTCGAAACCCGGTGGCATAAAAAGAAATAACCAATAGGATAAAAATAAACAATTGCCGAAAATAAATTAAAATTTTCGAAAAAAATATGAAAATTTCATATGCAATTCATATGAAAACTTTTCATATGAATTGCATATGTAACATATGAAGTGCATATAAACATTCCATAAAAATTTCATATGAAATTCATATTCATACGAAATTCATATGAATATCATATGAATTTCATATCGGCTCTTTTCATATGAATGTCATATGCAATGCATATGTTTTTCATATGTTTTGCATATGAACATTATATGATTTTTTTCATATGAATTGCATATGTGGCACATTTTTCTGTGTACTACATGTATATCTCTTCGATATTTTGCGTCAAATAGGATGAGACTATTACGATTATGTACGAGTTTCTTCCTCATTCGTACGAAAGTCCTTCGACATTGGTTCGACATTACTACATGTTTGTACGATTTTATAAGAGTTGTGTACGATTAGGTGCGGGTTTGTACGATACGGTACGATATATTGCGACATTAGTACTGCCGGCATTAGTATGACTTAGTACAATATAGCACGACCTGCGATTTCTTTATGAATTCACCATCATTTTGAGTATATTACATGTATAGGGGTGCATCACAGACCAATATACAATTACTGTCTTTTGAAAAGGTGTACACGATATTTATAGACCTGAGGAAAGTCATATTTACCGAGGCCGTAGGTGAAATATGACGTTTCGAAGGTCTGTAAATATCGTGTACACCGACTCAAAATCAATAACTATTGTATGATATGACCATATTACAGAACGTATATGATGCAATAATTCCAGCAAACAAATATTTACACAATTCCCTAACATTTGATTGGCCCGTAGCAAGTCTCTGTCCAAAATTTATATCCCAGTAAACTCCCATGCGAAACTACTTTCTACAGGTGCGCTCTGTCAGTGCTGTCAATGTAAACAAATGGCTGCCGTCTGTCAAAATAAACACATTTTCTTGATGAATTTATTTCAAATGCTGGAATTATAAGGAATGAATGGCCTATTGGTGGAATTTATCGGGGATATAAACTTGGAAAAGTCCGGCCTTCGTCCAGTATTCCCGCGATGTTTCCAAGTTTATACCCCGATAAATTCCACAAAAAGATCATTCATTCCGATAACAACTCACGATATGTCTCATGCATTTTGGATATCCTGCCAATACGACCTAATCACTGCGTATGAATATGTGCGGTGACTGGGGTTATTTTTTTGGCATTTTAAACCCATTTGTAGGTGTGACGGGATAAATAGAATAGTAGGTTAGTACATGGTTATGGCCCTGCTCTCCTAGTGAACCCGGATGTTCTCGGCTTAAAACGTCGTACTATATTGCAACAAGTCGTACGTTACCCGTCTTAGTTCGTACTAAGTAACTATGGCTTGGAAGTTGTCTTGGGACGGCGAGAACAGTCGAGAACATGCGACAATAGGCGACAATGTGTACGACCGTGGTACGGATGAGTTGCGAGATTGGTGCGAGAAAACCTTGGACGGCCATAATTTTAAACAGACAGACGAACGGATGTACGATCAGTATTTTATTAATATGGAAGGATGTATCAATACTAAGTAATGCATGATTGTGTGCAATATGAAGATATTGGATGAAGGCAAAGAGAACTTATAGGTGATTTGAGAATTTCAAACTGATACAAAAACTTCCAACAAGTAAACGGACGGACGGACAGGGCGAATCATATAGGGCAACGCCGATTCGCGACGTCACGGGGGCTTAATGATCATGTGAACAGAGACCACTTGTGAATAAAGGCCAGATTCCCTATTAACATATCAGACTCATATAGGAAACCGCCGATTTGCGGCAGGACGGGGGCCTAATGAACATGTGACCAAAACCCACTTGTGAATAAAGGCCAGATTCTCTATTCCAACGGCTGAGCTTTATTCACAGGTTTGACTGGGTACCTGTGCAATCTCCACTTCGTCCAGATCCTTCGAAGCCCGGCTTGCATTCACAGGCGTATGATCCGAAGCCATTCGCACAGTCGGCGTTTGTGTCGCAGTCTGCCTTGCCCGTCCCGCATTCATCGATGTCTGTGTATATCAAATACATAAAGGATATGACAGGAGTGTGGATTTTACCATTTCACCATGTTCACCCCTAAATAACTGGGGGCCGTTTCACAGAACTTCGTACGACTAAAATGTTCGTAAGTGCACACTTATGCACATGAGCATGAATGTTTTCTTGTAAACAATTATTGAATTTACATTTATTGAGCATAGACTGCATATTCAGCCCATGCTCAATACATGTAAATCCATCAGTTGAAATTTCCGGACGATCCTAAATTTGCACTTACGAACATTTTAGTCGTACGAAGTTTAGTGAAACGGCCCCCTGGAATGAAGGTGCATGATTACGTGGCTACAACAACAGCAACAATTAATGAAACTTCCAGAAGCGCCTACGATTCAAAGTACATATTCATTTATATTTGATGAAATATGGCGCATCAAACGCGTCTTGTTAATCTGCTTTTGGTGGTCTCGGTACTTTGGCCCAAACTGCTGTCGTTTTTGTCAAGAATCGATTTCCGTGTTTACTGACACGGACATCGATTCTTCTCAAAAACGACATAAGTATGTGCCGAACCGCCGAGACCACAAAATTGGTTTAGTTCTAAATCCCATATATTACCTGTACAGGTACATACATGTACATGTTCAAGTACATGTACAAATGGGGGGACAATCCCCAAATCAGAACTGAACATTTGCAATAAAAAATATATATTTCCAGCCCTGAAATCAGAATAATCCTGATCTGGTGCCAGGTCCTCGCCACACCAGAATCACTTGGGCCCCCTCTCAAAAGCAGCAGGATCAGTAAACATGTATATTGTATATGGCTATGACGGGAGACAATTGGGATTAGTGTGGCCAGTGTAGCTCCTGATTGTATAGCACATTCCTGTGGCCTGGCTTAGATTTGTGTCTAAATAGTATTGTACCCCGACTCCCCTGATCTAAAATTAAATGCTTATTTAATTTTTACAAATGGATTATTGATTTTCTTCAATTTTAAATAGGGAACAAATATTCAAAACATAAAACAAATTTAAACATTCACTTAGTTGAGTGTATTATTACTTAATATTTCACTTATGTATACATTACTTACTTGAGCTGCTATGAGTAAATGTTCAACTTTATTACTGTATTTCCACTACTCATTTTGAAAATCGATGCGTATTTTCACATTGATGTGAGTATTTTTTACTCCCACTGTTGATAATCAATGCGTATTCCCCTAAAATAAGAGCGTAAACTACGCAAATACGCAACTTATCTGGAGCGTTGCTGTGGCATGATACTTATTTACATTGCTTTTTAGAAACATGACAGTTGCTGCATTGATGGAATGACGAACGGTGCAGATCCCGATCAGATTGTGCGGATGCACCGGCTGATCTGTATCTAGTCTGGTCGCAAAAACCCATAAGCCCCATTTCTCCAGTCACATATATTGGTGAAAGGTGGTGAACTACATGTATGTATAATATATAATGTTAGTAACTTATATACAGCCCTCTATAGCGGTGTTTACAAAGTGTAGATCCAGATGAGCCGGCTCATAACGAGCCGTCTCATCAGGATATGCACCTTTGAAAGTAATTTTCATTTTTTTTAGAAAGAAAAAACATCCCGTTTTCAAAAATGTACAATCTCAGAGTATATGCGGAATACAATTCTAATTCCGCATGTACTCTGAAATTGTTGTCAACTTTTTGTTCATTGATGGAAAATATGTTCAATTTGGTAAAGGTATTTCATGAAATAACACAGGTACAAAATCGCATGGCTTGTCTCATATAAAGTAGTGCTACAGATCAGTGGGCCGCTTCACTAACCTTCGTACGACTAAAATGTTGGTAAGTGCAAAATTATGATAGTCTGTACATTTCACATTATGTAAGTCTTCTTTTAAACAATTATTGGATTTACATTTATTAAGAATATGCCGCATATGCAGCCTATGTTCAATAAATGTAAATCCATCGATTGATATTTCTAGACGAACCTAAATTTGCACTTCTTAGTCTTATGAAGCTTAGTGAAACGGGCCCCAGGCACATAAATTAAATTGATTGCGAGTTGACATTGTCAATAGATGTTCAGAAACGTTATTAAACTTGGCAAGATTAACGCAGGCAGTTGTGTATACAGACAGGCTTAGTCAATCAGAATGTTTGATTGCCAGTTGACATTGTCAATAGATGTTCTGAAACGTTGGCAATCTGGGCAAGATTAACGCAGGCGGTTGCGTATAACGTGCTAGCATCACACTTTAACAATATGAACTATATAATAACCACGTGACTTTCATTTACCAGTACACATGTGTCCGTCGCCATCGTAACCTGTCAGACATTCACAATACCAGCCACGCCCCGGTATGTCTTTACAGATGGCCTTGTCGTGGCAACCAGATACTGGTGTTCCGCACTCTATCTCATCTGCGGATGTATTTAAGGAATAAAATCATGGGCAGTTGCGTTTACTGCAGTATGAAAACTATTTTGTATGTTTAAGTGCGTGGAGCCCGCAGGGGACATGGCTTTTGTTTTAATTCGTTCTCGCGAAATAACAAATCGTTCCCACGATATAACAATTCGTTCCCTCGAATTAACTGTTTCCCACGAAATGTCAATAAGTTCCCTCAATTTAACAATTCGATCCCTCGAATTAACAATTCGTTCCCACGATATAACAATTCGTTCCCTCGAATTAACAATTCGTTCCCTCGATATAACAATTCGTTCCCTCAATTTAGCAATTCGTTCACTAGAATTAACAATTCGTTCGCACGATATAGCAATTCGTTCCCACGTGGGAACGAATTGTTAATTCGTGGGAACGAATTGTTAAATTGAAGGACTGTATTGTTAATTCGTGGAAACGAATTGTTAATTCGTGGGCACGAATTGTTAAATTGAGGGAACGATTTGTTATTTCGCGGCAACGAATTAATGCCCCAGAAAACAATGACGAAACCACAGCATTCGTAGTCACGTTCAAGGACTATGTTACTGAGCATTGGGTGGACGGCGACAAGGCGATGTGCAACCACTTTGACAACTCGGTACCACGAACGACAAACCACGCGGAAGGTTGGCACAACAAGGTCAATGGTGTACTGTCACATGCACATCCAAACACACTGGTAGAACTATTCAAGAAGGAACAGGCCGTTAATGAAGTTTGTCTATTTCAGCACGCGAATGATGGAAACGTCGTCCGAAGAAGCTGAAGTACGGTGTCATTGAAGACCGCCTGGTACAGCTGACGTATGGAGTATGCCGATGCAGCGTCACATCGGATTAAATTAGGACAATAAACACAAATAGGTTGTGTTTCATTTTATGAGGAAATATACTTAATTGTTTCAATCGCAAATGTGAGGAGTAAAATTAATTGTTTTAGTGTTGTTGATCATGATCTACACTGGTTTGTTAAAACTCATAGCTGATCAGGATCTACACATTTTAAATTCCATATGTATGTAGACAAGTAAAAGTTACTTCTGATCAGGAACTACACTGTAATTTTATAGAATATAGTACAAACTTTAATGTGTTAAGTTAACTTTAGTACATGTAGTTATAGCTGATCAGGATCCACATAATACAAATTATGACGTTTTTGTTCACTGCTTTATTTAATAATTCATTACCTACATATTTAAAACATTTAACAGCTGATAAAATCATGTTTATACACACGTTTACTTTACTTTAAAATTGTGGTATGTAACTTTCTGCTGTGCAGAATAGCAATTTTGACCAATTATCACCAATTAAGACCATTGTTAAGCATAGCAATAGTGTCTCACTTTCCCAACAAAACTCCAAATTTCTACCTTAACCCTTTGAACCCGAAATCCCGCTATAGCGGTTTATGCAAAAAGTCCAGATCCAGATGAGCCGTCTCGTAACGAGCCGTCTCGTAACGAGCCGTCTCATCAGGATCTGCACTTTTTGAAAGTAATGTTCATGTTTCTTAGAACAAAAACACCCCCTTTTCATAAATGGACGAATCTGAAAATCATTTTGTGACCATTGGATTGGTCGGAACATTAGCATATCACAGTCCATTCCAGTTCCTTAGGGTTGAAAGGGTTAACTCCATAATGTTGGGAAAGTAAGAACACCCCAACAGTTTACATCAATTTAGATACACAGACAGTGAGTGTGAAGAGCAGTGGCATGTGCATAAACTGTTCTTTATATCAGAGACATCATCTAATACATTTTCTGACAAATTAACCCTTTCACCCCTAAGTAACTGAATGGGCTGCGATATGTTCGTTTTGCAACCAATCCAATCATCGCAAAATGATTTTCAGACTATTCCATTTATAAAAAGGGGGTATTTGTTTTCCTAAAACATATGAAAATTACTTTCAAACAGTGCAGATCCTGATGAGACGACTCGTTACGAGCCGGCTCATCTGGATCTGCACTGTTTGCATAAACTGTTCTTTATATCAGAGATATCATCTAATACATTTTCTGACAAACAAAACATTAATTCACCATTACCCCTCGTATTGATTGGCATTAGTATACATTTTATATCAGACGTAAATGTCCACACTGATGTCAGGGGCGATAACTGCGTTTCCTTAAAATGGAATGATCATGCTTTATGATCTGTCGAACATATTATTTTTTCAGGTGACGCATTTAATTAGTATACATGTAAATAATTAAAAACCATCATGCCTCATTTGCATATGAAAATAGCCTGATACCACCGTGAGTCATTATCAGTAAAACAAATATTACTAAATGATTATATCTGTATAGCGGGCTCTTGTTATTGTTTTAACTGGTGGAATAGTGACACAATTATGCACTTTATTTAATTCCTATAAAGAACCTGTTGTGCTTACTGAGTGGGCATGTAGCCTTCACCCGTATGTACATATGCCAATGTGCCGACTATATCGCCGACAAAAACTATCTTATAGTGTTCCTCTCCTTGAACACAGACACCTAATGAATGACACTAGATTTGCCAGTAAGCGAAACTTACGGAATACATGTACCACCCGCGTGTGCCCAGGTGCACTTAAATGTGTAGATGTGTTCCAAGTCTGTGGGCCTGACATACATGTATGTAAGGTACATACTTACATACGCCAATGTGGCGACTATATCGCGCTGTCCGCAAGCGGGCGCACAACAAAACAAAAACTAACTTATAGAGTTCCTCTCCTTGAACAATGGAATTACACTCGATTTGTCAGGAAGCGAAACGTACGGAATACCTCCCTCGTGTGGGCCCATGTGCCCCTAAATGTGTATATGTTTTCCAAGTCTGTGGGCCTGACATATGGAAGGTAGTGGTCATATAATTGATCTTTATCATGTACCACACTGTTAATGTGTTGTTTTTGTTTTGCAAAAAGTATAACTGTGGTTTATTGTGGAACGCACCAAGGTATGTGACCTTGACATTGGGATCAGAGGGGGTTGGAAGGTCGTAGCCTTGGCACATCATGATAGTAGACCCGTAGAGAAATGCATACATGCAATATTAAGAATTTCCGATGAAGGAAATAGAAGTTATCACCAATTTCTCTGATTTTAAGTTTTGTAAAGTATGTGACCTTGACCTTGGGAACAGCGGGGGTTGGACAGTCGCGGATTTGTCATCGCATGATAGTAGAGCCTTAGAGGAATCAATGCGTGAAATACTAAATCATAACATATTTCTTATTGACGGACGGTGGTATAAAATTAATATGGATGATAGCAAATAATCATATGACGTTTCCAGCCAATCCGACTTATGGTTCCGTTAAATGTATAGAGAAGATACACGTACACTTGTTATACAGGCGGACAAACACTATACAATGTCAATATCAATATTAATGTCGTTGTTAATTTTCCGACAACCTTGGAAAAAGCGAAAACTCAATATATTGAGTTTTAGCTTTTTCCAAGGTTGTCGGAAAACGAGAAAAACATACTTTTATAAATAAATGCAAATATGCATCTGCAAAATAGGAAACGTTGGCGCAGAATACGAAATTCAATACGTAATTAGGCCAGCCAATCAAATACGCTGCAGTTGTTATTACACGTGTGTCATACCGCATTTATGAAATTGATTACAGCACGTCATAACAAGGCTGTCATGTGATAAACTGAATTATAATATAAGCATACCTTCACAGACGAGTCCATTGAATTTATAGCCCTGTAGGCACTTGCATACGTAGCTTCCCTCGGTGTTGATACATTCGGCGTTTTGCACACATCGGTCTGGTGACTCCGCGCACTCATCCACATCTGAACACGAAATTATTGACACACGCCATGTGAGTTTGTACCTTCGGACATCTGCATAATTTCATGAAATTCGTTTACAAAATTTACAATATTTTACGTAAATGGCGTCACGAGTATATGCTGAAAATACTCTGAATTTTGTTTCGTCTTTTGACTTTATTTCTGAAAAATATTGTAAATTTTGTAAACGTATTTAATGAAATTACCCAGATGTCAGAAGGTACAAAATGACATGGCGTGTCTCAAATGTGGACGTCAATGGGGCTTATCTTTTTTTTGCACCAGTGTATATCCAGTTCAGCCTGTGCATCCCACAGGGGACATAGCTTTTTTTTTTATTAATTAGTTCCCACGAAATGACAATTATTTCCCTCAATCTAACAATTCGTTCCCTCGAATTAAAAATTCGTTCCCACGATATCACAATTCGTTCCCACGAAATGACAATTCGTTCCCTCAATTTAACAATTCGTTTCCACGAATTAACAATTCGTTCCCACGATATACATGCAACAATTCATTCCCACGAATTAACAATTCTTTCCCGTGGGAACGAATTGTTATTTCGTGGAAACGAATTGTTTATTTGAGGGAACGAATTGTTAATTTGTGGGAACGAATTGTTAAATTGAGGGAACGAATTGCTAAATCATGCGAACGAATTGATAATTCGTAAGAACGAATTGTTAAATTGAGGGAACGAATTGTTATTTCGTACCATTCCGTACCACACGTCCTTCTAATAAACAGTGTACAATGAAACCTCTATAAACCGGACACTCTGGGGAACTGGAATGGACTGGGATATGCTAATGTTCAGACCAATCCAATGGTCACAAAATGATTTTCAGATTCGTCCATTTATGAAAAGGGGTGTTTTTGTTCTAAGACATACGAAAATTACTTGCAAAAAGTGCAGATCCTGATGAGACGGCTCGTCACGAGCCGGCTCATCTGGATCTGCACTGTTTGCATACACCGCTATAGCGGGCTTTCGGGTTCAAAGGGTTAAATCAGACACATGACTATGCCAGTTCCCCAGGGTGTCCGGTTTAGAGAGGTATCACCGTAAATCAGGCATATGACCATTCTGAGACATGCGTGTGTGCTATGTGATCATGAACATGCATTGCCACCTGAGATAAATGACCAAGAAACCCATCAAAATATGATCACATATGTTTTCTTGGTGTCCGGTTTATGTACAGTGGACGTTTTTCACACATCGGCTTGGGCTCTCCGCGCACTCGTCCACTTAAAGAATAAAACCATGTGCTGTTGCGTGTACTGGGGTGTTTACAATACATTCATTCTGTTTAAAGTCATCGCAATCTTTAAACAAATCAAATGCATTGTTCACCTCAACAGCCCATGGTTATATTACTTATAGTTACACTGCATCTTCATGTAGTTTCAAAACTGTAAATAACCAAATACGGCGTTAAAATTAACAACAATGATTATCTTGTTTGACGTCATTTTGTCGCGATTCCTGGAACAGCGACGTTGCGAACTTTAACAAATCACGTGACGTCACGTGTATCTGATGTATTGTACTATAGGAATGAATGGCCTTTTTGTGGAATTTATCGGGGTATAAACTTGGAAAAGCCACGGGAATACTGGACGAAGGCCGGAAGGCCTCGTCCAGTATTCCCGCGACTTTTCCAAGTTTATATCCCCGATAAATTACACGAAAAGGCCATTCATTCCTTATAATTCCAGCATTTGAAATAAATTCATCAAGAAAATGTGTTTATTTTCCGTTTTCTTAAGAATTATTTTAACTGCGCCTCACGGTTACGGAAAGTATTCGGCGTGGGAGTTTACTGGGATATAAATTTTGGACAGAGACTTGCTACGGGCCAATCAAATGTTAGGGAATTGTGTAAATATTTTTTTGCTGGAATTATTGGGATGTAAACGCAATACGCCAAATGGGCGTTTGCATTATGAATTTATAGAAGGTGTAAATATAGCTGTGCACAAATGTGGGCGTCATTGGAGACATGGAGCTTATCCACATATCAGAAACTGTGTGACATTGGACGTTTCTCGCACATCGGTGCACTCGTCCACATCTGAACACAAATGAGACACGCCATGTGATTTTGTACCTTTGGACATCTGTGTAATTTCATGAAATACGTTTACAAAATGTACAATATAACAGTACATGCGGAATTATTCTCTTGAAAATGTTCTCACCGTTTGAATTCATATATGATCAATATTGTAAATTTCGGAAACTTGTAAAATTATATTCCGCATGTATTCTGAAGATTTGTCAACTTTTGACTAATTTATAAAAAATAATCTATATTTTGTAAACGTATGCAGATGTCTGAAGGTACAAAATCACATGGCATGTCTCAAATGATATCCCGCCATTGCAAGCTTTTATAACAGACAGACAACGTTATATAAATAATAATGCCCAAAAATAAAAATAAAAATGGGGGCATAAACAGTGTATCCATCCATCCGTTGCATATAAGGACAACATCAAATAATATTTACTTTGTATTGGGCGCGCTTTCAACACTTTCAAACATTGTCGTTGTTGTGGTAACCACGTGATCATGCACCTTGGAAATATGCCATCCAGCGATGTGAACGCGGGGACATAAACATGTATAAAGTACCGACGCATCGCATACACTTGACATGTACAGAGAAACCTCTCTAAACCGCAAAGAAAACACATTATGTCTCAGATTGGTCATGCCTGATTTACAGTGTGATATCTCTAAAGTGGACAACATGGGGACCTCCCAGGGTGTCCGGTTTAGATATGTTCCACTGTGACGCAATTATAATATATATGTATATGAGATGTGACGTCATGCTGATTTACAGTGAACATCTCTAAACCGGACACCCTGGGGACCTCCCAGGGTGTCCGGTTTCGAGGGGTTCCACTGTAACACAATTATAATATATATGTATATGAGATGTGACGTCATGCTGATATACAATGGAACATATCTAAACCGGACACCCTGGGGACCTCCCAGGGTGTCCGGTTTCGAGGGGTTCCACTGTAACGCAATTATAACATATAATTGTCTGAGATTAGTTGCGAACGGTAACTCGTGCAAGTTACTCCCGTAGCGTTCGTAGCAGCGGACGGTACGGGAGTAGATTGCAAGAGTTACCGTTCGCAACTGTTACGAGATGTGACGTCATGGCGGGGGGGGGTGGGGGGGGGTTGGGGGGGGGGGGTGGGGGCAACATACGACGGGCGTAACGTACCGACGCATTTCGTACGCTCGTCATCCTCGCTGCTGCTGTCTGATGTACGGGTGTAACCGTCGGCACAGTCGCATGTATAGGTGATGGGATGGCACGCCTCGTGGGTCATGCGTATCTCCCATTCATCGTCACATTCTTCGCAATCACTGACTATAACAGAGAGGACCAGGACCACTAGACTTCGTACGATAATCAAAGTACTGAAAGTACTGAAATATGTTATCTCCACACAAACTGATCACTTGCGGAATGAAAGTTGTATATTTTCTCAATCATCATCCAGAGGCAAATGTACTGTGATGGTGCAAACCCATTCCCATACATACGTTTTCTCTAGAATAAATTACTGTTTGAAACTCCCAGAAAAAACTTGTACGAAATTGGCGGCTAACTGTTCACTGCTACCCTTTATGTGAGAAATAATGATACTAGCTGCTGTATTCATACGCACGAAATGTATTTATTCGTATTTTCCAGAATTTAACTGAGCACAACACTATGCAAACTATAGGGAATAGTATTGTAGAGTTTTAGATACAACACAAGACAGACCAAAACGCCATAGTATAAGTTGGCACAGGGCACTATTTTCTTGTTCGTACTCGCCGTTTAGGTACAGCACGATCAATGGCTGTCCCCATAACAATTTGCGTGACACAATATGCTATCTCAAGGGAGATAACATATAAAAAAGTGAAAGTTTAACGACCCAGTAACAGCTACATGTAAGGTCATATAGAGACGGGACAGCAATGTAAGTCTCGTCCGCCAGACCAGTGGGATGGAAATACTATGAAAGTATTTTTTGATGACTAAGGCGAGGTTCGAACCTACACCATCCGGATTGGAAGTCATGTGTTCTAACCCCTAGACCACAACCCATCCCTCGTCTGATAAAACGTTTGTATGTATATAAATCACGCACTAACGATTCCAGCAGCGCTCCAGATATAATGGTGCGTATTGGCGTATTTTATGCACTTATTTTAGCAGAATGCGCATTGATTATCAAAAGTGGGAGTACAAAATACTCATAGCAATGGGAAATTGCGCATTGATTTTCAAATTGAGTATTGAAAATAATGTAATAAAGTTGAAAACTTACTTAGTTGAGCTGCAAAAAACAAACAGTGTTTGCTTTTTGCAGCTCATGTAAGTGAACATTTTTATTTTTTATAATTTTACCCTATTTAATATGGTAGACAATCAACATGATCAATAAAACATTTTTATCCCGTCAACTATGTCGCTACTATACGTGAAAAGCAGGTACGTGTATTTTTTCTCGTTCACGTCTAGTAGATACGTCATTATGTATGACGTTACGTCATTATGTGAATGACGTAACACGATAATCTTGTCGCTTCAGAAGACAAACTTATGAGGCCACAAATGCATTTTTAGAGACATTTGAACAACTTTGATGTGGTTAAGGGGATAAATAGAATATTATTATAGTGTCATGAACGTGAATACATATCTGACTCGGCTCGAAATCAGGATGTGCTCGGCAAGCCTCGCCCATCCTGATTTCTCAGCCTCGACAGATATTTATTCACGTTCATGACAATATACTAATATTCTCTATATAACATTAAAAAACGCATTGAATTTAAAATGTGGGGGTATAATTTAGATACACTTATCTGGAGCACTGTAGTAAGGTACCCTTTTCCCAGACAGTAGTCCAGTACGTCACTTACCATGACACATGGTTCCGTTGCCAAAATACCCACGATGACACGTGCAGATGAAAGATCCGCCAGTATTGGTACAGTTGGCGTGTTCATTACAGTTGGCAGTGCCGCCGCTGGCACACTCGTCGATATCTGTTGGAAAAATAAACAGAATTCAGTTAATTGTAAACGAGGAAACTTAAAGGTAAATGCCCACTCAGTAGGCACAAAATGTTTTTTATCGGAATTAAATATTATTAAGAGTATAATAACTGGTGTCACTATTTCACCAGTTCTAAAATTACGAGTGCCCAATATCAAGGTGCATGGTCACGTGGTTACAACAACAACAACACTTATTGAAACTGCCAGAAGCGCCTCCGATTCAAAGTACGTATTCTGTTATATTGTCCTTATTATGTAACGGATGTTAATGAAACATGGCGCATCAAACGCGTCTTGTTAAGCTGCATTTTGCTGGTCTCGGTGCTTTGGCCCAAACTTCTGTCGTTTTTGCGAATAACCGATTTCCGTTAATACTGAAACTGAAATCGATTGTTTGCTAAAACGACAGAAGAATGTGCCGAAGTCCTGTAGCCGATTTCATCAAACTTGTAAAGTATACTTATCTAGCAAAGTATACTTTGAGGGAGTAATCATTTACTTTTCCGAAATGCATTATTACATGTAGAACTAACGACTGCATATATTTGATGATTAAAAGAATGCAGAATTATTATACTGAATTTATTACATTATCACAGCCAAAATTGCTGTGATAATGTAATAAATTCAGTATAATAACAAGAAACGAGGCAAAGCCACGAAGGCCAGGTTTTTTCCAAGCATAGACACTTGGATAACATAATTATACCCACTTTTTGTAGACTAGATGGCCGTGGCCTGCATGTCGCGCCTTGGTGCAAGGAAATAGATATAGTAGATGGAAAAACTTTAACGAAAAAACTTTAACCGGACACGGACGTACGGACGGAAGGACGGACGTATGCCAAAATGCCGACGATATCATGCGTTCCACAAGCGGGTGCGACACCCATGTGAATTATCAAAGTAATGGGTGAAGCAGTTGCAGAGATATAGTACACGAAACAACTTTAACAAAAAAAAATTCAAAGTAATTTGACCTTGACATAGGGCACAGGGGCCGCACGGTTGGGGGTTAGAATGAAAATATGGATGATGATAAACAATTTTCAAGGTAATGAGTGAAGCAGTTGCAGAGATATATTACAACGAAAAAGTTTTAACCAACTTTAACCAGACGTACGTTAAAAAGTTAACGTTGAAAAAGTCAATTACGTAGAAATAATAGGTGAAGGTAAAAAAATGGTCACATGTTGGATAGTTGTATGTGGTAGGCACCCCTTGGTTATGAAGCTGTGAAATTTTGGTGGTCCTAGGTGGTACAGTACCAAAGAAATGGACTTAAACACGAAAACTTAACATTGTAAACGCGAAAACTTAACATTGAAAATGGCTAAGTCGACTACGCGGAAAAAATGGGTCAAGTTAAAAAAAAAGTAACATGTTTGATAGTGATATGTGGTGGGCACCCTTTGATTATGAAGCTGTGAAAGCTGTGAAAGTTTTGTGGTCCTAGGTGGTACAGTAACAAAGAAATGGACTCAAACACGAAAACTTAACATTGAAAATGGCTAAGTCGACAACGCGGAAAAAATGGGTCAAGTTAAAAAAAATATAACATGTTGGATAGTGATATGTGGTGGGCACCCTTTGATTATGAAGCTGTGAAAGTTTGGTGGTCCTAGGTGGTACAGTAACAAAGAAATGGACTCAAACACGAAAACTTAACATTGATTGTGGACGCCGCCCGCCGCCCGCCCGCACGCCCGCCCGCCCGCCGCCCGCCGCCCGCCCGCCCGCCGCAGCCCGGTCGATAACAGTGTTTCACTATATGTTAATGGACATTATTATTTATTCTCTGTATTTATTTTTTTTTATCAAATGTTTTTTATTCTCTTTGCTACATGTACATGTACACACACAAGATATACAAACAATTCAATGAACAAAGTACATATATATGTCAGTTCATACGCATGGCTACATTTCAATGAACAGTCTGAATAATAACGTATTGATTATTGATGCTTGTCTACATGTAACATTGAGTTTTTTAAATAAATAATAGGGTTTGTATAGGGCGTTTGGGCAATGAGACTGTTATAGGTCGTGTATTTTTATGAAAAAATAAAATTAAAAATACGTGAGAAAAAAGGTTATCAAAATGTTATAACAAACATAAAATATAGGAATGGACGTTTATGACATGTTTTGTGCTGATATAGGTATATCGATACACATAGCAGGTGAATGTTTACGTATTAATTTCCATAAAGTCACTCTATTTTTAATGGAAAATATCTAGTTTATTCTTGATAGTGGCAATAGTCTCTTGTATTTATTTTTTTGCTGAGCAATGATCATACTTAATCTGTCGAACATATTATTTTTTCAGGTGACGCATTTAATTAGTATAAATAATTAAAAACTATCATGCCTCATTTGTATATGAAAATAGCCTGATACATGTAACACCGAGAGCCACTACCAGTAAAATAAATATTACTGAATGATTACACAGTCAATCTCAAAAGTAAGTATACATGGATAAAATGGTAAATAACTTGAGTTAGGCCGATCGAATACCTGCCAAATTAGTACAATGACATACATGTAATGTTTGTTTGTTTGTTTATTAGTGTTTAACGGCCTATCAACAGCTAAGGTCATGTAAGGCCGGGCAAACGGGTTCGATCCCATTTTAACCTGCTGAATTGGGGGGAAAATCGCAAAATCAGAACGGAATATTTACATCGAGAACAAATATATTCAGCCCTGAAATTAGAATAACCTGACCTGGTGCCAGGTCCATACCACACCAAGTCACTTGACCCCTTCACCTAAAATAGGATTACCAATATCGTAATACTCACATAAGGGGTATAACCAGATTCAACTGTCACATACAAAATGCCAAAGACGTATGTGAGGGCCAAACCAGGTCTCCAGTCGGGAATCCGGTAAGGATGAACCCCGATCGTTAAATTACCCATCGCGTGCTCCCACCAGCCACCCACCATACATGTAATGACATAAAAGTCAACGAATATGCAATAATCGATTGGTGAACCCAGTACAAAATCAAAAGTCTGAATAGTGCGTATGGCCTCGATTTGCCGCCATACATTCCATACATAGAGTGGCTGATGGTTTGTCGGCTGTGGCATGTTTTTCCATTCTGGTTTAGCATCATCAGATATTCATGCGCGGTGTGGTCAAAAGTAGTACGTTTAAAAACATAAGCCATATTTGTTATGCCATAGACACTCTTTGTTTGTAGAAACCAGTCAATTAATGCACTAATCTACTTCGCAGGCATGTTATCAGCAGATATCGTACAACATGTCTGGATACATGTACGTGCCTAAGGATGGATACAACCTACTCCAATTGACAGATGGTTGAAATATTTCACGATACCAAAATATTAATATTTCAAACATACATTACTTTTGCGACTGACTGTACGTACCTGTATAGCGGGCACTTGTAATTTTTAGAACAAGTGGAATTATAGTGCTACAATTATCCACTTATTTAAATCCTATAAAGAACAGTTTGTGCCTACCGAGTGGGCATGTACCTTTAAGGATATTAAGTTATTAATTTATGTCGTTGATTTCGTTTTCCAACACCCTTTAGGGGTTCTGAAAACGTAAACAAAAACTCAGGTGACTAAATAAATAGCACATCCGTATCATCTGTAGTATTTATTTTATAAACTACACCAACAGGTGATTTTTTCCTGGCACCTGTGGAAAAATATAAGGTGAACAAAACGCGTTTAACGTCCCAGCAAAAGCTACTGTCATATAGTGACGAGGACTGAGTTTCAAGTGTCATCCGAAAGAGAGATGAACGTATGCCGGCGATGGGGATTGAACTGACAACATAGAAGTCCTTGATTGAAGTCCTATACAGTGAAACCTCTCTAAACCGGACACCCTGTGAGGTCCCAATGGTGTCCGGCTTAGATAGGTTTCACTATAAATCAGGCATTTGATAATTCTGAGCCATATATTTGTGCTATGTGATCACGAAAAGTCAATATCACCGGAGATAAATGATCAAGAAACTCATCAAAAATAAGATCACACGTGTTTTCTTGGTTTAGAGGGGTTCCTTGGGCATGTGGACCACATGGGCAGGCTGTGGAATGAAAATATGGATGATGAAAAAAAAGTATTGGTAGTTTGAAGTAAATCTGAGTAAGTGTTGTGGAGATATAAGGTATGTAACAACCTTAACACAAATTTTCAAAGTAATTTGACCTTGACATTGGGCATGTGGACCACATGGGCAGGCTATAGAATGAAAATATGGATGATGAAAAGGAATTATTGGAAGATGGAAGTAAATTGGAGTAACAAGTGTGGAGATATAAGGTATGTAAACACTTTAACGCATAGTTTATAATAACGCAAATTTCTAAGTCATTTGGCATTGACCTTGTGGCACAGGGGCCGCATGAGTGGGACACAGAATGAATATATGGATGATGCCCAATAAGCATACGAAGGTTGAAGCAAATCTGAGTTACGGTTACAGAGATAGTAAGTATGTGAAAACTGTAACGTAAATGTTGACAGAAACTTTAACGCAAACTTCTAAGTCATTTGACCTTGACCTAGGGGCACAGGAGCCGCATGAGTGGGACACATAGTGAATATATGGATGATGCCCAATGTGCATACGAAGTTTCAAGCAAATCCGACTTACGGTTACAGAGCTAGTAAGTATGTGAACACTTTAACGCACATTTTGACCTTGACATAGGGGCACAGGGGCCGCATTAGTGGGATACCGAATGAATATATGGATGATGACCAATAAGCATACAAAGTTTCAAGCAAATCCGACTTATGGTTACAGAGATAGTAAGTGTCTGATAACTTTAACCTTGATCTTGGGCACAAGGGACACATGAGTGGGATACAGCATGAAAATATGGATGATAACTAATAACGTAATAAGCATATGAAGTTTCAAGTCAATGTGACTTAGGACTACAGAGATAGAATGTATTTAAAAACGTTAACGCAAATTTCGGACGGACGGACTGACACACGGACGCAGGGACGGAAGGACGGACGCACATACGCACGGAAACCTAGACGTCATTGTGATCACCATGACTCGCTTTCCGCGAGAGGGCTCAACAAAAACTACCCATAAACAGATAGCTACCTACACCAATAAACCATATATATGTATTCAATTTCAATAAGTCTTTATGCAGATGTTGCCAGCAAGGATATCACACCATATGGTGTAGTTAGAAAATAATAAGCACATTTTGGCCCTTAGTGAATCATATTACGTACCGTTTTCCTTTTAAAACGGTCGTATACAAACTAGTACATGTAAGACATGAGAAAAGCAATTGTAATTCACTCTATAAATATCACGCAATCTGATTGGCTGATGGTCATACATTACAGGTGTATCATTGTTGCAAATTATTTAAATATGTCTTCCTACGCCAGTAGTAAAGGAGTGCATTATATATAGTTTAGCGCGTCGCCATTAAGCACATTTTCCGACCTATCATTTTCTGATGTACGTCGCAAATTTCAACATTACAATACATGTTGCCCTATAATCTACAACAATAAAATGACTACCTTCACACACAGTTCCATCGCCTTCGTATCCCGTGTTACATGTACAGTAGAACGAGTCTTCGGTGTCCGTGCATTCGGCATTGTCATCGCAATTGTGCGTGCCGTCCTCGCATTCATTTACTGTTTAATACATTTAGAGGATCTTACTTTGTAGGAAGAGTAATAGAGAATAGTAGGTTAGTGCCGTGAATGGGAAAATTATCTGGCAAGGATTAGGAAACGGGATGGGCGATGCTCTGCAGAGCACATCCCGTTTCCCTGCCGCGCCAGATATGTTTTCCCATTCACGGCAATAACCGACTATTCTATGTATCCCGTCAACAACTACAAATGGCTTTAAAATGCAAAAAGAATAACCCCAGCCACTGCACATGTTCATACGCAGTGATTACGTCGTTTTGACAGGATATCAAAATTGTTTCACGGCGCCGTGTTTCACGGCACATACCCACTGTGTTGACGGGATAAAATACGACATTTATTACATAAATGTGACGTCATCGCATTCATTTACTGTTTAAGACCAATTATCTGTAAAAAACAAAAAGTTGCCATAGGGGTCCAGCACGCAAAATCTCCGATTTTGTTCAAATTTCATCATTTTCTGTATCCATGCATATATCACAAATCAGCCAAATATTGTTCTAACGTTCGGACGCACGCATGCACGTACAGCTGAGCAACACAATTTGAGGAAGGGGCCATTGGGGTGGAGCTTCAACAAATTAGCCTTCCTTCCTATTGGTGTCACGTCCATGCATATATCACAAATCAGCCAAAATGTTGTTGTAACGTTCGGACGCACGCATGCACGTACACCCGAGCAAGCACATGTGAGGAAGGGGCCATTGGGGTGGAGCTTAAAACAAAATAATCCTTTCATTTATTCTGTTTGGCCCCTTATTCTATTCGTAACAAGGGACCATTCCTATTGATCTTGAACAATGGAAATGACCCCTCCTCCCTATTGGTGGCGCGTACGCATGCTATTGGCGAGGAGATAATAATGGGGAATGGTCGATAACTACAGACAACGGACAATGAAACACTAAATCAATTTATTGCAAATGATGGAAGTCTACTAAGTTTCATCTTGTTCAGATGCATATTTACATTTACCTCTGCCTTTTTAACGCTTTCATACACTCTTGGAAAAAGCTAGTAAATGCAAAGAAAAATATTTTTTGTAGACTTTCCTATTTTGCAACAATAATTCAGCCACGGAAGCGGGTCACGCTTGCCGAGACATTTGACCGTAACTTGATCATGGGCATATGCTAAAGAAAGTATCACAAAAACCGTCCGAGAAGTGCATGTTTAATACATGAAAAAGGGTCAAGGTTGAAGAAACGTTTTGACATTAAAAAATGGATAAGTGTTTCCACAACCATGTGAAGGTGAAAAGAGTGAATGTCCTATTGATTGTGGCACGAATGTGTTCCAAATGCGTACATGTATCAAGTGTCCCAATATTGTAGCAATCCATCAAGTAATATTAATGTGATACGACGATGAAGAAACTTGTACAAACGTTTTAATTTGGATTTTATATTTGACAACTTCCTGGATAATATCGCGTTTAATGATACAACCCAATGGCACATTTTCAAGAGCTGCAACGTTAATTTGACGTTAAATAATGAGCGATGGCGTTACGTTACGTTAATTAATTCATTCTCAAAATCACCGCTTCCCGTAACTTAAACATAGTATGAGATAAACATCATGAAGCTCGTAGGAAATAATTAATTGTCATAATTTAAGACACTATATTTACACTGTCCTTGAATTCATAATGGAAGATCACATTCAACGTATTGCGTTCATATCCCAGTGCATTACACTAGCCCCATGTGACGTCGCGCGACGTTGTTGATTCATTAAAGTTTGTTTGACGTCGTTATATTATATGACGTTCAAGGTCGTTGTCAATAACGTCACGTTATTGACCGGCAACGTCGCTGTTAATTGAATTGCGACAAAACGACGTAAAACAATAATATTCCTATTTTTTACGCTGTTTATGGTTATTTACATCCTTGAAACTATACGAAAATGCAGTGTAAATATAAGAAATACAACCATGGGCAGTTCCGTTTACTGTATTATGAACAACAGTTGGTCCGTTTAATGTTTCCGAACACTTTAAACAGACAAACTGTTGTTGATAATACAGTAAAAAACGCAACAGCCCACGGTTTAATTCATTAAATAACTGTAATGTATGGGCCTAAACATGTTTTCAACTTTAAAATGGCTGACCTTTTCAAAATGGTCGCCATTTTTTGGATATGACTACATACGAGTATGGCTTATGAAAACTGTGATTTCAAGAAAAGTTAAAATTCAAGGCACAACATTATATTTATGGTATATTTTCAATATAATTGACAAATAAAATAATTTTAAATTAATATTTGAAATGATTCCATGTCGCCATGACAACTGCAAAAATAATACTATTTTCATAGACATGTAAATTCATAATCTTGTATTGCATTTTGTGCTACATTTCTTTGTTGAAATCATCAATTACTCCTGCATACATATAGTATGCACTTATCTTCAATACTTCAATATTTATGCCAGTTACCATCGCAACAAAATCACCCATGCATTAAAATATATCTTAAATGACATACTTATGTTAGGAACATGCTAAACAGTGAGAATGTTTATATCATTATGGTCATAGCATAATGATTAATTGTCTCGTTTATATAAAACAAATACGCAGAAAGAAGGTAGTAACAGAGTAAACTATATTTTTATCGGTAGCTGGTACAGTCGGAAACGGGTTACATACATGTATACACAACTTCAAACCCGTGTAACGGCTATTATCTACCGTTTTGAGCCTGCTATCAAACGTTTTTGAATTGTATTTGCAAATGTGAACCAAGCTATATATGTGTCGCTTTGTCCATTTAAGTGGTAATGTGAAGGTAATGTGAAGGTAAAAGGGTACATGGTCATGTTAATGGCGGCATGAGTGTGTCCAAACATTGAAGCAATCCATCAAGTAACATTAATGTTATACGATGATGAAGAAACTTGTAAAAAAATGGCTAAGTGTTTCCGCAAACATGTGACCATAACAAAGGTCAAGATCATGTTAATGACGGCATGATCACATGTATCAAGAATGACGGCATGATCACATGTATCAAGTCCAAATATTAAAACAATCCATTAAGTAATATTAAAGTTATATCATGATGAAGGAACTTTTACAAACTTTAAGTGTTTCCACAAAAATTGTAAGGTAAAAACTGTCAAGGTCATGTGAATGGGGGCATGATTGTGTTCCAAATGCTCACATCTATCAAGTTCAAATATTGAAGCAATCTGCCAAATAATAGTAATGCTACACGATGATGAAGAAGCTTGTACAAACCAAAGCGATTCCGCAAAAATGTGAAGGTAAAAAAGGTCAAGGTCAATGACGGCAACGACGATGACGACGGAGAAAGCGGCGACTATAGTCGTGGCTTCTGCTAAAGCAGGCGCAACAATAAACTAAAGTCACTGTACCTGGGCAATCTGGAAGAATGTTGCTATCGGTTTCCGTGTCATTGCCGGAGCATGCGGCTCCGCCGTATGCGGGCGAAGGGTTGTCACATGATCGATATCTCGTCGTCGTAACATGTCCACACGTGGCCGACCAGGATGTCCAATAACCCCAGGTTCCCCAATTACCATCAACTGAAACAGTCGCCAATCTCGAAATATGTGGCTGTCACTCGATATATGTGGCTTATGGGATTTGTGACCAGTGTAGCTGCTGTTTAAATCGCACACTCAGTGTGAAAATATGAATCTGGCAAATAATACAGCCCCGGATCAGAATGTACGGAAAAAATGATGACCATGATCAACACGAGTCGAAATAACTATATCGACTCCTTATCACAACACATCATGCTATTATATTCGCTCTTTTTACAAGCAATAAGGCTCTAACCTACACAATTTGGACGGGATTTTTATAAATAAATTCAACGGGAGATAACTAGCTACGATCCCTCATTACGGTAACAGAGGTAGTAGATACATGTAGTAGGTAGAAGAAAACGTTACTGCAAATCTCGGACAGACAGACGGAAATACGGACGCACATCACAATTATAGGGGGAAAATAATACACGAGTGTGCGTCGGCTTCCGCGTAAGCAACGAGTGAGCGTAGCGATCGAGTTGCATGTACTGACGCCGACGGACACAAGTGTATTATTTCCGCTATTCAAACATATCGGATATATATGCACATTTAGTCTATTTGCAGATTAAATAAATGAATTGTGATGTGCGCATGAATAGTTACACAATGACGTGTTTTCACGCGTTTTGACGTTACGTTGTGTGATGTCAAATGTGACGTCATGTAAACTTTTTTAAATCCAAATTACACAGCTGTTTCTATGAACTAGATATATTTGAGTGCATGTTTGGAATGTGTTCAATCACATTAACATTCTAGATTAGTCGAAACCCTTTCCAGGTTTTCAAATAACTATATTGTGACTGTAATGATAAGTAAACATCTTGCATGGTAGCTCGTGGTTTCCAAGAAAACAGGCGCGCAATTACGGGTGTTCTCTTCACGGTGTATTATTTGAAAGGAGTTGATTATGGGCTTTTTATCACAGCGAAACCGGTACAAATAATTCGCAAGTGTGTAATAAAAGACGGTGAGTATATGTATTCCGAATTCCTTTTGCCGGGTACATAAAACAAACAATTGCTTGATTGTCAGTTCAGATTGCCAAAATATTTTCAGAAACGTTTACATCTGGGCAAGATTTATCAATTTCGTTATTTCCAAACACGGGGTGCTTGGAATCAAGCAGCTTCTTTCGCTGAGCCAGAGCTGTAACATCAATTTGCTTGATTGCGAGTTGCCATTGCTAATAGAAGGTATGAAACGTTGACAAGCTGCGAACGATAAACACAGGCGGTTGTGTATGCCAACTATGGTAAGACAAACAAAATTTAATTGCGAGTTGACATTGGCAATATATACCCAGCAACGTTAACAATCTGGACACGATTAATGTAAGCTATTGCCTACAGCGAGAGTTATTGAACCTACGTTAAAATGCAGGAAATATACAATACCAGGGCAAGGAGTAACGGTGGTATTTTCTGTTTCCGTTTCACTGCCGGTACAGTTAGTTCCATTGTGGAAAGGCGCAGTGCTATCACATAGTCGAGACCTCGACCTAGTCGCCGGTCCACATGTGGTCGACCAGTCGGTCCAGGCGTCCCACGATCCCCAATTACCATCCACTGAAACATGTGACGGTATCGAAATGCACGAAATGTAAACGCCGAATAATACTAATATAACGAATAAATAGTGCGGTGTTCACGATATCGCGATGATAGTGCGATATTACATCGTAGCATCGAGTCTCAAATAATCGTGACACGAAACCACGACAAGCCTACCTGGGCATACACCATTACTACATGGTATAGTATCCTCTACCCGGAAGTGAAACGTTGTAATCTGCTCCGTGTTGCCATCTGCTCCATATCTGATTTGATTTTTTTTAACTTGAAAAACATCCGTGACGAACATCTCAAACTAACAAAAATATGTTAAAAACGCGCCCTCCCGCTTAACATTCCGCAAACCCTGTGACTGAGAACAAACTAAAGTACTTATTGTTTATGGATTCATTTAGATTGTGGCTTTACATGTACATGTACATATACTGCTGAGGAAAGCACATTTATGCAATATCTATCGTATTAATTCGTCATACATATTAAGATGCTCTATGTTTATTAAAATTCAGTTTATTGCAAAAGATCAAACTCTTCTAAGTCTTTAAGACCAATTATCTGTAAAAAACAAAAAGTTGCCATAGGGGTCCAGGACGCAAAATATTCGATTTTGTTCAAACTTTCATCATTTTCTGTATCCATTCATATATCACAAATCAGCCAAAATGTTGTTCGAACGTTCGGACGCACGCATGCACGTACAGCTGAGCAACACAATGTGAGGAAGGGGCCATTGGGGTGGAGCTTCAAAACAATATCCTTCCTTCCTATTGGTGTCACGTCCATGCATATATCACAAATCAGCCAAAATGTTGTTGTAACGTTCGGACGCACGCATGCACGTACACCCGAGCAAGCAAATGTGAGGAAGGGGCCATTGGGGTGGAGCTTAAAACAAAATAATCCCTTCATTTATTCCGTGTGACCCCTTATTCTATTCATAACAAGGGACCATTCCTATTGATCTAGAACAATGGAAATGACCCCTCCTCCCTATTGGTGGCGCGTACGCATGAACATAAAAGGACTAACGCTATTGGCGAGGAGATAATAATGGGGAATGGTCGATAACTATAGGCAACGGACAATGAAACGCTAAATCAATGTATTGCAAATGACGGAAGTCTACACAATTAACAAGTTTATATTAATTGATAATACCGCTACTTTAGCCGCTATCGACCCTTCATCCAGTTAAGACAATTACGGGAAAATGTATTTAACGACGTGGAACGTCTTATGTCCATTGGAATACTATTCCAGATTAGCGCGCCCGAGTATGAAAACAGATTACCTTTAGGTTTGGGAACTTCGTAATTCATATATGTTTCAGATCGTAATACCATACTCGTATTTTGTAAGTGATTAGTGCGTATTTCAAATAATTCACATAAAGATTGGGAGGGGGGGGGGCATTTTATTAGTTACTTTGTACATAGTTTTCGCTTTTAGGAGAAATACGCTTTCGTCAATGGTCAAAATGTTGAGTAATTCTAGTGAGTTTTGCAAATCAATATATTCGTTTCCCAGAATGACTTTACATGCTCGCCGTTGAAGTTTGGTTATTATGTACATATTTCGATTTGACGATTTTCCTCATACTATATTCCAATATGTCAAATGTGGCTGAATATAGGCCTTATAGAATAATATTCGGTGCTCACTAGATAAATAAGGTCTGATTTGATATAATAGCCAGAGATATGATGAAATATTTTGTGAGATACCGTTAAATTGGACATTCCACTGGAGATTTTCATCTACATGTACAACCACAATTTTATAACCGGTGGTGATATCGAGGCTTACATTGTCATATTTGTGTTCGATCATTTTGGTATGGTATGGTATGGTATGGTATGGTATGGTATGGTATGGTATTATATTGTGATATTGACATATTGACATATTGACATATTGACATATTGACATATTGACATACCTTCGCATATGTTGCCAAACATCTGGTACCCGGACATACAAACACAATCGAAGGAGCCGTTCGTGTTTACACAATTGGAGTACGCTGGGCAATCGTGGGTACCATTCGTACACTCGTCCGTATCTGTAGGTGTGAAATAAATAAATAAATAAGGAATGGGAAAACATATGTGCAGATGCATGTACATTTATAAATATACAATGCATATTGAAATGATTACATGATGTAAGCATAGGTGAATTTAACTTGAAGAAATAATAATAATGAGCCATAGCGAAAAGTGGTACCTGTGTCCCGACAGTCCCATATCAGATTGCGCATCGACGCAGCTTGAACTGGGTTTAACACGTTTATTTCTCAGTGATACTTTCATTTTTTACTATAATACGTTAAATTCGTTCTCGTGCGCCTGATATAGGGTTACACGGTCGCTAAGCTCCACAAGACCAATTTTATCATGGCAAATCAAACACGCGGTCATTGCAAACTGTATACCATACATCGCTATTTCGTGATTAGTGACGCTGGTGGGGGGCACAATTAACAAGTTTATATTAATTGATAATACCGCTACTTCAGCCGCTATCGACCTTTCATCCAGTTAAGACAATTAAGGGAAAATTTATTTAACAACGTGGAACGTGTTATGTCCATTGTAATACTATTCCAGATTAGCGCGCCTGAGTATGAAAAGCTGTTGTTAAAGAGATTATTTTTAGGTTTGGGAACTTCGTAATTCATATCTGTTTCAGATCTTAATACCATACTCGTATTTTGTAAGTGATTAGTGCGCATTTCAAATAATTCACATAAAGATGTGGGTGCCATTTTATTAGTTACTTTGTACATAGTTTTCGCTTTTTGGAGAAATACGCTTTCGTCAATGGTCAAAATGTTGAGTAATTCTAGTGAGTTTTGCAAATCAATATATTCGTTTCCCAGAATGAATTTACATGCTCGCCGTTGAAGTTTGGTTATTATGTACATATTTCGATTTGACGATTTTCCTCATACTATATTTCAATATGTCAAATGTGGCTGAATATAGGCCTTATAGAATAATATTCGGTGCTCACTAGATAAATAAGGTCTGATTTGATATAATAGCCAGAGATTTGATGAAATATGAGATACCGTTAAATTGGACATTCCACTGGAGATTTTCATCTACATGTACAACCACAATTTTATAACCGGTGGTGATATCGATGCTTACATTGTCATATTTGTGTTCGATCATTTTGGGTTTATCGTTATGGTATGGTATTGTATTGTATTGTGATATTGACATATTGACATACCTTCGCATATGTTGCCAAACATCTGGTACCCGGACATACAAACACAATCGAAGGAGCCGTTCGTGTTTACACAATTGGAGTACGCTGGGCAATCGTGGGCACCATTCGTACACTCGTCCGTATCTGTAGGTGTGAAATAAATAAATAAATAAGGAATGGGAAAACATATATGCATATACATGTACATATATAAATATACAATGCATATTGAAATGATTACATGATGTATGCATACGTGAATTTAACTTGAAGAAATGATAATGATGAGCCATAACGAAAAGTGGTACCTGTGTCCCGACAGTCCCATATCAGACTGCGCATCGACGCAGCTTGAACTGGGTTTAATACGTTTATTTCTCAGTGATAGTTTCAGTTTTTGCTATAAGACGCTAAATTCGTTCTCGTGCGCCTGATATAGGGTTACACGGTCGCTAAGCTCCACAAGACCAATTGTATCATGGCAAATCAAACAGGCGGTCATTGCAAACTGTATACCATACATCGCAATTTCGTGATTAGTGACGCTGGCGGGGGGCACAATTAACAAGTTTATATTAATTGATAATACCGCTACTTCAGCCGCTATCGACCTTTCATCCAGTTAAGACAATTAAGGGAAAACTTTATTTTAACACGTGGAACGTGTTATGTCCATTGTAATACCTATTCCAGATTAGCGCGCCTGAGTATGAAAAGCTGTTGTTAAAGAGATTACTTTTAGGTTTGGGAACTTCGTAATTCATATCTGTTTCAGATATTAATACCATACTCGTATTTTGTGCGCATTTCAAATAATTCACATAAAGATGTGGGGGCCATTTTATTAGTTACTTTGTACATAGTTTTCGCTTTTTGGAGAAATACGCTTTCGTCAATGGTCAAAATGTTGAGTAATTCTAGTGAGTTTTGCAAATCAATATATTCGTTTCCCAGAATTAATTTACATGCTCGCCGTTGAAGTTTGGTTATTATGTACATATTTCGATTTGACGATTTTCATCATACTATATTCCAATATGTCAAATGTGGCTGAATATAGGCCTTATAGAATAATATTCGGTGCTCAATAGATAAATAAGGTCTGATTTGATATAACAGCCAGAGATTTGATGAAATATTGTTTGAGATACCGTTAAATTGGACATTCCACTGGAGATTTTCATCTACATGTACACCCACAATGATATCGAGGCTTACATTGTCATATTTGTGTTCGATAAATTTGGTATGGTATGGTATGGTATGGTATGGTATGGTATGGTATGGTATGGTATGGTATGGTATGGTATGGTATGGTATTGTATTGTATTGTGATATTGACATATTGACATATTGACATACCTTCGCATATGTTGCCAAACATCTGGTACCCGGACATACAAAGACAATCGAAGGAGCCGTTCGTGTTTACACAATTGGAGTACGCTGGGCAATCGTGGGCACCATTCGTACACTCGTCCGTATCTGTAGGTGTGAAATAAATAAATAAATAAGGAATGGGAAAACATATATGCATATACATGTACATATAAATATACAAAGCATATTGAAATGATTACATGATGTATGCATACGTGAATGTAACTTGAAGAAATAATAATAATGAGCCATAACGAAAAGTGGTACCAGTGTCCTGACAGTCCCATATCAGACTGCGCTTCGACGCAGCTTGAACTGGGTTTAGCACGTTATTTCTCAGTGATAGTTTCAGTTTTTGTTATACGACGCTAATTTCGTTCTCGTGTGCTAAGCTGCCTGATATAGGGTTACACGGTCGCTAAGCTCCCCAAGACCAATTTTATCATGGCAAATCAAACACGCGGTCATTGCAAACTGTATACCATACATCGCAATTTCGTGATTAGTGACGCTGGCGGGGGGCACAATTAACAAGTTTATATTAATAGATAATACCGCTACTTCAGCCGCTATCGACCCTTCATCCAGTTAAGACAATTACGGGAAAATGTATTTAACGACGTGGAACGTCTTATGTCCATTGGAATACTATTCCAGATTAGCGCGCCCGAGTATGAAAAGCTGTTTTTAAACAGATTACTTTTAGGTTTGGGAACTTCGTAATTCATATCTGTTTCAGATCTTAATACCATACTCGTATTTTGTAAGTGATTAGTGCGCATTTCAAATAATTCACATAAAGATGTGGGTGCCATTTTATTAGTTACTTTGTACATAGTTTTCGCTTTTTGGAGAAATACGCTTTCGTCAATGGTCAAAATGTTGAGTAATTCTAGTGAGTTTTGCAAATCAATATATTCGTTTCCCAGAATGAATTTACATGCTCGCCGTTGAAGTTTGGTTATTATGTACATATTTCGATTTGACGATTTTCCTCATACTATATTTCAATATGTCAAATGTGGCTGAATATAGGCCTTATAGAATAATATCGGTGCTCAGTAGATAAATAAGGTCTGATTTGATATAATAGCCAGAGATATGATGAAATATTTTGTGAGATACCGTTAAATTGGACATTCCACTGGAGATTTTCATCTACATGTACAACCACAATTTTATAACCGGTGGTGATATCGAGGCTTACATTGTCATATTTGTGTTCGATCATTTTGGTATCGTATGGTATGGTATGGTATTGTATTGTGATATTGACATATTGACATACCTTCGCATATGTTGCCAAACATCTGGTACCCGGACATACAAACACAATCGAAGGAGCCGTTCGTGTTTACACAATTGGAGTACGTTGGGCAATCGTAGGTACCATTCGTACACTCGTCCGTATCTGTAGGTGTGAAATAAATAAATAAATAAGGAATGGGAAAACATATATGCATATACATGTACATATATAAATATACAATGCATATTGAAATGATTACATGATGTATGCATACGTGAATTTAACTTGAAGAAATAATAATGATGAGCCATAACGAAAAGTGGTACCTGTGTCCCTACATTCCCATATCAGACTGCGCATCGACGCAGCTTGAACTGGGTTTAACACGCTTATTTCTCAGTGATAGTTTCAGTTTTTGCTATAAGACGCTAAATTCGTTCTCGTGCGCCTGATATAGGGTTACACGGTCGCTAAGCTCCACAAGACCAATTGTATCATGGCAAATCAAACAAGCGGTCATTGCAAACTGTATACCATACATCGCAATTTCGTGATTAGTGACGCTGGCGGGGGGCACAATTAACAAGTTTATATTAATTGATAATACCGCTACTTCAGCCGATATCGACCTTTCATCCAGTTAAGACAATTAAGGGAAAATTTATTTAACAACGTGGAACGTGTTATGTCCATTGTAATACTATTCCAGATTTGCGCGCCTGAGTATGAAAAGCTGTTTTTAAAGAGATTATTTTTAGGTTTGGGAACTTCGTAATTCATATCTGTTTCAGATCTTAATACCATACTCGTATTTTGTAAGTGATTAGTGCGCATTTCAAATAATTCACATAAAGATGTGGGTGCCATTTTATTAGTTACTTTGTACATAGTTTTCGCTTTTTGGAGAAATACACTTTCGTCAAATGGTCAAATGTTGAGTAATTCTAGTGAGTTTTGCAAATCAATATATTCGTTTCCCAGAATGAATTTACATGCTCGCCGTTGAAGTTTGGTTATTATGTACATATTTCGATTTGACGATTTTCCTCATACTATATTTCAATATGTCAAATGTGGCTGAATATAGGCCTTATAGAATAATATTCGGTGCTCAGTAGATAAATAAGGTCTGATTTGATATAATAGCCAGAGATATGATGAAATATTTTGTGAGATACCGTTAAATTGGACATTCCACTGGAGATTTTCATCTACATGTACAACCACAATTTTATAACCGGTGGTGATATCGATGCTTACATTGTCATATTTGTGTTCGATCATTTTGGTATCGTATGGTATGGTATTGTATTGTATTGTGATATTGACATATTGACATACCTTCGCATATGTTGCCAAACATCTGGTACCCGGACATACAAACACAATCGAAGGAGCCGTTCGTGTTTACACAATTGGAGTACACTGGGCAATCGTAGGTACCATTCGTACACTCGTCCGTATCTGTAGGTGTGAAATAAATAAATAAATAAGGAATGGGAAAACATATATGCATATACATGTACATATATAAATATACAATGCATATTGAAATGATTACATGATGTATGCATACGTGAATTTAACTTGAAGAAATAATAATGATGAGCCATAGCGAAACGTGGTACCTGTGTCCCGACAGTCCCATATCAGACTGCGCATCGACGCAGCTTGAACTGGGTTTAACACGTTTATTTCTCAGTGATACTTTCATTTTTTTAACTATAAGACGTTAAATTCGTTCTCGTGCGCCTGATATAGGGTTACACGGTCGCTAAGCTCCACAAGACCAATTTTATCATGGCAAATCAAACACGCGGTCATTGCAAATTGTATACCATACATCGAAATTTCGTGATTAGTGACGCTGGCGGGGGGTCACAAGTAACAAGTTTATATTAATTGATAATACCGCTACTTCAGCCGCTATCGACCCTTCATCCAGTTAAGACAATTACGGGAAAATGTATTTAACGACGTGGAACGTCTTATGTCCATTGGAATACTATTCCAGATTAACGCGCCTGAGTATGAAAAGCTGTTGTTAAAGAGATTACTTTTAGGTTTGGGAACTTCGTAATTCATATCTGTTTCAGATATTAATACCATACTCGTATTTTGTAAGTGATTAGTGCGCATTTCAAATAATTCACATAAAGATGTGGGGGCCATTTTATTAGTTACTTTGTACATAGTTTTCGCTTTTTGGAGAAATACGCTTTCGTCAATGGTCAAAATGTTGAGTAATTCTAGTGAGTTTTGCAAATCAATATATTCGTTTCCCAGAATTAATTTACATGCTCGCCGTTGAAGTTTGGTTATTATGTACATATTTCGATTTGACGATTTTCATCATACTATATTCCAATATGTCAAATGTGGCTGAATATAGGCCTTATAGAATAATATTCGGTGCTCAGTAGATAAATAAGGTCTGATTTGATATAATAGACAGAGATATGATGAAATATTTCGTGAAATACCGTTAAATTGGACATTCCACTGGATATTTTCATCTACATGTACACCCACAATTGTATTACCGGTAGTGATATCGAGGCTTACATTGTCATATTTGTGTTCGATCAGTTTGGTATCGTATGGTATGGTATTGTATTGTGATATTGACATATTGACATACCTTCACATATGTTGCCAGACATCTGGTACCCGGACATACAAACACAATCGAAGGAGCCGTTCGTGTTTACACAATTGGAGTACGCTGGGCAATTGTGGGTACCATTCGTACACTCGTCCGTATCTGTATTTGTGAAATAAATAAATAAATAAGGAATTGGAAAACATATATGCATATACATGTACATTTATAAATATACAATGCATATTGAAATTATTACATGATGTATGCATACGTGAATGTAACTTGAAGAAATAATAATAATGAGCCATAACGAAAAGTGGTACCTGTGTCCCGACAGTCCCATATCAGACTGCGCATCGACGCAGCTTGAACTGGGTTTAACACGTTATTTCTCAGTGATAGTTTCATTTTTTGCTATAAGACGCTAAATTCGTTCTCGTGCGCCTGATATAGGGCTACACGGTCGCTAAGCTCCCCAAGACCAATTTTATCATGGCAAATCAAACACGCGGTCATTGCAAACTGTATACCATACATCGCAATTTCGTGATTAGTGACACTGGCGGGGGGCACAATTAACAAGTTTATATTAATTGATAATACCGCTACTTCAGCCGCTATCGACCCTTGATCCAGTTAAGACAATTACGGGAAAATGTCTTATGTCCATTGGAATACTATTCCAGATTAGCGCGCCTGAGTATGAAAAGCTGTTTTTAAAGAGATTACTTTTAGGTTTGGGAACTTCGTAATTCATATCTGTTTCAGATATTAATACCATACTCGTATTTTGTAAGTGATTAGTGCGCATTTCAAATAATTCACATAAAGATTGGGGGGCCATTTTATTAGTTACTTTGTACATAGTTTTCGCTTTTTGGAGAAATACGCTTTCGTCAAAGGTCAAAATGTTGAGTAATTCTAGTGAGTTTTGCAAATCAATATATTTATTTCCCAGAATGATTTTACATGCTCGCCGTTGAAGTTTGGTTATTATGTACATATTTCAATTTGACGACTTTCCCCATACTGTATTGCAATATGTCAAATGTGGCTGAATATAGGCCTTATAGAATAATATTCGGTGCTCACTAGATAAATAAGGTCTGACTTGATATAATAGCCAGAGATTTGATGAAATATTTTTTGAGATACCGTTAAATTGGACATTCCACTGGAGATTTTCATCTACATGTACACACACAATTTTATTACCGGTAGTGATATCGAGGCTTACATTGTCATATTTGTGTTCGATCATTTTGGTATCGTATGGTATGGTATGGTATTGTATTGTGATATTGACATATTGTAATACCTTCGCATATGTTGTCAGACATCTGGTACCCGGACATACAAACACAATCGAAGGAGCCGTTCGTGTTTACACAATTGGAGTACGCTGGGCAATTGTGGGTACCATTCGTACACTCGTCCGTATCTGTATTTGTGAAATAAATAAATAAATAAGGAATTGGAAAACATATGTGCAGATACATGTACATTTATAAATATACAATGCATATTGAAATGATTACATGATGTAAGCATAGGTGAATTTAACTTGAAGAAATAATAATAATGAGCCATAGCGAAAAGTGGTACCTGTGTCCCGACAGTCCCATATCAGATTGCGCATCGACGCAGCTTGAACTGGGTTTAACACGTTTATTTCTCAGTGATACTTTCATTTTTTACTATAAGACGTTAAATTCGTTCTCGTGCGCCTGATATAGGGTTACACGGTCGCTAAGCTCCACAAGACCAATTTTATCATGGCAAATCAAACACGCGGTCATTGCAAACTGTATACCATACATTGCAATTTCATGATTAGTGACGCTGGCGGGGGGTCACAATTAACAAGTTTATATTAATTGATAATACCGCTACTTCAGCCGCTATCGACCTTTCATCCAGTTAAGACAATTAAGGGAAAATGTATTTAACAACGTGGAACGTGTTATGTCCATTGTAATACTATTCCAGATTAGCGCGCCTGAGTATGAAAAGCTGTTGTTAAAGAGATTATTTTTAGGTTTGGGAACTTCGTAATTCATATCTGTTTCAGATCTTAATACCATACTCGTATTTTGTAAGTGATTAGTGCGCATTTCAAATAATTCACATAAAGATGTGGGTGCCATTTTATTAGTTACTTTGTACATATTTTTCGCTTTTTGGAGAAATACGCTTTCGTCAATGGTCAAAATGTTGAGTAATTCTAGTGAGTTTTGCAAATCAATATATTCGTTTCCCAGAATGAATTTACATGCTCGCCGTTGAAGTTTGGTTATTATGTACATATTTCGATTTGACGATTTTCCTCATACTATATTCCAATATGTCAAATGTGGCTGAATATAGGCCTTATAGAATAATATTCGGTGCTCAGTAGATAAATAAGGTCTGATTTGATACAATAGCCAGAGATTTGATGAAATCTTTTTTGAGATATCGTTAAATTAGACATTCCACTGGAGATTTTCATCTACATGTACACCCACAATTGTATTACCGGTAGTGATATCGAGGCTTACATTGTCATATTTGTGTTCGATCATTTTGGTATCGTACGGTATTGTATTGTGATATTGACATATTGCAATACCTTCGCATATGTTGCCAGACATCTGGTACCCGGACATACAAACACAATCGAAGGAGCCGTTCGTGTTTACACAATTGGAGTACGCGGGGCAATTGTGGGTACCATTCGTACACTCATCCGTATCTGTATTAATTATTTTGTGAAATAAATAAATAAATAAGGAATTGGAAAACATATATGCACTACATTTATAAATATACAATGCATATTGAAATTACTACATGATGTATGCATACGTGAATGTAACTTGAAGAAATAATAATGATGAGCCATAACGAAAAGTGGTACCTGTGTCCCGACAGTCCCATATCAGATTGCGCATCGACGCAGCTTGAACTGGGTTTAACACGTTATTTCTCAGTGATAGTTTCATGTTTTGCTATAAGACGCTAAATTCGTTCTCGTGCGCCTGATATAGGGCTACAAGGTCGCTAAGCTCCCCAAAACCAATTGTATCATGGCAAATCAAACACGCCGTCATTGCAAACTGTATACCATACATCGCAATTTCGTGATTAGTGACACCTGCGGGGGGCACAATTAACAAGTTTATATTAATTGATAATACCGCTACTTCAGCCGCTATCGACCCTTCATCCAGTTAAGACAATTACGGGAAAATGTATTTAACGACGTGGAACGTCTTATGTCCATTGGAATACTATTCCAGATTAACGCGCCTGAGTATGAAAAGCTGTTGTTAAAGAGATTACTTTTAGGTTTGGGAACTTATTAATTCATATCTGTTTCAGATATTAATACCATACTCGTATTTTGTGAGTGATTAGTGCGCATTTCAAATAATTCACATAAAGATGTGGGGGCCATTTTATTAGTTACTTTGTACATAGTTTTCGCTTTTTGGAGAAATACGCTTTCGTCAATGGTCAAAATGTTGAGTAATTCTAGTGAGTTTTGCAAATCAATATATTCGTTTCCCAGAATGAATTTACATGCTCGCCGTTGAAGTTTGGTTATTATGTACATATTTCGATTTGACGATTTTCCTCATACTATATTCCAATATGTCAAATGTGGCTGAATATAGGCCTTATAGAATAATATTCGGTGCTCAGTAGATAAATAAGGCTGATTTGATATAATAGACAGAGATATGATGAAATATTTCGTGAAATACCGTTAAATTAGACATTCCATTGGATATTTTCATGTACATGTACACCCACAATTGTATTACCGGTAGTGATATCGAGGCTTACATTGTCATATTTGTGTTCGATCATTTTGGTATCGTATGGTATGGTATTGTATTGTGATATTGACATATTGACATACCTTCGCATATGTTGCCAGACATCTGGTACCCGGAGATACAAACACAATCGAAGGAGCCGTTCGTGTTTACACAATTGGAGTACGCTGGGCAATTGTGGGTACCATTCGTACACTCGTCAGTATCTGTATTTGTGAAATAAATAAATAAATAAGGAATTGGAAAACATATTTGCATATACATGTACATTTATAAATATACAATGCATATTGAAATTATTACATGATGTATGCATACGTGAATGTAACTTGAAGAAATAATAATAATGAGCCATAACGAAAAGTGGTACCTGTGTCCCGACAGTCCCATATCAGACTGCGCATCGACGCAGCTTGAACTGGGTTTAACACGTTATTTCTCAGTGATAGTTTCAGTTTTTGCTATAAGACGCTAAATTCGTTCTCGTGCGCCTGATATAGGGCTACACGGTCGCTAAGCTCCCCAAGACCAATTTTATCATGGCAAATCAAACACGCGGTCATTGCAAACTGTATACCATACAGCGCAATTTCGTGATTAGTGACACTGGCGGGGGGCACAATTAACAAGTTTATATTAATTGATAATACCGCTACTTCAGCCGTTATCGACCCTTGATCAAGTTAAGACAATTACTGGAAAATGTATTTAACGACGTGGAACGTCTTATGTCCATTGGAATACTATTCCAGATTAACGCGCCTGAGTATGAAAAGCTGTTGTTAAAGAGATTACTTTTAGGTTTGGGAACTTATTATTTCATATCTGTTTCAGATATTAATACCATACTCGTATTTTGTGAGTGATTAGTGCGCATTTCAAATAATTCACATAAAGATGTGGGGGCCATTTTATTAGTTACTTTGTACATAGTTTTCGCTTTTTGGAGAAATACTCTTTCGTCAATGGTCAAAATGTTGAGTAATTCTAGTGAGTTTTGCAAATCAATATATTCGTTTCCCAGAATGAATTTACATGCTCGCCGTTGAAGTTTGGTTATTATGTACATATTTCGATTTGACGATTTTCCTCATACTATATTCCAATATGTCAAATGTGGCTGAATATAGGCCTTATAGAATAATATTCGGTGCTCAGTAGATAAATAAGGTCTGATTTGATATAATAGACAGAGATATGATGAAATATTTCGTGAAATACCGTTAAATTAGACATTCCATTGGATATTTTCATGTACATGTACACCCACAATTGTATTACCGGTAGTGATATCGAGGCTTACATTGTCATATTTGTGTTCGATCATTTTGGTATCGTATGGTATGGTATTGTATTGTGATATTGACATATTGACATACCTTCGCATATGTTGCCAGACATCTGGTACCCGGAGATACAAACACAATCGAAGGAGCCGTTCGTGTTTACACAATTGGAGTACGCTGGGCAATTGTGGGTACCATTCGTACACTCGTCAGTATCTGTATTTGTGAAATAAATAAATAAATAAGGAATTGGAAAACATATGTGCATATACATGTACATTTATAAATATACAATGCATATTGAAATTATTACATGATGTATGCATACGTGAATGTAACTTGAAGAAATAATAATAATGAGCCATAACGAAAAGTGGTACCTGTGTCCCGACAGTCCCATATCAGACTGCGCATCGACGCAGCTTGAACTGGGTTTAACACGTTATTTCTCAGTGATAGTTTCAGTTTTTGCTATAAGACGCTAAATTCGTTCTCGTGCGCCTGATATAGGGCTACACGGTCGCTAAGCTCCCCAAGACCAATTTTATCATGGCAAATCAAACACGCGGTCATTGCAAACTGTATACCATACAGCGCAATTTCGTGATTAGTGACACTGGCGGGGTCACAATTAACAAGTTTATATTAATTGATAATACCGCTACTTCAGCCGTTATCGACCCTTGATCAAGTTAAGACAATTACTGGAAAATGTATTTAACGACGTGGAACGTCTTATGTCCATTGGAATACTATTCCAGATTAGCGCGCCTGAGTATGAGAAGCTTTTTTTAAAGAGATTACTTTTAGGTTTGGGAACTTCGTAATTCATATGTGTTTCAGATATTAATACCATACTCGTATTTTGTAAGTGATTAGTGCGGATTTCAAATAATTCACATAAAGATGTGGGGGCCATTTTATTAGTTACTTTGTACATAGTTTTCGCTTTTTGGAGAAATACGCTTTCTTCAATGGTCAAAATGTTGAGTAATTCTAGTGAGTTTTGCAAATCAATATATTCGTTTTCCAGAATTAATTTACATGCACGCCGTTGAAGTTTGGTTATTATGTACATATTTCGATTTGACGATTTTCCTCATACTATATTCCAATATGTCAAATGTGGCTGAATATAGGCCTTATAGAATAATATTCGGTGCTCAGTAGATAAATAAGGTCTGATTTGATATAATAGCCAGAGATATGATGAAATCATTATTAAGATACTGTTAGATTGGTCATTCCACTGGAGATTTTCATCTACATGTACACCCACAATTGTATTACCGGTAGTATTATCGAGGCTAACATTGTCATATTTGTGTTCGATAATTTTGGTATGGTATGGTATGGTATGGTATGGTATGGTATGGTATGGTATGGTATGGTTTGGTATGGTATGGTATGGTATGGTATGGTATGGTATGGTATGGTATGGTATGGTATGGTATGGTATGGTATGGTATGGTATGGTATTGGTACCCGGACATACAAAGACAATCGAAGGAGCCGTTCGTGTTTACACAATTGGAGTACGCTGGGCAATCGTGGGTACCATTCGTACACTCGTCCGTATCTGTAAGTGTGAAATACATAAATAAATAATTAATGGGAAAACATTTATGCATATACATGTACATATATAAATATACAATGCATATTGAAATGATTACATGATGTATGCATACGTGAATTTAACTTGAGGAAATAATAATGATGAGCCATAACGAAAAGTGGTACCTGTGTCCCGACAGTCCCATATCAGACTGCGCATCGACGCAGCTTGAACTGGGTTTAACACGTTTATTTCTCAGTGATACTTTCATTTTTTACTATAAGACGTTAAATTCGTTCTCGTGCGCCTGATATAGGGTTACACGGTCGCTAAGCTCCACAAGACCAATTTTATCATGGCAAATCAAACACGCGGTCATTGCAAACTGTATACCATACATTGCAATTTCATGATTAGTGACGCTGGCGGGGGGTCACAATTAACAAGTTTATATTAATTGATAATACCGCTACTTCAGCCGCTATCGACCCTTCATCCAGTTAAGACAATTACGGGAAAATGTATTTAACGACGTGGAACGTCTTATGTCCATTGGAATACTATTCCAGATTAACGCCAATGAGTATGAAAAGCTGTTGTTAAAGAGATTACTTTTAGGTTTGGGAACTTATTAATTCATATCTGTTTCAGATATTAATACCATACTCGTATTTTGTGAGTGATTAGTGCGCATTTCAAATAATTCACATAAAGATGTGGGGGCCATTTTATTAGTTACTTTGTACATAGTTTTCGCTTTTTGGAGAAATACGCTTTCGTCAATGGTCAAAATGTTGAGTAATTCTAGTGAGTTTTGCAAATCAATATATTCATTTCCCAGAATGATTTTACATGCTCGCCGTTGAAGTTTGGTTATTATGTACATATTTCCATTTGATGTGATTAGTGACGCTGGCGGGGGGCACAATTAACAAGTTTATATTAATAGATAATACCGCTACTTCAGCCGCTATCGACCCTTCATCCAGTTAAGACAATTACGGGAAAATGTATTTAACGACGTGGAACGTCTTATGTCCATTGGAATACTATTCCAGATTAGCGCGCCCGAGTATGAAAAGCTGTTTTTAAACAGATTACTTTTAGGTTTGGGAACTTCGTAATTCATATCTGTTTCAGATATTAATACCATACTCGTATTTTGTAAGTGATTAGTGCGCATTTCAAATAATTCACATAAAGATTGGGGGGCCATTTTATTAGTTACTTTGTACATAGTTTTCGCTCTTTGGAGAAATACGCTTTCGTCAAAGGTCAAAATGTTGAGTAATTCTAGTGAGTTTTGCAAATCAATATATTCATTTCCCAGAATGATTTTACATGCTCGCCGTTGAAGTTTGGTTATTATGTACATATTTCCATTTGACGACTTTCCCCATACTGTATTGCAATATGTCAAATGTGGCTGAATATAGGCCTTATAGAATAATATTCGGTGCTCACTAGATAAATAAGGTCTGATTTGATATAATAGCCAGAGATTTGATGAAATATTTTTTTGAGATACCGTTAAATTGGACATTCCACTGGAGATTTTCATCTACATGTACACCCACAATTTTATTACCGGTAGTGATATCGAGGCTTACATTGTCATATTTGTGTTCGATCATTTTGGTATCGTATGGTATGGTATGGTATTGTATTGTGATATTGACATATTGACATACCTTCGCATATGTTGCCAAACATCTGGTACCCGGACATACAAACACAATCGAAGGAGCCGTTCGTGTTTACACAATTGGAGTACGCTGGGCAATCGTATGTACCATTCGTACACTCGTCCGTATCTGTAGGTGTGAAATAAATAAATAAATAAGGAATGGGAAAACATATAGGCATATACATGTACATATATAAATATAAAATGCATATTGAAATGATTACATGATGTATGCATACGTGAATTTAACTTGAAGAAATAATAATGATGAGCCATAACGAAAAGTGGTACCTGTGTCCCGACAGTCCCATATCAGACTGCGCATCGACGCAGCTTGAACTGGGTTTAACACGTTTATTTCTCAGTGATAGTTTCAGTTTTTGCTATAAGACGCTAAATTCGTTCTCGTGCGCCTGATATAGGGTTACACGGTCGCTAAGCTCCACAAGACCAATTTTATCATGGCAAATCAAACACGCGGTCATTGCAAACTGTATACCATACATTGCAATTTCATGATTAGTGACGCTGGCGGGGGGTCACAATTAACAAGTTTATATTAATTGATAATACCGCTACTTCAGCCGCTATCGACCTTTCATCCAGTTAAGACAATTAAGGGAAAATGTATTTAACAACGTGGAACGTGTTATGTCCATTGTAATACTATTCCAGATTAGCGCGCCTGAGTATGAAAAGCTGTTGTTAAAGAGATTATTTTTAGGTTTGGGAACTTCGTAATTCATATCTGTTTCAGATCTTAATACCATACTCGTATTTTGTAAGTGATTAGTGCGCATTTCAAATAATTCACATAAAGATGTGGGTGCCATAGTAATTCTAGTGAGTTTTGCAAATCAATATATTCGTTTCCCAGAATGAATTTACATGCTCGCCGTTGAAGTTTGGTTATTATGTACATATTTCGATTTGACGATTTTCCTCATACTATATTCCAATATGTCAAATGTGGCTGAATATAGGCCTTATAGAATAATAGTCGGTGCTCAGTAGATAAATAAGGTCTGATTTGATACAATAGCCAGAGATTTGATGAAATCTTTTTTGAGATACCGTTAAATTGGACATTCCACTGGAGATTTTCATCTACATGTACACCCACAATTGTATTACCGGTAGTGCTATCGAGGCTTACATTGTCATATTTGTGTTCGATCATTTTGGTATCGTATGGTATGGTATGGTATTGTATTGTGATATTGACATATTGACATACCTTCGCATATGTTGCCAAACATCTGGTACCCGGACATACAAACACAATCGAAGGAGCCGTTCGTGTTTACACAATTGGAGTACGCTGGGCAATCGTAGGTACCATTCGTACACTCGTCCGTATCTGTAGGTGTGAAATAAATAAATAAATAAGGAATGGGAAAACATATAGGCATATACATGTACATATATAAATATAAAATGCATATTGAAATGATTACATGATGTATGCATACGTGAATTTAACTTGAAGAAATAATAATGATGAGCCATAACGAAAAGTGTTACCTGTGTCCCGACAGTCCATATCATGACTGCGCATCGACGCAGCTTGAACTGGTTTAACAACGTTTATTTATTTCTCAGTGATAGTTTCAGTTTTTGCTATAAGACGCTAAATTCGTTCTCGTGCGCCTGATATAGGGTTACACGGTCGCTAAGCTCCACAAGACCAATTTTATCATGGCAAATCAAACACGCGGTCATTGCAAACTGTATACCATACATCGCAATTTCGTGATTAGTGACGCTGGCGGGGGTCACAATTAACAAGTTTATATTAATTGATAATACCGCTACTTCAGCCGCTATCGACCTTTCATCCAGTTAAGACAATTAAGGGAAAATGTATTTAACAACGTGGAACGTGTTATGTCCATTGTAATACTATTCCAGATTAGCGCGCCTGAGTATGAAAAGCTGTTGTTAAAGAGATTATTTTTAGGTTTGGGAACTTCGTAATTCATATCTGTTTCAGATCTTAATACCATACTCGTATTTTGTAAGTGATTAGTGCGCATTTCAAATAATTCACATAAAGATGTGGGTGCCATAGTAATTCTAGTGAGTTTTGCAAATCAATATATTCGTTTCCCAGAATGAATTTACATGCTCGCCGTTGAAGTTTGGTTATTATGTACATATTTCGATTTGACGATTTTCCTCATACTATATTCCAATATGTCAAATGTGGCTGAATATAGGCCTTATAGAATAATAGTCGGTGCTCAGTAGATAAATAAGGTCTGATTTGATACAATAGCCAGAGATTTGATGAAATCTTTTTTGAGATATCGTTAAATTAGACATTCCACTGGAGATTTTCATCTACATGGACACCCACAATTGTATTACCGGTAGTGATATCGAGGCTTACATTGTCATATTTGTGTTCGATCATTTTGGTATCGTACGGTATGGTATGGTATTGTATTGTGATATTGACATATTGCAATACCTTCGCATATGTTGCCAGACATCTGGTACCCGGACATACAAACACAATCGAAGGAGCCGTTCGTGTTTACACAATTGGAGTACGCTGGGCAATTGTGGGTACCATTCGTACACTCGTCCGTATCTGTATTTGTGAAATAAATAAATAAATAAGGAATTTGGAAAACATATATGCATATACATGTACATTTATAAATATACAATGCATATAGAAATTATTACATGATGTATGCATAATTGGCTCCATTACAAAAGAGGAAAGTCCACTAACATTCCTCTTTTTCGGAGGCTGATTTGCATTTTTTAATGCTCTTTTTGATTCATTTCTGGACCCCCAGGGTGGAGATTTTCACCCATATGGAGTGATTTTATCAACACAAAAATTACTTTTAGATATAAGGAGGGGGGGAAATTTCCCCCCCTCAACCAATCCATCCACATTAATTTGGGATAACGTACAGAATTTAAAGAAAAAAAAGTGATAATAAAAATCATTTAATTAAATAAATATATTAATATGGGTCTATATATAATGTACAATCACGAAATATCAAACGTTCACATAATATACATGTACATGCAAACAACGACAAAAAGTAGCAGACACCAACCAGAGGAGGCCCCCTGTGAGAAACGTATCACAAATTTTATGCAATTTAGATGCTTTTCACATAATATTCACATAACATACAATGAACGACAAAAATTAGCAGAAGCAAACCAGTGGAGGGGGGAAATTTCCCCCCCTTGAGAAACATATGTGAGAAACATATCACAATTTTTGGCTTTTCACATAATATTCACATAGTATACAAACAACGACAAAAAGTAATTCCCCCCCCCTGTGAGAAACGTATCACAATTTTAATGCAATTTTGATGCTTTTAACATAATATTCACATAACACACAATCAACGACAAAAAGTAGCAGAAACCAACCAGTGGAGAGGGGGGGGGGGGGAAATTTCCCCCCCTGTGAGAAACATATGTGAGAAACATATCACAATTTTGATGCTTTCACATAATAATCACATAGTATACAAACAAGGACAAAAAGTAGCAGAAACCAACCAGTTGAGGGGGATAAATTTCCCCCCCTGTGAGAAACATATCACAATTTTGATGCTTTTCACATAATATTCACACAGTATACAATCAACAACCAAAAGTAGCAGAAACCAACCAGTGGAGGGGGGGAAATTCCCCCCCCTGTGAGAAACACATGTGAGAAACATATCACAATTTTATTTCTTTTCACATAATATTCACATAGTATACAAACAACGACAAACGGTTGCAGAAACCAACCAGTGGAAACATATCACAATTTTGTTGCTTTTCACATAATATTCACATAGTATACAAACAAGGACAAAAAGTAGCAGAAATCAACCAGTGGAGGGGGGGGGGGAAATTCCCCCCCCCCCTGTGAGAAACGTATCACAATTTTAATGCAATTTTGATGCTTTTCACATAATATCCACATAACACACAATCAACGACAAAAAGTAGCAGAAACCAACCAGCAGAGGGGGGAAATTCCCCCCCCCCCTCCCCCCTGTGGGAGAAACATATGTGAGAAACATATCACAATTTTGATGCTTTTTACATAATATTCACATAGTATACAAACAACGACAAAAAGTAGCAGAAACCAACCAGTGGAGGGGGGAAATTTTCCCCCCTGTGAGAAACATATCACAATTTTGATGCAATTTTGATGCTTTTCACATAATATTCACATAACATACAATCAACTACAAAAAGTAGCAGAAACAATTTTGATGCTTTTCACATAATATCCACATAACACACAATCAACGACAAAAAGTAGCAGAAACCAACCAGCAGAGGGGGGGAAACATATGTGAGAAACATATGTGAGAAACATATCACAATTTTGATGCTTTTCACATAATATTCACATAGTATACAAACAACGACAAAAAGTAGCAGAAACCAACCAGTGGAGGGGGGGAAATTTCCCCCCCTGTGAGAAACATATCACAATTTTGATGCTTTTCACATAATATTCGCATAACATACAATCAACGACAAAAATTAGCAGAAACAAACCATCAGAGGGTGCTGACAGTTAATGGTTGATGGTTGTTTTAATCCTGCATTATTTCAATCACCAATACATTTTGGAGCATCAATATGCGAGATGTTTCTGACTTCCTTGCTGATTGCTCCAGAATGTATTGATGATTGAAATAATGCAAGATTAAAATAACCATCAACCATTAACTGTCAGCACAAGCATGGAAATCTGTACAGATGATAATAAATCTCTAATACATTGCTTCTCCAGAATGTATTGATGATTGAAATAATGCCGGATTAAAACAACCATCAACCATTAACTGTCAGCACAAGTATGGAAATCTGTACAGATGAATAAATCTCCAATACATTGGCTCCAGAATGACAGGCTCAGAATGTATTGATGATTGAAATAATGCAGGATTAAAACAACCATCAACCATTAACTGTCAGCACAAGCATGGAAATCTATACAGATGAATAAATATCTAATACATTGGCTTCAGAATGTATTGATGATTGAAATAATGTAGGATTAAAACAACTATCAACCATTAACTGTCAGCACCATTAACTGTCAGCACAAGCATGGAAATATGTACAGATGTTTAGCACTGTCAGGCATCTTTGGTACACCATATCACTTGGTCTCAGGTGTGAATCCCCGTAAGAAAATGTGGCTACACTGCTGAACGGCTGGCATTCTCAAGGCCTCCAGAGGTGCGAGTGGCCAACCCTGAAAATAATTACAAATCACTTGAATTTTGAACAAGAACACTTAAAGCAAAAATAAGTGTGAAATAGCCAAGAGACACATCTAAATGCTGCCTGGACTGGCTAAAATTACAAATTTGGCCCTTTATGCATGGTGGGCTATAGAATGAAATGAGATGTGCTGAAAAAGCACATGTAGTTCCATGTCAATCAGACTTGTGGTTGCAATGACACCCGAAAAGGTAATAATGCATATTATCTAGGGCCTTGTTAAGCAAATATAAAGATGGTAAAACTAACGAATGTTTACCACAGCAACACAAAGTTCGATACAATTGGATAATATGTGTTTTGTTAAAGGCCCTGTGTCTCAGCAGTGGATGAAAGGTGACCAAAACAGTTGGTACATGTAACTAGAGCAAGTGAGCAGACAATCACAGATAACCCCGACCTCTGCCTGAACTGACAAAAAAACTTATAACGCAAATCTTACGGATGGACGAACAGACAAACGAAATGACGAAAAAAATATATACACCTCGACATACTTATGGTTTTCTGAATATATATGACCCTATGGGTCACATGACCAAAAGTGTTGAAGGTCACAATATATACACCCGTTGAGGCATAGCCAGTTAGAAAAACATCGTCTCCGCATGGTAATCATGTATGGCAAATCATTTCATCGGTTTTGAAAGTGTATAGCAGAAACAGAAGCACATGTACATTCTTGACATTTTACCTCTAAGTGTTACCCTGAACTTGGACATAAAGATGTGGGTATTGAAATCGACAAGGCAAAACATTTGAAAATCCATTCATCGGTTCAGATTTGTCTCCGAATTTAAAAATTGTGGTGCAAACACAGTTTATGAATCGCTACAGCTGACCAGATACTCACCCGGTTACAAGAAATTTTATTTTACAGCTATTCTCGTTACACTGCATACATGTCAACGCTGACGCTTTAGACACTTCTCGCCAATTCTCCTCATACACCTAACACATCTGTAATGTCATTGTATAACATGGCAAATGATAAACTGTAGCCTGTGCCTTGCAGACTGAAACTGGAGAAATTGGGATAAGTTATGGCCAGTGTAGCTCCTGCCTGTAGCTGGATAATGATCTACGATGCTTGTTAGATGCATGACAGCACAGGTGTATCATTGATGGCTGTGCGGATGCACAGGCTGATCTGGATCTACACTGGTTGCAAAACCCATGTACCCATTTCTCCACTCGCAGTCAGGTTGGCGCTAGTAGTAGTAGTACAGGGTTCATACAGCCATGTCAAAATGAAATTCAAGGACTTTTCAAGGAGTTTTCAAGGAGTATTTATTCATGTTCAAGGAGTGAAGTTATACCAAGTTACACTAAGTTTTGACTCAACGGTGCGGTGTTATGGTAACCATATCCCCCTCTAATTGTATTCAGCATTGTGCAATAGCTTTCAAATGGTAAAAATGGATAAAAAATGGTAAAAAACATGAAACAGCCAGCCAAAAATAATATAATTTACAAAATATGCGCTTGCACTATCAATTTTGGACAATTCAAGCGCAGTCTTGGACAAATCAAGGAGTTTTTCTCAAAATTTAAGGTCTTTTTAAGACAAAACCCACCAAAATCAAATTCAATGAGTTTTCAAGGACTCAACCAAAATTCAAGGACTTTTCAAGGCTTGTGGGAACCCTGGTAGTAGTAACTAGAGCTGTACAATAGCTCGACTACGAGGGTTGTCGATGTACATAGCTTGAGAAACAAGGTGGCCGCGGCCCGCATAAAAACCTTAACCAAGGTCGACTAAAAACCTTAACCAAGGGAAATTAACCAAGTAATTCAAGGTTAAATGTAGGTGAATGTCAGATATAGGTCAGGGGTTATTGATGTACATCACTAGGAGATGAAGTTTTCCAGGTATGGTTGCTGTAGGCCCAGGAGTATTCTATATACAAGCTTGACTATAAACCTTAAGCAAGTTTGAGTACAAATCTTAACCAAGAGGAAATAACTAAGTAATTCAAGGTTAAATGTAGGTCAAGGTAAAATATAGGTGGTCAGGGGTTTATTGATGTACATCCCTATTGGAGAAAAAGTTATCCAAGTAAGGTGTCTGTAAATGCACAATAGTATTCCATCCTACAAGCTTGACTAAAAAAGCTTAACCAAGATGACTAAAAACCTTAACCAAGGGGTAATTAACTAGTAATTCAAGAAAGGAAATGCAGGTGAAGTCAAATAAATAGATCATGGGGTTATTGATGTACATCCCTATGAGTAGGTTGTCCAAGTAGGTGTCTGTATCACAATAGTATTCCATCTACAAGCTTGACCAAAAACCCTAACCAAGGGGAATTAACTAAGTAATTCAAGAGGAAATGTATGTAGGTCAAGGTCAAATATAGATCAGGGGTTATTGATGTACATCCCTATGAGAAAAGGTTGTCCAAGTATGGTGTCTGTATGCACAATAGTATTCCATGTACAAGCTTGACTAAAAACCTTAACCAAGGGGAATTAACTAAGTAATTCAAGAGGAAATGTAGGTCAAGGTCAAATATAGATCAGGGGTTATGGATGTACATCACTAGGAGATGAAGTTGTCCAAGTATGGTGGGTGTAGGGCCAGTAGTATTCCATATACAAGCTTGACTAAAAACCTTAACCAAGGCGTGACGGTAACGCCGACGTGACTACATAAGCTCTAAGTCGAGCTAAAAACGGTCAGGGTTTGTTGATGCACATCACTAGGAGATGAAGTTGTAAAAGTATGGTGGGTGTAGGGCCAGGAGTATTCCATATACAAGCTTGACTAAAAACCTTAACCAAGGCGTGATGGTGACGCCGACGCCGACGTGACTACATAAGCTCTAACTATTCTTTGAATAGTGAAGCTAAAAATGAACTGATAACACAAACTAGATGGCCGCGGCCTGCATGTCGCGCCTGAGGGCGAGGCATGGACACTAGAAAAAGAGATATAGTATAACGAAAAACTTCAACCAAAACACTTTAACCAAAAACTTTAACAGGACACACATACGTACGTACGCCAAAGTGCCGACTATATCGCGCTTTCCGCAAGCGTGCGCGACAAAAGACAATAATATTGTAGTTGTTAAAACATATTACCTTTTCAAATAATTTCTGAATGTTTTAGTACTGGTAATCAAGATTTCCATTTCAGAAATATTGGTAGCCAAAGGGCTATTGTGGCTACCAGTAGTGCCGTGCCACCTTACTTATTGAATGGAATATGAGTGAAGATAAAAATACACAAAGTTTCAAGTCAATCAAACTTACGGTTGCAGAGATATTGGGTACCCAAAAACTTTAAACACAAATCTTAAGGATGGAGGAACGGAAATATGAAAACTATAGTTTGTATGCCGGGGGTATAATAAGGTTATAGTGTTATGTTTGAAGATAAAAATACACAAAGTTTCAAGTCAATCCAACTTACGGTTGCAGAGATATTGGGTACCCAAAAACTTTAAACACAAATCTTAAGGATGGAGGAACGGAAATATGAAAACTATAGTTTGTATGCCGGGGGTATAATAAGGTTATAGTGTTATGTTTCAACCTCAAGTATGCTATATGTGCGCACATTTTCGTGAAATAACTTCTGTATTCTATACCCGATCATTATGATACTTTTTTGTAGAATCAGTATTTGTAACATTGGTAATTACTAGCTTAGATAATCTCAGCTTGACGATGTCTTTTTCTATTTCATCTGTCTTTTATATTTTCTGTATCCTTCTAGCTGAGATGTCACAATAACAGTCTCTTCTCAGTGATTTTGTACTTGCGATTTGCGACATGGTCTGACAAGCGAGGTGAAAAATGTTTACTTACATGTGTCTCCTCGGTTCATGGATGTTTTTATAAAATACTGCCCGGATTAAGACCACAAAACGCGAGGACATAAATACTGAGAATGTGCTGTTACTGTGACTAAAAAGTACACAGCAAGTGTCTCAGCTAAGAACAAAAATAAAATACCCCAGAAATAGTAAAAGACATCTACCGGTATATAGCTGAGATTATCTAAGCTAGGTAATTACTAGTTGCGAACAGTCACTTGTGCAATGACTGCAATCTACATGTACTGTCCGTAGCAAAAGTTACGATTCCATGCATAGGCTTCCTCTGCAGAATAGCGAATCAGATGTGATTAGCACTTGTTAATTGTGAAAGATATTCTACATTTTTTAACTTAAATGAATGCAACATTATGAAAATAATATATTCCAGTAATTATGAAATAAATTTGTAAATTTTATTTTAGTTGCAGTAAGTAACTTTGCAAAATACTCCCATATCGTCCGTACCCAGAGTTACGACGGTGCCCTCCATATGTTTCCCCTGCAGAGAAGCGAATCAGATACAATTCAGACTCTTTTTTTTATGACATATTTTCTGTATTTTTCAATTGAAAGAAATGTCAGTAATTGTAAAAGTAAAACAAGTATGTAATTCTGAAACAAATATTATCATTGTAGTACGACTAACAAATAAAATATTGCCTTTCCAGTAACTGGACCCCAACATACCTAAATTTATATTTAGATTTTGGTTGTCACTGACTGGGTCATTTTTTGATTCTAGTTTAAATTTACACAACATTCAATCTACATCTGTTTGTTTGTTGGGGTTTAACGGCCTATCAACAGCTAAGGTCATTTAAGGCCGGGTCAGTGGGTATAGCACTAAATACCATATATTACCTGTACAAGTACATGTACATGTTCAAGTACATGTACAAATAGGGGGGGGGGATCCCAGAATCAGAACTGAATATTTACATTAAAACGAGGATGGCCGCGGCCCGCATGTCGAGCCCGCCGAGGCATTTGATGGTTTCAGAGTTTATTTATTTGAAGTTTGATACCCAATAAGCATACAAAGTTTCAAGCAAATCTTAGTTACGGTTACAGAGATAGTACGTATGTGAAAACTTTAACGCAAATTTCGACAGAAACTTTAACGCACAAGGGCCGCATGAGTGGGACACATAATGAATATACATGTATGGATGATGACTAATAAGCATATGAAGTTTCAAGTCAATGTGACTTAGGACTGCAGAGATATAAGGTATTTAAAAACTTTAACGCAGATTTCGGAACGCGAACTTCTAAGTCATTTGACCTTGATCTTGGGCACAGGGGCCGCATGAGTGGGATACAGCATGAATATATGGATGATGACTACTAAGTCTATGAAGTTTCAAGTCAATGTGACTTACGACTGCAGAGATATAAGGTATTTAAAAACTTTAGCGCAGATTTCAGAAGGCAAACTTCTAAGTCATTTGACCTTGGGCACAGGGTCGCATGAGTGGGATACAGCATTAATATATGGATGATGACTAATAAGCATATGAAGTTTCAAGTCAATGTGACTTAGGACTGCAGAGATATAAGCAGGGATTCCGCTGGTGATCGCCACTTTCGCAATTGGCGATAAAAAGTGGTGATTTTTTTATTTTCCCCAGCGAAATCCCTGTATAAGGTATTTAAAAACTTTAACGCAGATTTCGGACGCACGCACGGACGTCATTGTGATCACTATGATAGTATGTCTCGCTTTCCGCAAGCGGGCTCGACAAAAACTATATATTCAGCCATGAAATCAGAATAATCCTGATCTGATGCCAAGTCCTTGCCACACCAGTCAATCTACATGTGTAAATTTATTACAGAGCTATCGAAATATGTTCATTTCATAATATAGTTGCGAACGGTAACTTGCAATCTGCTCCTGTACCGTCCGTAGGCAGAGAACGATTCCACTTGTAGGATTCCTCTGCAGAATAGTGAATCAGATCTGATTCGCACTTTAGCAGTTAATTTATTGTGAATGATTTTCTATTTTTTTTAACTGAAATGAGTGTTAATATTATGAAAATAACATATTCAAGTAATTATGATATTAATTTACATATATATGTAGATGTTTTTTTGTTTATTAGTGCTTAACGGCCTATCGACAGCTAAGGTCATGTAAGGCCGGGCAAACGGGTTCGATACCGTTTTAACCTAGGGGGAAAATCCCAAGATCAGAATGGAATATTTACATCGAGAACAAATATATTCAGGCCTGAAATTAGAATAACCTGACCTGGTGCCCCCCCCCCCCGCCAGGTTCATACCACCAACCCAACACACTTGGCCCATTCCCCTAAAATAGGATTACGAATATCGTAATACTCGCATAAGGGGCATAACCAGATTCAACTGTCCCATACAAAATGCCAAAGACGTATGTGAGGGCCAAACCAGGTCTCCAGTCGGGATTCCGGTGAGGATGAACCCCGATCGTTAAATTACCCATCGCGTGCTCCCATCTGCCACCCACATATATGTAGATGACATGATAAAGTAAATTTAAGCTAGAATAAACAAGTGACCTAGTCAGTGGCACAGGTGACATTATCGGGATAAGATTTCCATCAAGATCAGTTCAAAAAAAAAAATCCCATCCCATTTATCTTTATTTATAAATATAAAGATAAATGGGATGGGAATTATTTTTGTTTAACTGATCTTGATGGAAATCTTATCCCGATAATGTCACCTGTGGTCAGTGGCAGCCAAATTGAACATGTAAAAGTTAAGTGGGGTCCATTTTCTACAAATGCAAGAAAAACTAGAGGATTGTTTTTCGGACAAAATCATATGTCTCCCCAATACCACCACTGCATGTTATCAGGACTTGGAAAAGTAGAATTTAAGGTAAATACAGGATGAATCCGCATCTAAAACCCCAGGTGCGCAACTTCACACGATGACCAGTAGTCCTGTAAAGTTTCGCGACTCTAACTGAAATACTTTTAGAGATATGCGCGACACAAGTTGAAAATCCCCACTTTTTACTAATTCAAGGGCCATAACTCTGTGAATACTGGATGAATCCGCATCTAAAACCCCAGGTGCGCAACTTCACACGATGAAAAGTATTCCTGTAAAGTTTCACGACTATAACTGAAATACATTTGGAGATACGCGCGACACAAGTTGAAAATCCCCACTTTTCACTAAGTCAAGGGCCATAACTCCATGAATACTGGATGAATCCGCATCTAAAACCCCAGGTGCGCAACTTCACACGATGACAAGTATTCCTGTAAAGTTTCACGACTCTAACTGAAATGAATTTGGAGATACGCGCGACACAAGTTGAAAATCCCCACTTTTCGCTAAGTCAAGGGTCATAACTCCATGAATACTGGATGAATCCGCATCTAAAACCCCAAGTATTCCTGTAAAGTTTCACGACGTAACTCAAAAACTTTTGGAGATATGCACGACACAAATTTTGTGACGGACAGACGGACATTCCTACAAATGGATACTTATGTGGCTAACCCAACCTTTTCCTTTGTTCATCCCTATTGTTCTGTAGCCACGTAAAAAAAAAAAAAAAGAGCCATTTTTAGCCACATAAGAGCACGGAACAATAGAATATTACATATTAACCTATTGTTCTACCTAGCCACATATGTATCCATTTGTAAGCTCGGACAGACGGACAGACGGACAACCAAGCCAAAAACAATGTCTCCCCATTTCATGGGGGGAGACCTAATAATTTGTTAAACCTTCCTACAATGTTAAAAATTAAAAAATTGTTTCAGATTAATTGGTTTGTATTACTTTTATAACACTAATATTTTTTCCAGATGGAAAATATCTCAAATACATGTATGTCACAATTAACTGACAAAGTGTGAATCAGATCTGATTCGCTATTCTGCAGAGGAATCCTATGAGTGGAATCGTAACTACCTACCGGTACGGACGGTACGGGAGTAGATTGCAAGTTACCTTCGCAGCAATTCATAATACTAACCTTCATTTCTGTGGAATAAGTAGATTCATGCCTTCTCATTGATTCATGCCCCTAGAAAACAAGTGAATAAGCATATTCTAAGAATTGTGTTACTTGAAAATTATTTTAAAACGGTATTTTAAGTTGTTTCCCACGGATTTCTAAGTTACAGTTACACACAATTGTAATATATCACCTATTTTGTATGGATGATACGGTAAGACGGGTACGGACGATTCTGCAGTTATTTCCCGCAGCTAGGGCAAAACGACCTGGGGTGCGAACAAGATTAAGGATTTAATATCACGCCCTGCAAAATGCCATTATTGGTGACGATTGTGCCACCAATAATAAGTATTGTCGCAACAATGTCTACGTCATTAAGAGCCTGAAGATGTCCCTCAAAAGACAACACATACAATTATCCGATAACTGGTCTCCGACGACTACTGGGCTTATATTCATCATTCGTAAGCGTGCTTACTTTTTTATTATAAATGGACGAATTGGCGATCATGGGCTGGTACTGAACACAAATTATAAATAAAATTACAAACACAGATCAGCTGGATATGGTTAAATCCGCAACGTGTCGAGATGAGTCGGTGGGAACAGAAACAAATCTCAAACAGACAAATTTCCCGCTGGTGCTTCCATGGACAAGGAAGATAACTCTTGCAAACATCTCAAACGGCACCAGTCCTAAACGGACCCAGTAAAATAATATTCATATCAAAACGGCACCAGTGCTGCACGTCCCCATATCTACATTTGTCCCGGTAACATATTAAATCCAAGCAAAATAATTTTAATTTGTAAATAATAAAAACAATCATCTTGCAAACAATTTTACAAAACTTTGTTACTGAATAGTAATTTCATTGTATAATATAACAGCAAATATTCAAAATCATTTGATCTGACAATGGAACAAAATATTTTACCTATATATATATAATATATGTGACTTTTTATTACTTTTTTGTGAGATGGCAGTATAGGATAAATTGATTTTCTATTAATAAAATATAGTATGTACGCAAAATACTATGAGACAGATCATCGAAATTGGGGGAAAATGAATGGCCAACTGTTACATAAGATATGAAATGATTTAGGAAAATTCTCATATGCGATAAGATGGTTTTCAATCACATAAACCCATTTGTATTGAATAACGGGTTTCATGTTATATACGGGGTCTGATATTTATCTGTGAAAAAAAAATAACTATATATATATACGTACCTGAATATTTCCCGAAATAACGTTGAGGCCCGTTCGAACGTTTCACTTCACCGGCCGCTAAGGCAATACATGATTATTATAATCAGCGAAACATCAGCATATTCACCGAGCGGCAGACTCTGACATGAGGTGTTGACATATACAACTCTTATTTGATTACCTCCAAATCTCCGAGAACAGAAAAACCGACATTTGTGGAATTTCATAAGTTTTGGGTGATGTTAGCCCGCACACATTAATTGAATTCGCATGACTCCGCACGACTAGCGCGCGTATATATATACAGTTGTTAATTGGATATGATAAATACCTTATATGGCTCGTGACACATATACAATTAAACAACTTCAAACACATTAATTAACCGTAGAGTGGTGTTCTCAGAAGTGTGGTTATAATTGCATTTGCGACCGGATTAGACCCGTATCATGGTCTACACTGTTCAGTATTCATTTATTGAAACACCCGTCTTGATTTTCACAAAGAGTTTCGACTGTTATATCGCTGCGGGGAGTATGCAAGCAACTATAATTTCTAAATCAGCCTCATGTTCAAATTGGACCCCTTCGCGGGAGAGCGGTGCTACTAGTTGGGTTATATCATGTGACATCATTGACCAATTGCTGTCCAGTGGGGAGAAATATGTTTTTTGCTGAACAGCCAATCATATTAGGCCACACTTATTGGCTAGGTGATCCAGTAACACTGGCAAGACTGACACATTTTAATGTGCCGCCTGCAATAATCCGCAATAATCCATAGCAATCGCATGCACACATTATACTTTGTGTTAACAGGTGAAGTAAACTGTTAGCTGAAACAACAAAATCATCAGCGTAATTATATGACCAGCATAGGCTCAGCCGTATCAGCTGGTCGTTTTCCTGTAATCGAACATCTATGGCTGTATGAGCACACTTCCGGAAATTAAATCTGCCACAGACTTCCAAGTTCATGATCAGGAAAAACAATAATTCTCCGATAAAATTCGGCAAGGTTTTATTATTTTTAGCAGAATATGTCGATTATTTCATTATTTCGTTTCTACTCAAGTTCTGTGATATTTTGTAAACAATGCCATGTCATGTTTAGTAAAATACTTTGTTCATTTGTCCATGAAGGTATAAATGTGTCACATATTTCCGCAGCCTGATCCAAATTATATATTATTATATGATGTATAAGTAATTATATAGTAAGTAAATTTACGACCAGTGTAGTGACTGATCAAGTGACATCCCCTACGAGTGATCAAGATCTAGTGTGTGTTAGAAGCATGCAATGTGATTAAATGGCTGAATCAGTGTATATCTTGATAATACCACGCGAATGCGCATGCTAATCTGAGTCTATACTGGTCGCAAAATCATTTAGTCAATTTATCAAATCAAATATTCCTTTTATGACATTTATCATTATCCAACATCCCAGAGGCTGTCTCTGACATGAGGTGTTACCAATGCAACCCTAATTTTATTATTGGCAGTGGAATCAAACGAGAACCCGGCATGTGTGGAATTTGTTGTTTTAAGGATTATAAACCGGGACATTGTCAACAGCCCGCGGACGTTAACTGGACTTGCATGACTGCATACGACTGGCACGCGCGCGTACATGTATATTCAGTTGTGGTAAATTTAGCGACTTATGTGGCAAATTCAAACACTTCAACCGCAGGAGGGCGGGGGGGGGGGGGAGGGGTAAGGGCTGACATTAACTTTCCAGCTGTAAGTGGCTCATTGCATTTGCGACCTGTTATAAGGCTGCTAGCAGACAGGCACATAAACTGGCAACATACTTATAACATAAGCCATATTTTTAATTACAGCATCAGTCTAATGCCGCAGCTGACAAAAAGATAGTTTGTCAGATTGCACATGCCCTCGATCGGTGCAGGTACGGACCAGGTTGGACTATGCTTTCAAGTAATTTAGTCACTGAATACAAATTACATATTAAATCTGAGTGTCAGGGTGAACATTGACTTGTTGTGTATGCCTTAATATTTATTTGTATAGTATGATTTTGTCAGTCAGCTGATTGCGTTACATGACATAATTTAAATTTCAGCTAGTAGATTTGCATATCGGCCTCCCGCTAACAATGAGGGCATTTGTAATAAAAACAAAATTATTCTGATCCCAATGTACCCTAAATCCTTACTGATTAACAGTGTATGCCTTCGACATCTACATTATTTATTTAGCGACTCCGACACAGAAATTAAATTCAATTATATTAATATTTTATCAGTTTCGTATTTCTCGATGAATTGCCAATAGGCAGCAATAATTTAATTACTATAAAGTAATTGCACGTCAAAGTACGCATTAAACCCATTGATTAAATGGATATAGGCCAGTCATATATGTACGCATTATATTTGAAATTACAACTATTACGTCCTAGTTTCAAATTGTGTTGATTATGATGTAATGAAACATTTTCAAAAGACAAACATGTTTTAACCCATTCAGCTAAACAATTTGGAAGAATTAACTTCATACCTATCTGAATTAGCTTTATACAAACGCAACTTTACTGCTAATTAACGTATGCTTTCAGCATACAGAGACTATGGGTTCACATGCGTTTCACACAACAAGACAATATGACACCGTTAAAAGTACCACACGCAATTTCTAATCCATAGCTCATGAAAGAAAAATCGCGTTATATACCGAAACTTTGTTTCGGATAAGCCACACAATCGGCGGCGCATGACAATCCCATCTCATCCTGCATTGTGGCGGGAATGACCGGCGACCAAAGCATCAGCATAGAGGCACATAAAACCTGTGATTGTCCTGACTGGTCACAAATTGACAAGCAATGCATTAACATTAATATCAAGGGATATCTCATGGACCTATACATGAACATTTATCCGTTACATTTCAGAGAATCCTGGACGTGATGGAACAGTCTAGTACTTAATTAGGTCAAATGGTGAGAAAAAATGTGCACCGGCCCGGGGCCCGAACCCGGGACCACTGGTTTAATTACCGTACCATCAATCTAACCAAGGATATGTATATATGTCTCTGCTCTAACCGACTGAGCTAGCCGGGTACGAATACACACCTGCTGTCCATCGTGAGTTACATACATGACCATACATACCGTGACAAAATTCCCCACCAAATTGTAATTTGTTCCCGAATTCATGATTTTATGAGACACATAGATCAGACTGACGCGTCGATGTGTGTATTACTATATCTGTATATACATCAATATAACATAATAATAGCCTTTAACAATATATATATATATATATTAATAATTGCCAATGCATATTCTCATTTTTTTGGGGACATTTCAGCCAAATTAAATATTAATTTATTTTATTTTACTCTGGCTCAGAACTGATAATAAAATAATATTGATAAAATAATAATACCAATATACATGTATATATAGCTAACACACGTACCACCATGTCGACCACTGATTTGACATTTTTGCGTATTTTTTTTAGATCGAATGAATAGATCAATAAACGAAATAGAATAACGAACACTTGATTTTTTAATTGTTTTATTAAATTTATATATTTAATTAAACTCAAAATTGTCCGTACAATCATAGACATTTATAGACTCTAAATCACTGGTACAATGAATGACACAAAAATGAACGACCAGAATATTTTACTCGGATCAGATATTACAGTATTTGCAAATTGGCAATGCCTTGGCAATCGGTTTAATTTTCTTTCATTTCATCTTATTCATATTTTATTGAATTATTCATGTTTTTTTTTTTTTTTATCACTTGCCGGATATGCGGACGATTTGACTTGCGGATGATTTGATCTGCGGACGACTTAACTTGCTGACGATTTGACTTGTATTCGGTGCACCATAATAGACATTAGGGTGCCGATTGCAAAAATTACCGCCATTTTGTGTCGAAATGAACGAGCCAAGAATTCCACGCGATATGTTGTTTATTTCAACAGCTGTTCGCCGTGCTTCTCCGTTTGTAGCAAGGTAAATATATTCATAGTTATTCTATTTATTATTGCCAATGCCTGAATGTGCAAGTTATGATCATCATGTGAAATAATCGTGTTAAACATAACACTAAATTATTTCACTTCACTGACACTCACGCACTGTGACACTGACACTGTTCAGGGACATACATGTACATACATAACTGCACATATTCCGCTTTATAGGCAACAGGTTGTCCTATTCGCTACACCACGCTGCATAGTAAAATGTGCGTAATAGCATTTACAATTCGCGCACTAAAATATAGAAAAAACCTGCAGGGCATTGACATTCATACTTTGCTATATTGTTATTGATAGACTATATTCCAATATGACACGAAAATATTATCACAAACTCACCTAATAAAGTGTTGATTATCAAAATTCTCAGGTCACTCTCACACGAAGCAGAAAGTAAACAGAGCGTCTTCAATATGGCGGGAGATGGATCACACATGACTAGCACGTGACATCTATTTATAATTATCGGGGTCACAGTTTTGAGGCCCGAGACGGCACGCGCGTAACGTGATACCGACTTTTTGTATAGATATCGCATCGTCAAATGACAGGTGTGCGTCAAATGAGAAACGCCATGGAATTTTGTACTTTCGGAGATCTGCGTAATTTCAATAAATACAGTTCTTTAGGGTATAGCGGATCTTAGGGTATAGCGGATCGGTGTAGATTTGTATCAACATATTTTTATGCCCCCGTTACCGAAAGGTACGGGGGCATATAGTGTTACCGGCGTCCGTCCGTCCCGTCCGTACGTCACGATATTACACTAAATTCTCAATACTTTTGCCAATCGCTTAAATATTTATACACATGATACATATGAACATGCTCTACACACTCCACCACCCAGTACATCGACATTGACCTTTGGCCTTGACCTTTTCCACTTTAAATGTTTGCTTGGCACTTTGGGACAAATCTACGTGCACGTTTCTCAATCCTACAATAACTTCTCAATACTTTTGCCAATCGCTTAAATATTTATACACATGATACATATGAACATGCCCTACACACTCCACCACGCAGTACTTCGACCTTGACCTTTGGCCTTCACCTTTTCCACTTCAAATGTTTGCTTGGCACATTGGGACAAATCTACGTGCACTTTTCTCAATCCAACACTAACTTCTCAATACTTTTGCCAATCGCTTAAATATTTATACACATGATACATATGAACATGCCCTACACACTCCACCACCCAGTACTTCGACCTTCACCTTTGACCTTCACCTTTTCTACTTTAAATGTTTACTTGGCACTTTGGGACAAATCTACGTGCACGTTTCTCAATCCTACAATAACTTCTCAATACTTTTGCCAATCGCTTAAATATTTATACACATGATACATATGCACATGCCTTACACACTCCACCACCCATTACTTTGACCTTCACCTTTGACCTTCACCTTTTCCACTTTAATTGTTTACTTGCCACTTTGGGACAAATCTACACTAACTTTCACACACGCATTGCTCCAATGGTCCTCTACCGCCCTGTGACAAATCCACATTCGTCCTGCCCCCGCTAAGCACAGGGTCAAGGTCACAGACTTGGTACGTTTGAAACCTTAACATTCAGTTAAATGGCTTATAATTTGTGTTTCCTTGCTCAGATCTGCTTCACATTTCACACACCCATTGCTACAATGGTCCTCTACCGCCCTGTGACAAATCCACATTCGTCCCGCCCCCACTAAGCCCAGGGTCAAGGTGTGTTCAAAACCTTAACGCTCGGGTAAATGACTTGTAATCAAATATGCCTCGTTTTTTTGGCTGCCAGCGGGGGCATTCATGTGCCGACAGGCCACATTTCTAGTTTTATAATGTACATTTAAAATAAATAAAATATTACCGTTAGGAAGAGTGATCTATCCCCCACACAATGACATGTTTACTTTGATACAGCAGTTTCCTTGCCGTGCGTATAGCTTCAAGAAACACAAATACGTAACCGGAAGTTTACACCAGTTAAAGCGAAAGTAGGTTGATCCAGAGTAATTTCACTAAAAATGTATAAACAGTTAGTTTGGAAAAAGCAAACTCTGTGAATAATATGATGTACAATCATGTCCTCTATAACTGCAAAGAAGGTTGGTTCATAAATCATCCATGTCACTGAACACAGACGTCAATAATAACGCAACTGATTCCGGTAGTAGCGGATCGCCGATTTTGCGTATTTGCGGGGATCCGTCTCAAACAAAATATGACCAGAAAACCATATAAAGCAAATGTTTATTTTTTAAAGCTATAAATGGTTTTTTTTGAATTAGTTTATTCCATCCAATTAAACAAATAAATTAAAATAACAAACTTATTTTTTTGCCTTTTATTTTTTTGCATTTTTATTATTTTTTTACATTTTTCAAATCTGGATTTTTTTTCAATCCCCGAATCGTGAGAATCTTGGTTTTGAGTCTCGAATACGGGAGGACCTCCCGATCAAAATGGGAGCGGGAGACTTGGCATGTCTGAATGTAATATACATGTAAGCATGTTTCCAAGTCATTTACAAAACAAATACATGATTTGGGATGTTTTGAGACTCCTCTCTCAGCAACTGTCGCACAGCGATCCGGTAAACCCAAACGCTATCCGTTACGGACTAATTAAATGCGTTAGGTAAACAAGGAATTATGCGAGGAAAACCTTGAAATAAATTAAAAAGGTAACCTAATTTGGAAAGAAGACACTTTTTCCTGTCTATTGGTACCAGGTACTTGTCCAAACGTTATATTTTAAAGACGTATGCAGCAATAATCTGCTTAGCGATCCGCTATACCCTAAAGAACTGTACATGTAGAAAAATTAGATCTACAATAGTTTTCTTTAGTGAAGTAAAATGACAATTTTTTCAACTTCTGTCGTCATTTACGGAAAATAATTATATTACATTTTCTGTAAATATATTTCCTGAAATTACGCAGATGTCCGAAGGTACAGTCACACGTGACATATCGTGGGTGATATGTGACGGTGACTAGATAAATGGGACTTACGTTGATTGCAATCGTCGCAGGCGCGGATACAGGGGGGCGGGGGGGGGTCCAGGGGTCCCGTCCCCCTGCTCCCGGCAAAAAAAAAGAGAGAAGAAAATCTACAATACTCGAATAGTTGGATGACTTTGTTCGTGGCCTAGGTGTCAGGAAATCGCATCTGCGGCGATCTGGCATTTAAAAATGTCCTGGGGGAGCACCCCAGACTTTACGATGCGCATCGAGCTTCACTCTCGCGGAGGTCTAGACCTGCAATTATTTCTGTATCCGCGCCTGAGTCGGCGATGACTATCTGTGCGGAATTCTGTTGTGATTCACGGTTAAACAGACAGCTGAGCCAGAATCAGAAAAAAATGGAATTTGAGCTGAAATAATCATTGACATGCGTGTGTAGCTACGATCAAACAGATGCCACCGGAGGTCATTAATAGTTCGGCATAACAAACAACTTATCAGATGGTTTGACTGGAGGCAAATAGGGAAGTGGACTTTGGGACAGGTGTATTCTGAATTCAACGAAGCCACACCTATTCTATGCTGATTGGTTGAATCTATTTTGTTATGCCCCCGCTACCGAAAGGTAGGGGGCATATAGTGTTACCGGCGTCCGTCCGTACGTACGTCCGTCCGTCCCGTCCGTCCGTACATCCCGATATTACCATATTATTGTATCCCCCGGACTCCGTCGGGGGATACTATGGATTTGACAGCGCGCCACGTCCGCGTCCGCATCCGCGTCCGCCGCAGACACTTCTTGTCCGGAGCATAACTCGAACACCCTTTGGAATATTTTCATGAAACTTCACACATGCATAGACCACGACCCGAAGGTGTGTCGCGCATAAGAATGACAACTCTTGCATAGCTAATTTTTGAGTTATCTCCCTTTTTTGTTTCTCGCACTGATTTCGTGTCCGGAGCATAACTCCCCACCCTTTGGAATATTTTCATGAAACTTCACACATGCATAGACCACGA